>SJYX01006533.1:520278-536345 GCA_006410675.1 Oreotragus oreotragus
ACCCTCCCCCCCACACACAGTGGGCAAGAGTTGTTCACATGGCAGATGGTGGATGGATGGATTTACTATGTAGAAAAGTGTGGTTTAGGTGTTTCCTCTCCTGAGTGTGTTGAAACCAACCAGCCCTTCAGTTCCACATGGGGTCACCGTTCACGTCTGTGGGAACACGCACAAGGGTGTTGCGATGCTCAGGGTGTGTTGGTGTGGTGCTAACCCGAAGGTGATGCCCTCATCCAATGGGATAATGCTCATGACATGGCAGACCCAGGATGTACGTAGACCAGAAATAATACACTTGGGCTTCTTGCATCTCTGCTGTTATGAGAAAAGCAAGTCTGTTTCAATTCAGGAAACACCCTAAATCAGAATTTCATGTACCTTTAACCAGTCACCTTTAGCTCCATCCTCCTTGCTCACCTTCTTGGCTGTCATTTGCAAAACAGGACAAGATTAAACAGAAGGCTTTTAGGATCCTCAATGGCCAGTCTCTACTTTCTCATCCCTATGACATTCAACAGCATCAGCACATTGACCAATGAACCTGCTCTGTTTTCCTCACTAAGTTCATGTCATTCGTAGCAGAGGCTCCCCCACGTGAAGTCACAGCACCATGGCTCGCCACAGGGCACCTGGGGATGCTTTGAAACAGACCATCCCAGCCTGGGGGCTGCAATCTGGGATCATGTGTGACATCCACTGCTGTCATTTTCAGAGAGAAAAATAAAATTACCCAGGGCTGGCAAAGGTTTGCAGGCACATTTGGACATAAATTTTCCCCAAACGTCCATATCCTTTGAATGATGGCACTAGTGATGTTGATTTTTTAAAAAGGAAAAAAAAAAATGGTTTTGAATGGAATGTTTCCAGATTAAAATATAGTATCTTTCTTTATTCACATGATAGTTTATCTCAAATAAAATCTCATATGCTACATTTTGGAAGGCAGATTCAGTGGCAGGCCACAAAATTTATCTCTCGAGAGAAAGACAATGAAAATACGTATAAAAGTCATTGCCATCAGCACAAAAGCGGGAGGGAATTTATAGAACTGCAGCCTTCATCAGATTTGAAATCTGGGCTCCTCTGGGCATCCTGAATGACTCTTTCACTGGGAGGCTGTGTTTGACGGAAAGAAAGATGGACCTGAGTTAACATTCCTTGAATATCTGCTCTGCTCGCTTGATTCCAGGTGCTTTGCCATACACATCCTTGCCCGCTGACTGATGCAGAAGTGATCGGAAACGTTAAGGCAGGGGTCCAGGAAGAAGAGTGGCAGCAATACCTTTCGGGCCGGCAGAGAGCAGAGGCAGGCATGGGCCAGCTTTCCCTAGTGGCAGCAACTGTGCAAAACTCCACCCAGACTTTCTCAACCTTCAGAGCTTCTCTATGAGATGCGTGCTACCAAAGCATCCCCATTTTGCAGATAAGAAAACTGAGGCACAGAAAGGTGGAAATGCTTGCCTAAGGTCACACAGCTGGTGTCAGAAGCAGGGTCCAGATGGAAGGAGTGCCTCTGGGGTCCCTGCACTTGTCACCGCTGGTGTGTCCAGCACTCTGTCTTCTAGTGCACAGGGTCCCCTTCCTTGCACACAGGACAATGGTTTGCATCTCCAAGACCCACACCTGGTGTCATCTCTCCTGTGGTTCTGAATCCTTTCCTGAATCATCTTTTAAAGGTTTTATGCAGCCTATCACAGTGGGGACTGCTGGGTCCTTCTGTAGGGAACCTAATGAAAAAAATATGTTTATTTTCCCTGAAAAGGAACATACCAGCTGGCCTTGGAATCCCATTTCCAGGGCTGATCTGCAAGCCTCCAGCTAAGAACTTCTCTCAAACAGGAACCACTGCGAGACCCTGCTCATAAAAGCATGAAGCATTTGTTGGTCTGATCTAGCTTGCTTTGTGCCACGTGCATGTGCACTAAGTCGCTTCAGTTGTGCCCCACTCTCTGTGGCCCCACGCGCTGCAGCCCGACAGGCTCCTCTGTCCATGGGGTTCTCCTGGTAAGTATACTAGAGTGGGTTGCCATGCCCTCCTCCAGGGGATCTTCCTGACCCAGGGATTGAACCCCCATCTCTTGCATCTTCTGCATTGGCAGGCAGGCTCTCTACCACTAGAGCCGTGTGGGAATCCCTGCTTTGTGCTGCTGCTGCTGCTAAGTCGCTTCAGTCGTATCTGACTCTATGTGACCCCATAGACGGCAGCCTACCAGGCTCCACCATCCCTGTGATTCTCCAGGCCAGAACACTGGAGTGGGTTGCCATTTCCTTCTCCAATGCATGAAAGTGAAAAGTGAAAGGGAAGTCGCTCAGTCATGTCAGACTCTTCGCGACCCCATAGACTGCAGCCTACCAGGCCCCTCTATCCATGGGATTCTCCCGGTAATAATACTAGAGTGGGTTGCCATGCCCTCCTCCAGGGGATCTTCCTGACCCAGGGATCGAACCTCCATCTCCTGCATCTGCTGCACTGGCAGGCAGGCTTTTTACCACTAGAGCTGTGTGGGAATCCCTGCTTTGTGCTAGTTCATCTTAAGTTACCTGAGATCTGCCATAGAGAAATCCTATTGATTGCTATTAGATTTGTTTTGTTTTTATCCAGATTCATATTCAAAACTGAATGAAGTTCTGTGGAAAAAACACCCATCAAACCCTCCTCAAGGAGTAGAATGCCATTATTATAGCCTTGAGGTTCCACCTACTATTTTTCCCCACCAGGAGCCTACTCAACTCGAGAAGGGAGCATTAACTAACTGGATAATTACTGTACAGATAAAGAAGGCTGGGAGTCAAACCAACAATGCGGGGATTCATCTCTGCTGAATTTCCAGTGGACCCAGGCTGGCAGCAGGATCCCCCAGGTCTCCCAGAACCTCATGGAATGAGATGCTGCATTAATCTCTTGGGTTGCTGCTTAAATTGCCATCTGGGGAGATCACCTTCCTGGCTAGAGTACATCCAATTTAAATATATTTGCTCAGCAGTCCAGAAGATGAGAGCAAATCCAGCACTACCTGCCTTGCACAGGGTGTGAGCTGTGGTGGGGCTTCCCCAGGTATGGGATGGCCGTGCAGGGATAAATCCCCCCTGAACACTACTGATCATGCGAGGGACTCATTCCTATTTGGCTTCTGTTCCAGCAGCTGAGTTTCTCTTTCTCTCTTTTTAATCTTTTTTTTTTTTTTTAATCACATGTGATCATTGTCTTCCTGCTACATTTGTGGTGAGATGCTGCAGACTTGTGGCCCACGGCTGATTGGAGGGGGAAGGGAGGGAACAAGAGGGCTGCTCTTCTCATCAGTCCCCGCTCCACCCCAGGGAGAGCAGACGGGACTGTTCACGCTTGGCTCCCTGAACAGACGCCTAGAGCGAGGGGCCGAGGCGCTGCCTTCCCTAATCTCAGGAAGGCATGAACAGCGGCAGGAATTCAGCTTTTAATCTCTCTGCTTCAAGTCAGCTGAGCTACTTCAAAAGGCTGTGCATGCCAGAAAGACCTGAGTTGAGTGAAGCTGTAAAAGAGTACACACTCTGAATCAGGAAGTTTCACTTCTCCAGGGGCTGCATGAGCCCCCCTCCCAGCCACCACCACTTGAGCACTCACCCCCGAGCCCCTATGAAGCAGGAAGTGTGTCCCTAAAGCATCGTCCACTCTGGGAAGATGCAGAAAAGCACACGTGTGGGGCTCAGATTAGTGAGAGGCTCTTTGAGAAGGAAATCGGCATCTTAAAGGGAGAGCCCTGCCTCCGGGCAGGGGGCACCTTCAGGTGACACCTCCCTGGTAAGGCCTGGAGTAAGGCTGGGCATCCTCAGAGACAGCAGGTGACCAGGGGCATCGCTGCAGATCCTGCAGAGAGGGAGTCACATGGGAACGTCCTCTAACCCTAGGTCTCCTTCTTTCCTCTGCCACAAACACAGCAAACTGCACGTCTACACCCAATCTCCAGCTTGGAAAGGAGCAGAGGAATGTGACAGAAATCTGAAAGCCTGAGTCTTCATATGAAGAGACTCAACATTTTGACTACACAGCAGATACCCTGAGGAAGGCGGGAGCAGCTGTTACACAGAATTAACACAGACACAGTGACTGCATGGGGCACTGACACACGTCCACCCAGGGTCAGGTGGGAGGCAGACTCCCTAAGGGAGGCCCAGGGCAATGCTCAGCCACCATAACAGGTGAGGGCATGCCCCTGACCCTGGGAACAGCTGGAAGGAAACATGGGAGCTGAAGATGGGATGTCGGGTACTTGTCCCCTCTACCCCTTGTGACTCCATTTCCTCAGTACTCACGCCATTCTTCCCACTAGAGGAAGAGAAAGAAATACTGAAACGTATTGGACCGTAAATGTTCAGGAGCAATAAAAGCACCCTGACTTTTAACTTGCACTGAAATTCCAGTAATGTGGGTGCTGGGGACTGAACTGTGTCCTCTGGAAGCTCACAGGTTGAAGCTCTAACCCACAGTGTCATTGTATTTAGAGACGGAGTCTTTCAGGAGATAATTAGGGTTAATCGATGGCATAAGCAGAGAAGGCAATGACACCCTACTCCAGTATTCTTGCCTGGAAAATCCCAAGGACGGAGGAGCCTGCTGCACTGCAGTCCATGGGGTCAGTAAGAGTCGGACACAACTGAGTGACTTCACTTTCACTTTTCACTTTTATGCATTGGAGAAGGAAATGGCAACCCACTCCAGTGTTCTTGCCTGGAGAATCCCGGGGACGGGGGAGCCTGGTGGGCTGCCATCTATGAAGTGCACAGAGTCGAACATGACTGAAGTGACTTAGCAGCAGCAGCGGGTATCATAAGGGTAGGGCACTGATTCAATAAGACTGGTGTCTTGGAACCTCCCTGGTGGTTCAGCAGTTAAGAATTCGCCTTGGAAAGCAAGGGAAAAGGGTTCAATCCCTGGTCGGGGAACTAAGATCTCACATGCCGTGGGGAAACAAAGCCCATGAGCCACAACTTCTGAGCCCACATGCATGACAAAATGAGGATTCCCTGCACCACAACTGAGATGGGACACAGCCAAATTAGTTAATTAATTAATTAAAAAAGCTGAAGCTCCCATACTTTGGCCACCTCATATGAGCATCAACTCATTAGATAAGACCCTGATGCTGGGAAAGATTGAAGGCAGGAGGAGAAGTGGGCAACCGAGGATGAGATGTTTGGATGGCATCACCGACTCAATAGACATGAGTCCGAGCAAACTCCAGGAGACAGTGAAGGACAGAGAAGCCTGGCGTGCTGCAGCTCATGGGGTCACGAAGAGTTAGACATGACTGAGCGACTGGACAACAAAAACAGGTTTTTTTTAACATAAATTTATTTATTTTAACTGGAGGCTAATTACTTTACAATATTGTATTGGTTTTGCCATACATCATCATGAACCCGCCACAGGTATACACATGTTCCCCATCCTGAAACCGCCTTCCTTCTCCCTTAAAAAAAAAAAAAAAAGACTGGTGCCCTTATAAGAAGGGGAAGAGACACCAAGATGCTCACACAGAGAAAACACATGTGAGGATGTGGTGAGAAGACAGCCATTTATAAGCCAAGAAGGGTTGCCTCATTAGAAACCAACCCTGCCAGCACCTTGATCTTGAAATTCCAGCCTCCAGATCTAGGAGAAATAAATTTCTGTTGCTTAGACCTCCCAGTTTGTGGCATTTCATTATGACAGCCAGTACTGAGCCAGGGGGCCTTCCTGACACTTCATCACTGTGTTTTCTAAACCAAAACTGAAGATCCCTGTGACCCCTGAGTCACCACTGCCCTGGAGGAGCATCCTGCCTCAGGGCGGAGCCTATGGATACACAGGTTGGTTTTCCAGCCAAAAGACACCAGTTGGTCTCAGTGAATGAGGGGTGCGGTGGAGGAGGGGCAGCCCTGGAGGTTGGGTGTTCAGCACTTTGACTGGAAATGAGCAATCAAGATGTTAAGTGCATGCAAATCAGCACCTAACCTTTCTGAAGGAAGTGCCTGCACCCTTCCCACGAAGAGTGGGGTGCTGAGTGGGGACCTCAGTTGGGGTTTTCCTGCACCTGTAGGCTGTACACTGGGGAGGAAAGAAAGCTAGAAAAGTTTTTTTTTAAGACTTTAAAATCACAAACAGAACATTTTCGTCTGTTGTATCTGAGCAACCAGGAAGCTGCATGCACAGGTGTGCGCATGCACACACACGCACACACACATACACACTCATTTTCTATCTAACTTGTTATTATGAAAACAGCAAGCCACCCAGTGAGGCTGCAGGTGGAGGTGAAGGGAGATTTCTGCCACGCTGTAACGGAGTGGCTGTCACTGTCACTTGTCCACAGTTCTTCGGTATGAACACGGGCCCTATTCAGCCATCCTTTCACCAATTGAACAACTGGCAGGGAAATTATAGCACACATTTAGATTTCCAATCTGTGACGACCAATGCTGAGAATGAAGAAGAGCAGAGGGTTTGGGTCAGACCACAGGAGAGAAGAAACCAGATAATTGGGGAATAACTGGATCAGGATAAGCTTTGTCATCGAGGGCTTTATACCAAGAGCAGTTACAGGGGATGAAAGAAATCAGCTTCCCAGGGCTTTGCAGCAGGCTGATACAGCTTACTGCTGAAGGGAATTTGGCTTGGTGCCACAGGGTCTAGACTGCTGGTGAGAAGACAGGGGGATGGACAGGGAGTTTGGGGCAGGAGAGGTCTCTTTCTATTTTCTCACTCTCTTTAGCTGTTTTTAAGAGCATATGAAATATCATCTTTATTCACAAGGTAGATCCAAGTGACTTATGGCTATGTCAGACAGTGTTGGTTGAAGTCCTGTCTCCTTCATTTCTGTGTGACTTGGGGCAGGTAACTTGGTGTCTCTAAACCTCAGTCTCATGTATCAAAGGGGCACAAGGATGAAACAGTAACAGCCCCCTAGGGTTGCTCTGAAGATGAACGGGTTGAGTGCCCACCAGGGGCACTGTAGCCCGTGGACCGTGGACAGGGAGTCAAGCAAACAGTGTCTGCTGTTCCCAATGCCCTTTGCACAGAGTCCCCTCATCCTGTCTGTCTGTTAGTTTTTGCTTTCAGTCTGCTAAACAGTGTGTCTCGGCTCTGGGGAAGCATTTGGTTCAGAGCCCAGGCAAAAAGCAGCCCTCTGTCACTTTGGCTACAGGGGGGAACGTTCTGGTCTCCCAGAGCCATGTCCTGCCAGTTCAGCTGAAGGCCTTCTCCAGGGTCCCCAGCAGAGAGGCCTCCTGCATGGCCAGCTGTCAGCACGTGTTGTAGAACATTTGCTCGACTCTCAGGAAGGGTCTCCTGAGTGGGCTTCTGGGCCAGAGCCTCTACGTTGTAAACACTGGAGCAGATTGGACCCCTACTGCTACACCGAGGGACTCAAGGCCGTGGAAGGCAAACCCATTTTACACTGTGAATTAGAGCCTCGAGCCTCTGCAAACACTCTGGATGCAGAAGCAGAGTCTCTTGGCCACCCCAGCCCAGGGCCATCTGCTACTCGGTGGCAAGTTTCCTGACTCCAAGGGTGGAGGTGCCAGGCAACAGCCAGCAGGTGTCCACAGCCAACTCGAGCCCCACTCCTTTCATCTCAACGTGGTGACCTTGGTGCAGAAGGAGAGACCTTTTTCCTTTATATCTAAGTATGCATTGAACTCTCAGAAATGCTTAACTTGGACAAAAGGAAGATCCATAGTTGCACCTAACGATAACTAAGCAGGCACTCAAGTGCCTGCAGCGACAAAATATTGAGCCCAGCTCTGAGAAGTTGCCTGTTCCTCTGCCAGAAGCCATAAAGACATAAATGGACCAGTGCTGGAACAATCTTTCCCTTTTGTAAGAAGAGAAGAGCCCTCAGGAATCCTGGAATTGCATCTCACAATGAGCCTCCGGGCTTGACTATGGTCCAATCTCCAACTTGGCAAAAACCATCATTCAGGACCTTGGACAGCACAGCGCTTTCTCAGGCATGTGCATCTGACATTCTCCATATGGCCAGAACACGAATATAGGAGAGGATAAAGAAGAGACCCTGAGATGAACTTTTTAGGCTTTCTGTGTCTCTCCCTTTTGCTCCTATTTACATCATGTGCACGTGAGGCAGACACGCGCCTCCAGCTCATTTACTGAAGTGGAAGAAGAGCACATTTCAAGAGAGTAGGAAGAAGGATGCAGAACAAGCTCCAGGAAGGGCTGGGTTTGTAAACATTCAATCTTCCCCTTATTTCACAGGTTCCGAGAAAACTCAACAGATAGAGATTGCTCCCAAAAGTTTCCAGGGGGGTCCATGTGTTTTCTGGGGACAAAGCTATATGAAACATGTTCATGAGAAGTTTAATTTCATCAGAGATAAATCAGATATAGCATCCCAGCCTACTAAACCCAGCACCATCCTCTGGACTAATCTGGGAAAGTCATCGAGGAGTGGGGCTGGTGGTTCAGCCTGTCAATTCCAAGAACACTGCTCATATACTGTGTTCTTGAAACACTGGCAGAGGATCTGTGAGCAATACCTCCACCAACGGGTGCTGGTGGAAGAAATTCAAGGCAAGGAAAAAAAAATATAAGCCAGTTCAAGCTATGATGATGCTGTGTTCTTTTGGAATAACCCAGCTGTCATTGTGTTCCAAGCACTCGGTGCCTTTTCCCTTCCTCTAGTTAACCTAACCTGGGTGTGATACATTTATAAGATATTCTTTGCCTGTCTCCTGTGGTCTGTTCAAGAAAGAGGGACATGCTGCCCCAGCTGACAGATGCAGGTTTGGATTGTTAGCCTTTGGTGGCTCCCCCTCACTGAGGAAAATATTAAACGAGAGGAAGCCAGGATGACTGAGATTCTGGATCACACACAACTCCCTGCAAAGAAGGAACATTGCAACTTGTTGTAAGCCCCATTACTTCAGGCCTGACCCATCATGGTTCCCTGCTGACATTTACATAAGGGGCAAATCCCTGGACCAGGACCTAGAAGAAGGCTTTCTCAGAAGAATCATCTGAATTAAGGGTTTTGATCTTATAGCATATAGGTATCTATTCACTTGGAAAAGTTCGTTAAGTTGGTCAAGAGGTAATGAGGTCACATTAGAAATTCTTCTGTAAGCAGCACAAAGCATGAGAAGGCATTTTACAAATCTGTGTGTGACCTTACAGGGTCTTCCCTTAGAGAGAAGTCCATTGGGGGATTCAAACAAGCTTCCAGCCTTTGTGCTGATTTGACAAGGAGAAAGACCATTAGGAGAAAGTTCACCTGAAAGAAGCTCTGTCTTTGGTGCTAGCTGGACTTGCTTTTTATACTTAGTTTCCAAGGGGAGAAATTGCATTCAAAGACCCATATGTTGGTGGAAAATGTATGGTTTTATAGCTGTGATCTTGAAATAGCCTTCCTCATTCCCTTACCTCACACCACACATGAACACTAGATTCAGGTCGCTGAGAGATGAAAACAGAGAGAAGGCAGGATGTGAGTAAAGAAATGCTAAAAAGGAACATGGATGCTGGGGAGGAAAGACCTTGCAGGCTAAGACATAAACTGCAGAAACCATGAAGGAAAGAAAGACATATTTGATTATGCAAAATTTTGAAAATTGCACACCAGGAAAGTGAAAGCCACTCAGTCATGTCCAAATCTTTGCTGCCCCATGGACTGTAGCCCCCAGGCTCCTCTGTCCATGGAATTCTCCAGGCAAGAATACTGGAGTGAGTAGCAATTTCCTTCCTCAAAGGATCTTCTCAACCCAGGGATCGAACTCAAGTCTCCTGCATTGCTGGCAGATTCTTTACTGTCTGAGCCAGTAGGGAAGCACACTATGGATATTGTTTAATAGTAAGCAAAATATATGTGGAAAACTCACAACATATATAACAAGACTAGAATTACTGCCTGAGCTGTATAAAATGTTTCTGTAACTCAGAAAAATTCATTCAACCCAGTAAAAAAGAATGGTCTAAGAATGATCCTTCTTAGACTAATTTAAACTTAAACCTATGCTAAACTAGTTAACCTACCCAGTTTCATGTGACCTCACGTGCACCCTACCACACCCAACAAAGCCGACAGAGGGAGTCACTGAAGGAAATGATCTGGTGACATGCAAAGTCTAGTAGCTCTACTTAGGAAGTCTTGGGACTTCTCTGATGGTCCAGTGGTGAAGACATTGCCTTCCAGTGAAAGGGGTGTGCGCCCCATCCCTGGCCAGGGAGCTAAGATCCCACATGCCTTGTGGCCAAAAAAAACCAAAACATACCAAACACAATACAGAAGCAGTATTGCAACAAAGTCAATAAAGATGTTAAAAAAATACTTTATATTTTTTAAAAAGCCTTGTTGGGCTTCCCTGGTGGCTCAGTGGCAAAGAATCCATCTGCCAATGCAGGAGACGCAGGAGATGTGGGTTTGATCCCTGGCCTGGGAAGATTCCATATGCCATGGAACAACTAAACCCACACACCACAGCTACTGAGCCTGTGCTTAGAGCCTGGGAGCCACAGCTACTGAAGCCCATTTCCCCTAAAGCCCGTGCTCAGCAACAAGAGAAGCTACCGCAATGAGAAGCCTGCACACTGCAACTAGAGAAAAGCCCTTGGAGCAACGAAGACCCAGCACAACCAAAAAATAAATTAATTAATGAAAAAACATATATATATATATATATATATATATATATATGCACACACACATACACACACACACACACACACACACACACACACACACACACACCCCTAAAGACCTTGCCAATCATGAAGGGATGCTTTGGGAAGCACACATAACTGCTTCACTGATTTCCAATAACCAAAAATGGTGTTATGTTTCCTGCGGACTTTAAGGTACAGACATACATGTTTTCACTTTGATCTGAGTCATCTGGGTTTAAAGACATCAGTAGGTGATGTTCTGATGTCTGTGGTTCCCAGCAGTGATGGAAGTGAAACAGACAGGAGTTGCGTCTCCTGCCCGGCTCCCCTGCCTCTGCAAACACAAGGATGTTCGGCACAGCAGAACCAAGGAACGAGATGCTCTTGTTCTGTGAACTGTGGGTGAGTCCACAAGCTGCCTGAACATGGGAGACAGTGCAGCCTCCTCTCAAGGCATTCTCCACCTTACAGGATGGAGCTGCTATCAACAGATTCAATGGAACCTATTTTGTAGTCTGAGTATCTATTTTTCAGGAAAACAAAACCATTCAGGATAGAATTTTGATGTGCTGGGCACTATTTTCACCTGGCCCGTTCCCCGTTCTTCCTCTTGCTGCACTATTTCCATCTTTTAGGCGCCTGAATGATGAATCCAAAGCCCATGCAACACCCAAATCCAGCTGGAAAGTGAAAAATTAACTCTATTTTCAAAATGTTGAATGGTCTTTGTGTGCCATGTGTTTAAGGCTTGCAGCCATGAAGCTCAGGAAAGAAATAAGTTGGATGCAATAATGACTATAGTGCATTCCAACTCTGAAATGTTAGGATCCATCCAACAATAGGAATTGGCTGAATAAATGACATTATAATACAACCAGAGGATGCAGGATGATCTAGCCATTTAATGAGATGTGGGAGAACACGAGATGACAAAAGGGAAAATGCTCATGATATACTAAGAGGGGAAGCAGATTACAAAACATCATCTACTGCATAATAACAGTTTCGTTAAAGATGAAATAACAACAACTATGATTGTATGTACATACCCATATGCACATGTTAACAAAAACCAGAAGGACTGACATTAAAAAATTAACTGTGGCTACTTTTTAATTGCAGGAATGCAGAGTATTTTGTTTTTCCCTTAGTGTTTTCGTGTGTCTGAAATCTTGCATAGTAAACAAATATTGCTTTTCCAATCACGGAAAAAAATAGATATTTAAAATATTTTAAAATTGCCAAGCTGCATAAAAAAGATTGATTTTATTGCTTGGAGAAACAGATAGATTTTTAAATCATGGTAAAACAACAAGAGGGGATCCCTGGTGGCTCAGCAGTAAA
Organism: Oreotragus oreotragus; assembly: GCA_006410675.1. Taxonomy (NCBI): domain Eukaryota; kingdom Metazoa; phylum Chordata; class Mammalia; order Artiodactyla; family Bovidae; genus Oreotragus; species Oreotragus oreotragus. Next base: position 532,256 of record SJYX01006533.1, read on the forward strand.
GAATCCTCTTGCCAATGCAGGAGAGATGGGTTCAGTCCCTGGGTCAGACAGAACCCCTGGAGGAGGAAATGGCAACCCTCCAGCATTCTTGCCTGGAGAATCCCATGGACAGAGGAGCCTGGCAGGCTACAGTCCATGGGATCGCAGAGTTGGACACGATGTAGTGATCAAACAACAAGAGCGAAATAACCAAAGTGTTTCATTGATCATTTTAACCATCTTAATGTGCACAATACAGTGACACTAAGTACCTTCACCCTGTTGTGCAACCACGATGACTACACAATTCCAGAACTTTCCATCACCCTGAAAGGTAAGCCTGTATTAAGTGTTCACCCCCACCACTAGTGGCCATAAAGTGGTGTAATTTCATTGTGGTTTTGACTTGCCTTCCTCCGGTGACTGTTGATATGGAGCATGTCTCATGCATTTGTTGACCATTTGTGTGTCTTCTTTGGTGCAGTGTTTATTTAAGTTCTTCTTCCAGTTCTTTAATGGGGAATTTAGTCATTTTATTGTTCAGTTGTAAATATTCTTCATATATTCTGGACACTAAACCCCCATCAGACACACGATTTATAAATTTCCCCCATTTTTTATTACCTTTTTGTTCTCAATAGCGCCCTTTGATGAAGAAATGATTTCAAGGTGGATAAAGTTCATTGCATCTATTTTATATTTTCCTGCTCATGTTTTTGATGTCATGTCTAAGCAATTATTGAAAAACCCAAGGTCATGAACATGTACTCATCTTCTTCTAAGAGGAACACTGTGTCTTCACAACAGAAAGTCTTTCAGTCTTTCAGCCCATTAAAAAGATGTCTTCCTCCTTATGAAGATCTTTACGTTCTTTCACCTATATCTTGTCCCTTAGTATCTCTGACCCATTTTGAGTCAACGTTCATATGTGACCTGAGACAGGGGTCTGCACAGACTACATCTTACTGTGGGATCACGGCCAAGGCATTTCAGTTTTCTCAGACGTGGCTTATTTCTCTGCAAAATGGATGTGACAATAGGACCCACCATACTGGACCATTGAGAGCATTAAGTGAGAGAGCCCAGGCAAACTTGTCAGCACCGCACTCAGCTTGCAGTAAATCACCCATACGTGATAACCAGCAGAAGTAGCATCTGCAAGAGCCTCAGTAAGGTATCCAGTGCTCGGTATTTTCTGACATGCCAAAGCTCCTGCCTAGGTGAGCCCGCTGTCTCTACTCCTTTCTGCAATGCTGGTTCTCTCTGCCGCCCAACATTCATGCATCAACACGTGTCCAGTTGATGCCTATTCCCAGCTTCTGAAGACACAGCAGGTACCAGGGTCTCCAAAGCAACTGTTTATAGTGGGATCAGTAAATGTCTTATGGTAGTGGACTGATAGTATTAATACATGTTTTAGGGTTCATGAGGCATATGCTTCAGCTGCAACTACTCACCTTTGCCATTGCAGCGCAAAAGTAGCCACAGGCAGCACAGCAACGGATGGCCATGGCTGTGTCCCAACACAACTTTATTTATAGAAATAGGCAGTGTACACAGATTACAGGCTTAAAGTCCGCAAATTACAGATTTCTGATAGTAATATGTGGTCTCACACAGGAGATTAGTAAAATGACTGTACTACAGTATGAGAAATACTCTAATGGTCTCAAAGAGGATCAAAGAAGACTTTCCAGAGGAAGCAATGTTTAACCTGGTATCTAGTGGACAAATAGGAGATAACCAGGCAAGGAAGAACATCTCAGTATTCTAGGCAAAGAGCACAGTGTGCGAAAGCCAGGAGAAGAGAGAGAATCAGGCAACAGAGACAGGGAAACAGAGGTAGAGGTAGACAGAGACAGAAATGGAGAGGAGCACTACGCTCTTAAGAAGCTAAAGAAAACCATCAGTTACTGCGTGAGCACCAAGGAGCTTAGGCAGTGAAGCAGGAGATGAAGCCAGAAGGAGCACAGGGCCAGGTGTGAAGGGCCCTGGGCATCAGAGAAATACATATCGGCTCACCCTAAAGATACTGGGGAGTCCTTGAAGCTTTGAGAAGGGAAATGGCAGGAGTTTTGCACCTCTGATTGCCACCCAGGGAAGCGTTTGAGAGTATTACACTAGAAGGCAGCTACAACATCTGGGTGAGGAAGGCAGAGGCTGGACAATGACATGGAAGAGGGTGTCTACTTGAGGGCTACTTGAGAGTTAAGCATTTTAACAGATTAACTTGTAAAGGGAGGAAAGAGGGGCAGAGCAAAGTGTCTGCTTTGGTCAGTCTCTTTGGACCGCACTCAACCTGCAAAGCTTTTCTTGAGCCCTTCTTCATGCTGGGACGCGCCTCTGATCTGTTATTATCAGACTAATGAGCACTTGTCTGAACCCCTCTGTACCCACCTCTCACCAGGGGGAGCCTACCTCTGATAAGGCTCACGTGTGGTTAGCATCTCTCCCTTTGTAGCTGTTATCAAGGGTAGGCATCCTCATGCTAGACCTCAATAAACAATTGTCTGTTGCTATACCTTAACTTCTGAACCTCCTAAAAATGAGGAATGTGCCTAAGTGAAATATAAAAAGAGATCAATTCAATGAAGGGCTAAATATTCAAGGAAATGGACTTCATTTTCATCAGAAGCATAATTTTTGACAGTGAGATAATTGTATGCCATAATCTTTTGGTTCTGCAGGACCATGGACTAAAATAAAATCGCTTCGTGCTCATTAAGAATAAGAAAATAGATCTGCAAGATGGGCATCCTCTACTTTCAGAAGAGTCATTCTTGGGTTCATTACTGGCTGACCCAACAGTACATTCCCAAGGAATATTAAATGGCCTCAGTTCAGTTCAGTCGCTCAGTCGTGTCCGACTCTTTGCGACCCCATGAATCGCAGCACGCCAGGCCTCCCTGTCCATCACCATCTCCCAGAGTTCACTCAGACTCACGTCCATCGAATCCGTGATGCCATCCAGCCATCTCATCCTCGGTCGTCCCCTTCTCCTCCTGCCCCCAATCCCTCCCAGCATCAGAGTCTTTTCCAATGAGTCAAATCTTCGCATGAGGTGGCCAAAGTACTGGAGTTTCAGCTTTAGCATCATTCCTTCCAAAGAAATCCCAGGGTTGATCTCCTTCAGAATGGACTGGTTGGATCTCCTTGCAGTCCACGGGACTCTCAAGAGTCTTCTCCAACACCACAGTTCAAAAGCATCGATTCTTTGGCGCTCAGCTTGCTTCAGAGTCCAACTTTCACATCCATACATGACCACAGGAAAAACCATAGCCTTGACTAGGCGGACCTTAGTTGGCAAAGTAATGTCTCTGCTTTTGAATATCCTATCCAGGTTGGTCATAACTTTTCTTCCAAGGAGTAAGTGTCTTTTGATTTCATGGCTGCAGTCACCATCTACAGTGATTTTGGAGCCCAAAAAAATAAAGTCTGACACTGTTTCCACTGTTTCCCCATCTATTTCCCATGAAGTGATGGGACCGGATGCCATGATCTTCGTTTTCTGAATGTTGAGCTTTAAGCCAACTTTTTTTGCTCTCCTCCTTCACTTTCATCAAGAAGCTTTTTAGCTCCTCCTCAGTTTCTGCCATAAGGGTGGTGTCATCAGCATATCTGAGGTTATTGATATTTCTCCCGGCAATCTTGATTCCAGCTTGTGTTTCTTCCATTCCAGCATTTCTCATGATGTACTCTGCATATAAATTAAATAAGCAGGGAGACAATATACAGCCTTGACGTACTCCTTTTCCTATTTGGAACCAGTCCGTTGTTCCATGTCCAATTCTAACTGTTGCTCCCTGACCATATTCCCTAAAAATTTTCAGGGGACTCATGAACTCTTTGAAGCTGCCTTGGACTTCCTGTCATAAACTAATCTAAAACTGTCTTATTTATATCACTAAACTTAAAATTTTCTTAATGGTGTCCTTTGAAAGTTATAGAAATTATTTAAAAAGAAAATTTTAATCATTTCTGTAGATGAGAAATATATCATATGCTAAAAGATAACTGCAAAAAAGTTAACTATTTTTAATTATTAAAAAAATTGAAGTATAGTTAATTTACAATGTTTCTGATATACAGAAAATGTGATTCAGTTGTGCAT
>SJYX01006533.1:536689-560628 GCA_006410675.1 Oreotragus oreotragus
CTAGAATATATATATTTATATATATTAATATACTTTTTTTGGATTATTTTCCATTATATGTGATACTGTGTATATCTTCCTGTGCTCAGAGTAGGTGCTTTGTGCTTGTTGGTTATCTATCATATATATAGTAGCATGTTAATCCCAAACTCCTGATTTATCCATCCCCACTCCCCTTTGATAATCATAAGTTTGTTTTATGTGTCCGTGAGTCTTTCTGTTTTGTTAATAAGTTCATGTGTATCATTAAAAAATATTTAACTATTAAATGATGTTAGCTATAGTTTTTTGAAGAGTCCATCAAATTGCAATGTCTCTCTCTATTCCTGGATTACTGACTATTCTTATGAATGGATGTTATATTTTGTCAGATGCTTTTTCTGTGTGTATTGATATGATCATATGATTTTCCTCTTTTTCTTTTTTGTGTTATTGATTTGATGGATTACAATAATTGATTTTGAAGTGCTGAACCAGCTTTTCACACCTGGGATAAATTTTACTTGGTCATGGTGTATAATTTTTCTATACTTTCTTGGATTTGAATCGAAAATATTTAGTTGAGGATTTCTATATCTATGTTTATGAGAGCTATTGATCTGTAGCTTTCCTGTAGCATCTTTGTCTGGTGTTGGTACTAGGAAAAATGCTGATCTAACAGAATGAGTTAGAAAGTATTTACTTTGTTTCTGTCCTCTGGAAGAGATTGTAGAGAATTGATATAGATTCTCCCTTAAATGTTTGGTAGAATTCACCATTGAATCCATCTAGCCTAATGCCTATTTTGGAAGATTATTATTTATTTATTCATATAATAAATGTAATTTTATTCAGATCATTGATTTCTTCTTGTGTAAGTCTGGCAGATTATGTCTTTGAAAGTAGGACACATTTTGGGTAGATTATCAAATATGGGCTTAGAATTGTAAGTAGTATTCCTAGTATTCTTTTCATAATGCTTTTATTTCTATGGACCTGTAGTGATGCTCCCTATTTTATTTCTAATGTTAGTAACTGATGTCCTCTTTGTCCCTTGCCTAGTTAGAAGCTTATTAGTTTTGTTGATATTTTCAAAGAGCCAGCTTTTGATTGTGTTGTTCTTCTCTAGTTTCTGTTTACAATTTCATGATTTATGTTCTAATTCTTTTCTAAATTGAGGTATAATTGATGTACAATATTATATAAGTATCAGATGTACAAAATAGTGATTCTCAATTTTTAAATGTTATCTTTCACTTATAGTTATTATAAACTCTTGGTTCTATTATTTCTTTTTTTCTGGTTACTTGGGATTTCATTTGATCTATATTTTCTGGTTTCCTAATGTGGAAATTTGGATGATTGGTTTTAGATATTTTTTCTTTTCTAATATATTCATTCAGTGCTATAAAACTTCTTATAAGCATTGCTTTTGCTGCCTCACACAAATGGTGATGTTTGTCTCTATTTTTAATGTGTTTAAAATTATATTTTATTTATTCTTGAAATTTATTCTTTGATCCATATGTCACATGGAATTACATTATTTAATCTCCATGTATTTGGGGATTTTCCAGTTGTCTGTTGTTGATTTCTATTTTGATTCCTTTATGATCTGTGATCAGATATTGTATGATTTCTATTCTTTTAANAGATATTTTTTCTTTTCTAATATATTCATTCAGTGCTATAAAACTTCTTATAAGCATTGCTTTTGCTGCCTCACACAAATGGTGATGTTTGTCTCTATTTTTAATGTGTTTAAAATTATATTTTATTTATTCTTGAAATTTATTCTTTGATCCATATGTCACATGGAATTACATTATTTAATCTCCATGTATTTGGGGATTTTCCAGTTGTCTGTTGTTGATTTCTATTTTGATTCCTTTATGATCTGTGATCAGATATTGTATGATTTCTATTCTTTTAAATTTGTTTAGGTGTGTTTTATGGTCCAAAATGTAGTGTATTTTGGTGAATGTTGCTAGTGAGCTTGAGAAGCATGTTCATATTTTGTACACAATTATTTTGTATATTTTATTATGTTGTTGGATAAAGTAGTCTATATTAATTATATCCTGTTAATTGATGATATTGTTGAATTGGACACTCCTTAATGATTTCTGCCTGCCAAGTGTGTCCATTTCTGAGAGAGGGGTGCTAGAGCCTCTATTTATGATAATGGATACATCTATTTCTTCTTGCATTTCTATCAGTTTTTGCCTTGTGTAGTTTGACATACAATGTCAGATTCACACACAATAAGAAATATGTCAGAAAGTGAGGAGGAGCTAAAAAGCCTCTTGATGAAAGTGAAGGAGGAGAGCAAAAAAGTTGGCNCACAACTGGGTATTGTTTTTGCTTTGGCTCCATCCCTTCATTCTTTCTGGAGTTATTTCTCCACTGATCTCCAGTAGCATATTGGGCACCTAACGACCTGGGGAGATTCTCTTTTGATATCCTATCATTTTGCCTTTTAATACTGTTCATGGGGTTCTCAAGGCAAGAATACTGAAGTGGCTTGCCATTCCCTTCTTCAGTGGACCACGTTTTGTCAGACCTCTCCACCATGACCCACCCGCCTTGGGTTGCCCTGCAGGCATGGCTTGGTTTCATTGAATTAGACAAGGCCCTGGTCCTAGTGTGATTAGATTCACTAGTTTTCTGTGAGTATGGTTTCAGTGTGTCTGCCCTCTGATGCCCTCTTGCATCACCGACCATCTTACTTGGGTTTCTCTTACCTTGGGCGCGGGTTGTCTCTTCATGGCTGCTCCTTACCTTGGACGAGGGGTATCTCCTTACCGCCGCAGTTCCTGACCTTCAACGTGGGACAGCTCCTCTAGGCCCTCCTGCGCCTGCGCAGCCCCTGCTCCTCGGGTTGCTCCTCCGGGCCGCCGGCCGTGGCCTTGGGCGTGGGTGGCTTCTCCCAGCTGCCACCCCTGGCCTCGGGCTCAGGGTGGCTCCTCTGGGTCACCACCCCTGGCCTTGGGCGCGAGGTGGCTTCTCCTGGCCGCCCCTGGCCTCGGACGTGGGGTGTCTCTTCCTGGCCGCCACTGACCTCAGACACAGGGTAGCTCCTCTCGGCCGTTCCTGCGCCGTCGCAGCCTGGCACTCTAGGTTTCTGCCCCTGACCTCGGACGTGGGGTAGCTCCTCTCGCCCGCGCTGAGCCTACTTTGCTGTATTTTGAGCTAATTATCGCTGAGTACCAAGCTCCAAGAGGCACGCATTGCTCTGTCATCCCACGGTCACTTGGACACTGAGCTGTATTCCCCTGGTCACCTGGGTGCCCTATGAGACACCTTAGTAGAGAGGTAGGCACATGCTGTCATGCTCCTTGCCCTTTCTATAGATCCAGAAATCTGAGGAAATGGGTATACAAACATGAAGACAAGAGAATCTAAAAGTAAATAACCATACTTGGGACTTCCCTGGGATTCAGAGGTTAAAAGTCTATCTTGCAATGCAGGGGATGCAGGTTCAATCCCTGGTCTAAGATCCCACATGCCACAGAGCAATTAAGCCTGTGAGCCACAACTACTGAGCCGTCCCACCACAACAAAAGATCCCACGTGCTGCAACCAAGACCCAGTCCAGCCAAACACACACATACACACACAATTTAAAAAAGTAAATAACCATACTTGACTTGGAAATAGTCTGATGGTGAGGTGGGGCAGGGGGGCCCTCATTCGTAGATAAACAATTTATCTTGGGAATATAGTCCTATGTGTACCCTAAATGAGCAAGAATATAGATAAATTCTAGCACAGGAAATTGACCTTTCTTTAAACCATTAAAATTTGAGCATTTCCCCAAAATACATGTAAACCTGTCTTCTCCTATTATTTTCTTACCTTTGAGAGCTAACTTAATTTCTAGCTCTTGATAACTTATCAATTCACACATGCTCATAAACAGAAAGGTTGAAAGAAAATCACACCAGAAAAGATTTTAGCTGTGAAAATTCTACACATAGAGAGCTATTAGTGCATCAAATCTAACCTAACACTTCATTCTTTTAATGGGATTCATGCTGAATTTTGATAGTGAGAAGTCAAGTAAGAGATTCTATTTTCATGGAAACCCATTTCTGATGCATGACATTAATACAAGGCTAAATAAACATAGCATCACCAGGAAATACACCCAAATTTGAAGTCTGAAAGGGCAGTCATATTTCTTAAATATTCTGAATGTCAACATTTTGATGGAAAAAATAATCCAACAGCAGCGGCTGTACCCATAGGTCCATTCTGGGTGTCTCTGGCATGTGTTACAAAGTTTAATTTGTTAGATCCTCATGCTTTCTGTTCCACGGCATCTAGTGGCATTTATTATGCTCTTCTAAAACTGCAGCTCATGGAGGTATTGGAAAGGTCACTGTTTCCAGGTTATGTTTTGGTTTTTTTGTTTTTTAAGAGGATAAGTTAATATATGTTCTCCACTAAGAGGTGATCTTTCATGTGCGTTTATTTCCGAGATGGAAGTGTTTCTGCTCATGGTGTCTGGAAGCCATTGTTCATCTTCAGAGCGTTTCCTAAAGTTTCCTGCAGCAGCATGCTTCCCTGCACATCCATAATGAGGCCCGGCTTTGTTCCTACCTTTGTATGCCGGCACCGGAAGAGCAGTGAGGCTCAGAGGGCTCTCTGGGGACTCTCTGCTGGGGACGGCAGTACAAAAGGCCCAAGCCACTGGGCAAGGCAGAGGTCATGTAAATTAGCCCCATATCATGTCTCTTCTTTGAGCTTAAAGTTTGCTGCTTTTATGAGACTGTTAAGCCTGTTATAAAATAATAAAAAGAGAAGTCTAACATGGAGCTTTGCTACATCCAGGAAACACTGCTGCTTATTTTATATTTTGGAATTCTGGTGAGATGATATTTTTTATATGCTGGTCATTTTGGTTTTAATTGTTGGTGAGTTTTTTTTTTTTTTTTAATTCAGCATGGAGGATGATGACTGTCTGTCTTCTGGTGTCACAGAAAATGGAGCAGAAAAGAAGGATTCAGTTTCAACAGGCTGGTTTTCTTCTTAAAAGAGAAAGTTCTCAAAAGTTTTCTCACTACCAGTTGGGCAGCAGAGATAGGAGAAAAGTATTGAGGGAGACAGGCATCAGTCCTTGGACTTCAGTGACCTACCACTGACTTCTTTAAGATGATGCTCTGACTCTCGAAGCATCTATGCAAGGCTGAGCTTCTCGAGTGGAGAGGAAGATGCCTGGGAATTCAGTCGTGCTCAGCTGGATAAAGCCAAAGAACTTGAGAATGCCTTTTTCTTAGGGATTCAAATTACTGAGGGCAAAGCTTACTGCAGCTGTCCCTAAGCCAGCAAACAGGTACTACAAATGCTACCAATCCTCCCGCATATGATTATGGGTAGGTTGTTTCTTGGTGAATCAGCCCCTTCACATCTGAGAGAGAAGGAACATGTTCCCTTTTTTCCCCTGAAGTGAAAGGATGCAGTAAACAAACTCGAGGGCTTGAGCTTAGTATATCAGAGGCAGAGAACAATAGTAGCACTGCCTCCCAAATGTCAAGAGCCCCGTGAAAGCCTGGGCCTCCATCACACCGCTGCCTCTGGTCCAAAGTGTGCTCCAGAGATTCTGAGAACCAGCCCGAGATTGCGAGTAAACAGCACACTCAGAGAAAATGCGCTCTGTTCCCAGGTCAAGGCAACCGGCAACAGGCACTCCTGTTCTCCAGGGACTGGACTGTCATTGTCACCATTCCTACAAAGCCACCGTGTGTGTGGTCATCTCAAGGGCACCCGTAAATCTTACTGTCCGGGGGCTGGGAGGCTTCTTCAAGGATATGTGTGTGTGTGAACACCAGCTCCTGGGCTCTGGAGCCCACCGAAGTGGCCCAGTGGAATTGACTGAATAAAACCAGACCTGTCATAGGGGCCCCTCATCTGACCTAGAGTCAAGCAGGCCCCAGGGAGGCAGAGGCCACCTGACAGGGAGATCATGGGCAGGGCCTGTTGGGAAGGTCCTTCAAGACCCTTTTCTTGAATCTCCTGCTTGCTCGGGAGATGCAGACTCTGCCCCACCCCCACTTTTCTCAACAAGAAGGTTGTACCAACACAGAATGCTAACTCCTGTAATGACCAAGAGCTTGCATTGGATGAGTGAGGCACAGTCCATTTGCCCCTTAACCCCCATGACATCCCAGTCTGGAAGATACTCTTAGCCCCAGCACAGATGAGGAAACTGAGCTTGGAAGGGCATGGGCAGGATCACATGGCTGAGAATGTCTCACCAGGACCCAGGAGTCTGAGCTCACACAGCTCTTCTCTTCGTGGGGTGGTAACACCAGCATCCACCCATTTACTCACATCTGGAGGACCCACTTTTACGGACAAGCAGATGCTCACAGACCTCATGTGAAGTCTGCCAGCATGGCCACCTGGCAGTGTCGAAATCTCAGAGGACAGAGCCACAGGCTATGAAAAACAGCACAGTACTTGGCAGGGCAGAAAACATCTTCCATTGGTCCTTGTCTTCCAGGCTGGTGGGGAACCTGCTTTTTTTTACTTTTTTTTTCCCATTGGGATAAAATTCATGGAACATGAAATTAACCATGTGTTATTTTCTTAGGCTTCAAAATCACTGTGGACAGTGACTGCAGCCATGAAATTAAGAGACCCTTGCTCCTTGGAAGAAAAGCTATGACTAACCTAGATAGCATATTACAAAGCAGAGACATCATTTTACCCACAAAGGCCCACGTAGTCAAAACTATGGTTTTTCCAGTAGTCATGTACAGATGTGAGAGTTGGACCGTAAAGAAGACTGACCACTTAAGAATTGATGCTTTCAAACTGTGGTGCTGGAGAAGACTCTTAAGAGTCCCTTGGACAGCAAGGAGATCAAACCACTCAATCCTAAAGAAAATCAACCCTGAATATTCATTGAAACAACTGATACTGAAGCTGAAGCTCTAACACCTTGTTCACCTGATGGAAAGATCTGACTCATTAGAAAAGACCCTGGTGCTGGGAAAGACTGAGGGCAGGAGAAGCTGGTGACAGAGGATAAGATGGTTGAACATATGAATTTGAGCAAGCTCTGGGAGATAGTGAAGGACAGGGAAGCCTGGAATACTGCAATCCATGAGGTCACGAAGAGTTGAACACAACATAGTGATAATGCTATAACACACAATAGCAAAGGTCTGGCACAGTTCAGTGCTGTTAGTACATGTGCACCATCACCTCTGTCTAGTTCCCAAACATGGTCATCCCTTGTGGCTACTCAGCAATCACCCCTCTTTCATGAATCTTCTTTATGGATCCGCCTGCTCCAAATGGTTCATATCAATGACTTCATACAACATGGACTGTTGTGCCTGTCTTCTTTCACTCAGCATGATGTCTCCAAAGTTCATTCACATTCTAGGGTACATCACTGCTTTTACTTTCAGGGATGAATAACATCTCATTAGGTCTTCTTTGTTAAAAGTGAAGTAAGAGGCCAGATAGCTTCAGAGAAAGAGAACTGACCTAAGAATCCGTGGAAATCATGTTCTTCTCTTGGGACTAATTGTCATCGTTTTCCATCAGACAGAACTGGGGTCAAATCTCAGCTTCCGTACTGTGTGGTCTCACTTGAAATAATTATGGTAAGCATGAGTATTTCTGTCAATCATTAGGCATGAGTCATTACCTAACTCAGAGAGCTACTGAGAGAGTGAAATAGGAAAACACATACACAAATATTGCCAAATTGCCTAGCATGGTCAGGATACAGAAGATAATAAATATTTCTTCTTCTATTCATGGGAAAATCACTCCCACTTCCATGTATATAAATTGGGAATTCATCTGTACACAGCAGATGTGTGCAGAGTGGCTCTTGTAAATTGACTTTGAAAAAAAATCAAATCACATTTTATATTCATTAAGTTAAGCGATTCTTAGGTGGACAAAATCTAATAATGAAGGAAATCTACTCTTTGTTCGATGTGTAGATTGGCCACCTTTTATATAAACGTTTCTACTCCAGGGCCTGGCACAGTACTCTCAGCACTTGGTAGGTATGCAGTGTAAACGTCTGTGCAGGGAGGAAATGAAACAACCTCTTTGCTGAGAAGGATAAGATCTCATACTTGGTAAGTAATCAGAGGGACATTCCCCGAGACCCACTGGTTCTCAGACAAATGCAAATACATTGGCCTATGTGAAATGCAGTCAGTAAGTTACAGGTTCAGTCCCTGCAGCCTAAATGTGCACTAAGTACCTGCTCAGTGACCATCCTCATGGGGGCTGGGTAGTAGAGATGTGCCTGTTGGTTGCAGAGTTGTAATCTTCCATCAGAAGCAGAACTAATAACTAGGCAATGAGATAAGAAAGACTCATGTAGCTCAGGTCACAATTCTGGCAACAGTTAACAGGTTCAGACACTCAAAAGAAGGCTGAGTTGCACCTATCCAATGGGCGCCATTTGTGTCCAGTCTACCTACAGTATCTGGAATAATATCTTCTCACTGGAATAATCAGCGAAACTTGTCAAACTTGATAGTCGCTCACACCAGACAGGTCTATATCAATCATGGGGCTTTAGTTAGACAGGACTCATGTTCTATCCATAGACTTTACTTGGATGCCCTCTGTGAGCACCGAACCCTTGCAAAGCACACAGTGAACTCTTGAAGCTGATCTGGAAGCCACATCTCCACATTTCACCCAGTCATAAAGGAATCTGCTGTGAATCTACACCAGAGACAACACATGCCAATGGGTGACCTCTCTGTATCCTGCACCATAATTCCTGCAAGCAGTGAATGGGTTCTCTCACAGTAGAGACCAAACATTTGATCAAGGAAAAGACAAATAAAAATACAAATAACTGACAAAATAATGAGTGGTGTATTTCAAAGCAAAAAATTTTACAATGTTGAACAAAGCAAGGAAGATTTTATTCGAGAGTACTGCAAATGGGGAGAGGGGCCTGAGCTCATCTGAGATGGAGGAAACTGACACAAAAGGTGGAAAGCGTTTGGGTGAGCCAGTGAGAACTGGAGGGCAGTGGGGAGGGAAGACGGTCAATGGATGATCCAGCAAAATGAGTTACTCCTGGGTTCACCCACATTCTTCTCTATGATCAGGTCACCTGTGTCTACTAACTGGAGCCCATCAGGGTTAAGCATCTCCTCTCTCACAGAAACCAGGACACAGGCTGTTGTTCCCCCTGAGGGTTCCATTACAAAGGGACTGCTCCCAGGTCCTTGAGAGAGATAGTCCTGGGTTACAAAACTGGCAAGACACAATTTTTCTTTAAAGTGCATCTCACTGGGATAGAGAAAGAATTTACAATTATAAGTTGACTAAAGTAAAAGAGAGTCACTGCCTGGAGACAGGGAGAAGCTTGCCTGAAGATTAGAGGGGAACAGGCTGCGCATTCTGGTCATCCTGGTCAGGGGTCCAGTAACCCTGTTCCTGACACCAAGACTTTCAGAAAAGTGGTTGCCCAGACTTTATGGCATGAGTCAAAAGTGAAAGTGAAAGTGTTAGTTGCTCCATCATGTCCAACTCTTTACAACCCCATGGACTGTAGCCTGCTAGACTCCTCTGTCTATGGAATTCTCCAGGCAAGAATATTGGAGTGAGTTGCCATTTCCTTCTCCAGGGCATCTTCTAGACCCAGGGGTTGAACCCAGCTCTCCCACATTGCATGCAGATTTTTTTACCGTCTGAACTACCAGAGAAGCCCCCTTTCAAAAAATTCCTTCCCCAAAATGATTAACTTTCCAACCACTCTCTGAAAAGCCAAGTGAAGAGAAAAAGCCATTCCTTTGTAGAGACTTAATTAATGCTACAAGCCCCGCTAAATAGACTTGTCTAGATACTGGCACCAGTGGAGGCAAGACGTATTTCAGATTTCAAAACATTTCTAAAGGTTACTGAACTGTATTAAGCGGAATGAATAAATAAGCATTGCCTTTGCAGTTGAGAGCCAGACCTCGAAAGCCTTCTAGCATGGTCGGTATTCTGCATTTATAGCCTCTGCTTGGACTTTCTGGTCAGCAATTAATAATTCCTGAAAACAAGACTCACTCTCTGCAATCAGACTGCAGAAAAGGTCAACCTGGCTCCACCTCATGGCCTCATGTACATCCATGGGATGGAAACTGTCTTTTCCAAAGTCACCAGGTCAAAAGAGAAGCGGCAGGTGCTGAGGGAAAAGTAGATTCTGGCAAGATAGCCTGTCTTCTGCTGTCTGGATGCTGCTGTGACAGAGTACCAATTGGGCTAATTCTTATCCTGCGAGTTACCTGCAGACAAACCAGGAGGCGAACCCAGCACAGGGGAATTTTATTTGGCCAGTCTTAGTGCTTTCCAAATAAGGAAGCTTCACACAGAAATCTGGATTTCCAATTTCTCTTGAAACAGCAGAATGCATAGCCCAGGGAGCAAAGGAGAGCAGACTGAGTGCCATGCAGCCCTGGAGATGCTCTGCTATCTCCCATGCCTGGTCCACTGTACAGAGCTTCTAGGTTGCTTAAGTGTTGTGTGTGTGTATGCTAAGTTGTTCCAGTCATGCCAACTCTTTGCAACCCAATGGACCATACCTTCTCAGGCTCCTCTGTTAATGCGTTTCTCGAGGCATGCATACTGGTGTGGGTTGGCACACTTCCTCCAAGGGATCTTCCTGACCCAGAAATCGAACCTGTGTCTCATGTCTGCAGCATTGGCAGGCAGACTCTTTACCACTAGCGCCACCTTGGAAGCCCCATCTGAGTGATAAACTGCCCTAACTCAGCGATGAATAGTAACACCAATCATTGCCATCACTACTGTTTCTCACAGCTCTATGGTTGGTGGTTACCAGCTGGGTGGTCCTCACTGGGTATTTCTGGGTAGCTACAGAGGCATGGTGCCTGGGGACAGAGTGAAGTTTCCTCAGTGACAAACCAGTTTGGATGCTCATCCTGAACCAGAACCTTGACAAAGCCTCTTTGCTAGAACATCATCCTTGGGCTCCACACAGCCTGGCCTATATGTTGACAGCAGTTTGGTCCCAAGAGTGAGCACTCTTAGAGAGCAGAGAAATGCTACCAACCTTTCTAAAAAAGCCTGAGAGGTCACTCTGGCTACATTCCATTCACTGGAAGAATCCTGCATCTATTTTGATCACAGAACTAGGCCTGTAATTTTACTTCCTTATAAAGCCCTCATCTGGCTTTGATATAAGGAAGATGCTGGTCTCACAGGGTGGATTTACTGAATGACTAGATTGATTTATCCTTGGCATATATGGATGTGTGCAAATATGCATACGTGTTTGGGGTCACCCAAACTGGGTTGAATTCCTCACTGGACCATTCTCACAATGTGTAGCCTCAGATATAACAAACCAATGTAAGATCTTGTACAGCTTGCCCATTGTTTTGTTATAAACAAAATGAGGCCAGCACACATTGCTAAGGCCCATTACAATTGTCCCCATTCTAAGATTTTGAGGAAATTATTTTCAGGCAAGTTGTTGCATCTTGGTGGTCATAAGGGTGTATTTTTCAACTTTTCAGTGAACATTTGCTATGCATCAGAAATCATTTTAGAAGATGGAATAGAGAGGATGCTGGAAGAGAAAGGGGTTCCTGTCCTCAAGAGCTCAAATTATAGAAAAAACATATTCAAAGCAATACATTTGGTAAAGAAAAAACATACTATACATTTTCTCTGACTTTATCATAGAGTAAAAACTGGAAAATTGTAGCTATTTTCTTGTCCTCTTGTCCTGCGGTGGAGGGAAGACCAGAGTGGATGCAGAGGTTGTGGGCAGAGTTAGACTGCCTTAGGCTTAAAGTGCTGGCCTTCCATAATGGAATTTTACCATTATTTATGGTTTATATTCAGCAATGGCAGAATAACTGAAACCTAAAACTTATTAAAACAAAAGCCAAATGCTATCATTATAAGAACCTGGAGACTAACATGGTATACTGTCTACAACTTGGGAATCTTTATTAATATGAAAATGCATTTTTTAGGAAAATTATTTAGTGACCTTCACATGGGGTGATGTTAGAATGTCATAAAGACAATCTGAAGTGAAGATATTTGCAAATTCTCTAAAAAATTACTGTCCTACTGCAGTTCAAATTATGTACCAAACAAAACATTCATGAGCTAAAGGTCTAGGGTACTTCATAGCAGAGCAACATAATGGGAGAGGGGTTTCAGATTCAACAGTAAACTCACTATGCTGGACAATGCTCAGTGGCACTTCACATACTTTTGATATTCAAATCTATCCTACAAGGCAGAGGTAATATTGTGCTCCTGGCATCTAACACATTTTTAATCAAGGCTTCAAGATTCATCCTATTTGTAGGAAGAAATTAACCAGGTAGAGCCAGAAGAAACCTAGAAATATGATGAATATTTGCATTCTTTTTATTTCTAGACTACTCTCTGCAGACACATTGAAGATGAGAAGATGTGAGCGTCAACAAGTTTGCTGCGTTTAAACTGAGACCGGTGCATCATCCAAACTTTGTTCCACGCCCGGAACAGGCACGGGGAAGGAGTCCTTAAACTGTAGCATCTTCCCTGTCATAATATTTGTCGGTGCAGGGCCTCTGCATGCCTACCTGCTAGGCATCCACTTCCTTCCCTTCATGGAAAACCACTTCCATCTCCCACTGGGGAGCCTGCACACTGTGATGGGCAGTCTTGGTATGACTGTCAAGCAATGTGCCCAGTTATCCCATCTCAAGGGTTAAGTGGACTCTCTGATTTTGCAGTGGATCAACACAAGGGAAAAGAATGGTTTGGTGATCAGGCCTCCTCATTAGGGCTTCCCTGCTGGCTCAGATGGCAAAACATCTGCCTGTAATGCGATAGATCTGGGTTCAATCCTTGGATTGGGAAGTTCCCCTGGAGGAGGGTATGGCAATCCACTCCAGTATTCTTGCCTGGGGAAATCCCACGGACAGGGGAGTCTGGTGGATAACGGTTCATTACTGAGTCCATTATTGCCAAGCCCAGTAACTAACTTTTAATTACGACTATATGGATTCATGAAAGTATTCTCATCTTTCTGAAAATTAGTGCCTTGGCCATCAAAAGAAAAAGGCTAATTCTTGCCAGGGAAACCCCATGAACAGAGGAGCTTAGTGGGTTACAGTCCATTACTGAGCCCAGTAACTAACTTTTAACTTTGACTATGTAGATTCATGAAAATATTGGCATCTCTCTGAAAATTAGTGCCTCAGCCATTATAAGGAAAAGGCTAACTTCTTGACACCTCAGATGATCAAGGTAACTGCTGGGGAGGGAGGCACTTCGATCTAGAAACAATAACGCTTTTTACCGTGTCTGCTATTAAAGTGTCACTCTCAGAGGAATCCATGGCTAGTTAATTAACAGGGAGAACAAGCTTTCAATGCTACAGGTCTATTCAGAAGGTTACAGAGGAAGAGATAAAGGAAGCGCCCATAGAAAATGAGCTGTAAATTGGGTTTCCCTCGTCAGACCGTGGATCTCATGGGAACATTCTGCACCTGTGCACCCACACATCCAGCACAGGCCCCACATGCAGGAGTCAAGTAAGGGGAGGATGAGAAGGTAGATTTCAGAGCCAGAGTACCTAGTTTTGGATTCTGATTTGTCCATCTGCAATATCTTGTGAGAATGTGTTGCACTAAGTCGCCTCAGGCATGTACAACTCTGTGCGATCCTATGGACTATAGCCTTCCAAGCTCTTCAGTCTATGGGATTCTCCAGACAGGACTGGGTTGCCATTCCCTTCTCCAGGGGATTTTCCCAACCCAAGGATTGATCCTGGGTCTCATTCAGCTCCTGCTTTGCAGGCAGATTTCTTTACTGCTGAGCCACCAAGGAAGCCCTTAAGACTTTTTTTTCTCTTGGTTTTCTCATTGGTAAAACAGAAGAAACTCAACTTGCTTTATCAGGTTGCTTTGAAATTTAAAAGACAATGGGATTTAATGAAAAATTAACTGTTCTTCCATCCTAAACATTTGCTGCTGCTGGTAAGTCACTTCAGTAGTGTACAACTCTGTGTGACCCCATAGACAGCAGCCCACCAGGCTCCCCCGTCCCTGGGATTCTCCAGGCAAGGATACTGGAGTGGGTTGCCATTTCCTTCTTCAATGTATGAAAGTGAAAAGTGAAAATGAAGTCGCTCAGTCGTGTCTGACTCCTAGCGACCCCATGGACTGCAGCCCTACCAGGCTCCTCCATCCATGGGATTTTCCAGGCAAGAGTACTGGAGTGAGTTGCCATTGCCTTCTCCATCCTAAACATCTAGGAAACTGTAAAGATTTGTGAAACTGTGGTTTTCAGTCACTAGGCAGAGCATGGTGCAGAACCAAGCTCCCCCCCCAACCCCTAACCCAGGAAAAGGACGACAAATGATGTAAGCCCTCTGACTGCATCAGTTTAAAGCCCAGGCAGGTTCAGGGCTGCTGTGAAGGAGAGCAGACAGGAACAGCTGGGAGTCACTTTGAAATGAGGAGATAGAGACTGGAGCTCGGGGAGGCCAAGGCAGGGCAAGTTCACAGCCACTGGAAAGACAGGGCTGCAAAGACAGACTCCAAGGGCCTGCACATGTGATGCTTCGGTCTTCAGCTGAAGGCTGATCTCAGAGTGGAGGACGGCCCCTCAAAGGACAGCCACTCACCTTGAATGTGTGGAAGACAAGCAAAGGGTCATTTCACTTTGCCCTCAAAGCCTGCACAAGTCCTGCCGGCAAACCTATCACCAACAGGAAAATTTGGGGTCTTAATGGCACCCCACCCCAGTACTCTTGCCTGGAAAATCCAATGGACGGAGTAGCCTGGTGGGCTGCAGTCCATGGGGTCGCTAACAGTCGGACAGACTGAGCGACTTCACTTTCACTTTTCTCTTTCATGCATTGGAGAAGGAAATGGCAACCCACTCCAGTATTCTTGCCTGGAGAATCCCAGGGATGGGGGAGCCTGGTGGGCTGCCGTCTATGGGGTCACACAGAGTCGGACACGACTGAAGTGACTTAGCAGCAGCAGCAGCAGTGCCTACTCAGGGTGCTCCCCAGCTTCAGACCCTGCCAGCCTCACTGTGTCTGGCTCTGGCAAGGCGATTTTAAATTACCCCCATAGAACTGGACATCCTTATAGTAATATGAAAATTAAATGCAGTGAAAACTTAAACATAAAAAAGATGCAAGCACACATGTGTATGTGGACCCCCTCAGCATTTCTTAAAGATATGAATATTCTTTTTCACAAAACAACTGTCTTGATAGGCTTTCCATAATTGGCAAGTATGTATTCACCTAATTCCATTGAACTTGTTTATATGCATCCACCCCATCTGACCCAAGTCCCTGTTAATGTCTCCCATGGGTAGACAGGCCAATGGCTGTCCACAGCATTACTGGCTATGACACCATTGCTGTTAAATATCATTTAATATCCATCTTTGCATAGAGATGTATCTTTTCAGGATAAATAACTGGAGGGAGAATTTCTGGGTCTAATTATACAGATATCTTTACATTTCAACCTTTATACTTAAAGCAACAGGAGTCAAAGTCTTGAACTGAAAAGCACTGTTTGATGCCTAAAATTGTGCTCTGTGTGTGAGAGACCATCGATCATACACGTCGACACACATTCACTCTCCTCCTCCTCATCTCAGCATGCACACATAGGCAGCTTCTCCTGGGAGTGCAGATGGTAGCTTCTTCCCAGGGCTCAGGGGTGCATGTCCACCTTCCTAAACAGTCACATCATCCCCCTGCCTCCTCTCCTTCCACCAGCACCCTCATGTCTTCAAAACTCACTCTCAGTCTTCACAGGGCTCCTTGATCTTAAGCTTTCTTGCTCACCTTTACTCAACAGAGTTCAATTTCCAAAGGAGAACAACGCCTGCACATGAGAAATGCTATAAAAGTTGCAGGCGGGAGCAGGCGGAGAAGGAGGAGGAGAGAAATCTGCAGCCCGCATTCTAGAGAGCCAGTATGAAAGGAAAGGGGAGGCGGCACTGGAAGGCACAGCCAGGTACCATGGTTTGCAAGATGGGTAGCCTGAGGAGTCCATTCAAGGCAGAGTGTGGAGAAGCAGCAGTGAGGAGGAGACACGCTCTCGATGGAGCCTTTGCACTGGCCCAACCCCTGGGATTATCTCAGAGCTTCCTCAGGAGAGGGCTCACGTCTACTCTTCTGGGAGGGTCCCCCGACTCCCTCAGCTGGAGTCAGCAGTGCTCAGTAAGCATCCTTCCTTCCTGCACTCCCTGAGTATCTTCTATGAATCTGGGTGCTGAGATTACCTGTTAAGATGATCTTTATTAGTCACTAAGTTGTGTCCGACTCTTTGCAATCCCACGGACTATAGACCGTCAGGCTACTCTGTCCATTGGATTTCCCAGGCAAGAATACTGGAGTGGGTTGCCATTTCCTTCTCCAGGGTATCTTCCCAAACCAGAGATCAAACCTGGGTCTCCTGCATTGCAGGTGGATTCTGAGCCACCAGGGAAGTCCCTTTATACACTGAAAAAGAGCTATTAATATATATGTATGAGGAGTCTTACTCTGGCCACGCCTCTGAGAAGGGAGCGAGGAGCAGTGATGTAAGGTCCCAGCGGGGCAGAGCAGGGAAGGAGGGAAGAACTGGGGCTTGGGGGTCAGCAGGACCTGGATCCCCCTCACTAGGTCCTCAGAGACAGCAGCAGCAGTTCCTGCTGCACACTTGCGGCCCCAAGGACCCAGCAATGAACACAGCCATTAGGCCTCTGCCTGCATGGCACTCTGGGAGTCATGGCTGGACACCTGCAAGGGAAGGATGGACTGAGACACAGGCTAACAGGTGTGGAGAGTGATGGGTGGGGAAGGCCTTGTGGGAAAGAGTAAATAGGAACTTTCTTTGGGGGGTGACTTTTGAGGTGAGACTGGTCAGAGAGAGAGGCAAGTGCAAAGGCTTTCAGGCTGGAGGCAACCTGGTCATCACTCTCTCTGTGTGCCCGAGGAACTGCATGAAAGTATGCAGCCTGGAGGAGGTGTGGCTGGGCAGGAGTGAGAGAGAGGCCAAAGTAGGCATGGGGAGGGAAGAATAACAGAGTTCAGGGCTGTGCAGGTTAGGGGAAGGACCTGGTTTTTGCTCTGAGTCAGTTGAGAGTTTTCGAGCAGATGAGGGACACGGGCTGACCTGTTTAAAGGATACTCTGGCCGCTGGGGTGAGGTCGCCTGTGGGGGTGGGTGGGCAGCACACAGTCCCCGCTGCCATGGAGTTCTGGGACCTGTCCACCCTAGAGGAGGTCAGATGATCAAATATGCCCTGTCTGGATGGAGAGCCCCAGGAGAACTCCAGTCATCTGAGTTTCAGTCATTAACAGAATGATGGCCAGGTGTTAAATCCTGGTGACAGTTTTGCTAAGGTAGGATAGGGGTGGGGAAAGAGGCAAGGGTTTTGTGCAGGCAGAAAGGGGCAAACTTGGGAGCATGGCATTTATTTTCCAGGTTCTGTTTTGACCTGCCTGCTGGTTGAGCTTGCTTATTTTGCATGCAACAAACTGATAGCCATTTAGCTAATACTCAGTTCTCTTCTGGGCAAGACTGGCATATGGCAATGGGAATTACTGCCCAGAACTAGCTTCACAGAGCCAAACTCTGGCAGCACACAGAAAGTCAGTATACGGCCCTATGTTAAGAAGGCAGGTGAGCAAGAGAAAGAGGAGAGACCCTTTCTATACTGTGGTGCCCTATGTGTCTGCTCAGTCATGTCCAACTCAGTGATCACATAGGCTATAGCCACCAGGCTCCTCTGTCCATGATCGTGAAGCTCAGTTAACTTGCAGGGCAGGAGGGTGGAGATAGCTGCCACAATCAGTCATAGCACTGATCCTTTTTTACTTGCCCAATACACAGGATTACAGATGTCAGGAGAGAGCCACATCCTCTGCTTTAGAAGTAAAGGTTGGGGTTGTGATATCTTTGAGTGGGGGGTTTCCCTGGTGGCTCAGCTGGTAAAGAATCTACCTGCAATGTGGGAGAAAGTGAAAGTGAAGTCATGTCTGACTCTTTGTGACCCCATGGACTGTAGTCCACCAGGCTCCTCCATCCACGGGATTCTCCAGGCAAGAATACTGGAATGGGTTGCCATTTCCTTCTCCAGGGAATCTTCCCGACTCAGGGATCAAATCCAGGTCTCCCGCACTGCAGGCAGACGCTTTAACCTCTGAGCCACCAGGGAAGCTCAATGTGGGAGACCTGGGTTCAATCCCCGGGTTGGGACAATCCCATGAAGAAGGGAAGGGCTACCCACTCCAGTATTCTGGCCTGGAAAATTCCATGGACAGTATAGTCCATGGGATTGCAAAGAGTCGGACACACTTTCACTTTCACCTTTGAGTGGGAGGCAAGGAACCTGGCCGCAGGGATCCATCAGGGACTCAGAGAATCTGAAAAAAGTTCTGGACTGGACCCTCTATCAAAAGAAGATACATAGATGGGCACAGAGTTTGCACACAATTTCAGCAAGTCCCTCAAGCCCTCTCGTGGATCTCTGCAGACAAGCTCATACCTTCAGACAGCACTGTCAGGCAGCAACCCTGAGACTTCAGACAGAATTGTAGTTCAGGCTCCAGGAAGGCATTTTCTGATGGGAGCTGGGGGAACACACAGGCCCTGGCTAAACAGACGAGCAAAATATCCAGCTTGACTCTAGCTTTACAGCTGCTTCAGGAGCTAACCTCCTCAGCCAGTGAGAAAGCCTCCTTCTCCCTTCTGGAAAGACTAACACTCGCACCTTAATATCAGGTGGAGTCCCCAGGGGCAGCTGTCTAAATTTCAGCAGCTAAGCTCTAGGCAGGTGAATGCTTTGTGCACAGGCTGCCGGGCAGCTTGAAGGGCCCCAGGCTTCCCATGGTCAGTAAAGGGAAAGTTCACAGCTCAGGTCTGCTGAGACTGACTCTGAAAGCCAGATACTTGATTTGCATAATGCACACCTGGGAAGCGGAGAGGGCTTGTGTTCTATTCACACGAGAGTGTGGAGTCCAGCACACATAGGAGACCAAGAGGCAAATCTCCAAGAGGAAGTCTCTCCTCTTGTAGATCCTTTATTCTGCTTAGATGCCCACATGTGGTCATTAGTAAGTATCACTTTAAAGGGTGAAGACTAATTCCTCTCCCCTGAGTCTCAAATGCACTAAGGGTCTTACTTTCAATAGAATGTAGTGAAATGTGGTGAAAGAGACAGAATGTGCTGTTTAAGAGCTGGCATCCTCCTGTCTCCTCTCTCTCTCTTAGATCCCTCGGCCTCCATCTCTCCCTCCCCCACCCCGCCCGACCCTCCAGAACCTCCAGCAGCCTGGGGGTGAGAAGCAGGGTGCATGACTACAGTCTTGTGAGAAGCCAGTGAAATGGAGCCTTCAGAAGATGCAGCCAGGTCAATGTCCCAGCTGCACTCTCCCAAGCGATGCTGAGCGGGAACCACAGTAACCATCAGAGAGTCAGTGTGGTCCTTAAAAGCAATCAAGTCACACAGTAATTATAACCCAGCAATGGAAAATGAATCTACTCTTCAAAGTTGCTCCAGGCTTGCCATGCCCTCCACTCCATCCTTGGGGCCCCAGATAATAGTGCAGAAGCTGAGTAATCCCATGAGAAGTGCAGCCCACACCACGACTTCTACCAGCAGAGGGGTTCCCCTCACTCAAAGTTAAGTCCAGACCAGAGGTAGATCCATTAGCACAGTGAGAAGTGGGGCCATATGGAAACAGAATTGGGGGACAAAGAGCTCCTGGACCAGGCAGGGAGCTGAGCTCAACCTCTGGGGGCCACATTTGTGCAAGATGAAAGGAGGGACTGGGCTGGGTCGCCGCCCCTCTCAGGGCACATGGTTGGGCCTGAGTCCACCCTGGGCTGGCCCTCCCTCCTCTCCGCTGTCCTCCTTCCCCAAATTTTTCCATCAACACAGCATTGGTATTAAGACTTTCAGAGGTTCTCCGTACTGGAAAGAACACAGCATCCCCTCCCAGGACATAATTAAAAATCAAAGTCCTGAATACATGATCAAATCAGCATAAGAGGTCTAGCTGAGAGCTCTGATTCTTCCTCACGATGAACTTTTAGAAACGCTAGTGTTTCTCAACAAGCTCCCACAGCACAGTGACAGCCAGCAGGGAAACAGCGCTTGTGGGCATGGCCACTGCACTAAGTCCTCACACGTGCTAACTCAGCGCAGTGCAGAGCAGCCCCAGGAGACAGGACCCCTCAGATGCAGGCAGCCTGGCTGCAGGTTTCCTCAGCCACTGCCCTCACTCCCCTCCCCTCCCTCCCTTTGTCCCTGTTCAAATTAGAAACCTGACGCACAGCTTTAAAAGTGAGGAAGCAGGAGCTTGAGTCACTCTGGGTTGGGGTCGAAGACTGGAGGAGGACCTCCCCCAGCGCCAGCAATGCCCAGAACACAGGGGATGCTCAGCCACCTCCTCCCGGGTTTAGGTGTCTCCTCCTTCAAAAGACTCAGGCTTGGCAAATACTTACTCCATACCAACTCTGTGCCAGGGACTGTCCTGGGTGCCAGCAGACTCCTCCTGCCCTCAAGTCAGGACACAAACCTGAGACAGGTGTTGTCGAGCACCCATCACCACCCCGGGCAGAATCACATCCAGTTGAGAGCCCCTGAAACAGAGCACAGTTTTTCACAAAGTAGAAACAACCTTCTAGAATATTCTACAAGGGCAGGTTCTGTCTTATTCTCCTTGCTACAATTTGGGACAGTGCAAATTTTTAATGAGTCCCAAATTCAAGCTCTCCAGGATGTGTTGGAAATTGAGATGTGGTAACATGATTTGGGGTACAGTGAGAGATTTTTTTTTAAAAAAAAGAGGAAGATTATTTTTCTCTATCTGGAACCAAATTCCTAGGGAGTCCTTTATGCTTTAAAGAATCCAAGGAAATAAGGCACTGTGGCCCCTCTATTTGTTCCTTGGGGCCTCTTCCCATCACAGAATCCCATACTTAAGTCCCCATGTGAATATATTGTCAATTCTGAGACCATGCATACAGGGAAGTACTTATGAATTTAAACTCCATGTCTTGGGTAAAATGGAAAATCCAGTGGGAAGAGTCTTGTGTCCAATCTGTCTTTAATAGGGTTGGGTCAACCTCTCATTAGCTCCTCAATAACGTTGTTGAATAAATCTCTGCATCTTAATCCCTTCAAATCCCTCCCCCAATCATCAGGGTAACAGTCATAAATCTCTAAGCATATATGCACTCACAAGTCACTATATAGGAAACAGAGAAGGTGAGGTGAGAACCTCACAGATTTCAAACCTGCATAAATTTAGCCCTGACCTGATGGCTATGTCATTGGTTTTTGTCACTCTTCATCCCTTCTATTTTAGAAATAATAGTCATCAGCTCCTGTAATCAAAAGTCTCCCTCTAAATTTAATGATTTGGGGGGCATTGGTTGTTTTTGAAATAACACCTGCAGAACAATCATTAGCACTTTGATTAATTCTGTCTGACACACAGAAAAAAAATGAAATACATCTTTTAGAAAGCTGCAGGGGTTTTAGTGTGAATAACTTGCTGAATAGTCTAAGAAGGGATTACTCTGCTAAATATGTAAGAGTACACATAGTAGAAGAGATTGTGTGTGTCCTTATGTGTGTATATGTGTGTGGGTGTGTGTGTTGTGTGTATATGTGTGTGTGTGTGTTTACAGAAAAGTAGATACTTATACTCTTGCAGAGAAAAACCAGAAAAGAAGATGAGGTTGACATTGGTTTAGGAATTTCCAATTAGGAATCTCAGTGATTCTTTTCAGGGAAGATGGATTTACTGTGTTCCCTCAAGCTTCTTAAGAAAGACTCCAAGCCAAGAAATTCAAGTTATAAAGAGAGCCCATGTGTGAAGAAAATGGCTCCTTTGTCAACAGAGTGTGAGACCATCACCAGGATGGGGCCCCTATGATATAGGATTAGTGCCCTTGTAGGAAGAGACACCAGAGAGCTCTGTTTCTCCCCACCCCCTGCCCTCAGCCTGGCGCCTGCACCACATGAAGACACAGCCATGCTCAAACTAACAAATGAGCCTCACCAGGTCCAGCCATACCAGCACCCTAAGGTCGGACTTCCAGTCTCCAGGACTATGAGAAACCCAGCTGTGGCAGCTCGTTACAGCAGCACAAGCCAGCTGATGCACAAGCAAGAGACTGTGTCTCAGGGGATCATTCTGTGGTCAGTCTTTTCCTGATTTGAGGTATTTACACAGGTTGTGTTCAGTTTATGAAAATCCATTATCTGTCCACTACAGCTCTGTGTGTTTTTCTATAGGCATGCTATTTTTCAATAAATCGTATACAGACAAACACACACAACTCTTGGTTTGGGTCTATTCTAGCCCATGTAATACTAACAAACTGGAAGGGGAAAGCCAGACAGATTGTATCTCAGGGGCACATTGTAACAGACATTCTCCCAACCCCTGTCCAACATGCCAGGAATCTCATCAACCAAGTTTGCGAAGAAGCAGCATCATGAGGGGCCAGCTGGCTTCTTAACTCAGCTTCCACTCCAATCCCATGGAGCTTGAGCCTCTGAAGGTCAAGAGGGAACAGAGTCCTGGCTGTCCAAGGGGCTGCAGAGCTGCACAGAGATTCATCTTAATTAAGCCAGATTCAGTTTCAATCACAATAGCGCTTCTTTATCCATTTCACACAATTAAGAAAAGGGGCATATTTGTTTAATCACCCAATGAGGGCTGCGGGGAGCAAGAATACGGCCCAGCACACCATCCTCTCCATACCAGGCGTGATGACCACAGTCTGGCAGGAACCCACAGATCAGCCACGGTGACAGCACCCAGCCAGCCTTGAGAGGGAGCCGGTGTTTAATTTACACACCAGCTTGAACAAAAGGTGTGACGTCTGTTTCCATAGTGGAACTCAGATTTCCATCCCCTTGTCAGGGTGAATTCCCTGAAGCCTGGGCCTCTTAAGCAGGAACAATGTAAGCTTTGTTCTTCTGTCAAGAGAGTTAATATTCTACAACAGGAATGTGGGAAATCAGGCCACTTGCTGAGTATATGCAAACGTGTGGTACCATGGCTCTGCACCCTCCCTCCTGCTCAGCCTGCTGTAGTGCTGACTCTGTGCCCCTCACATCCCTGCAGCAAGAGACCACTTGTGGCCAGTGTCTCAGTGACGGGGCCTCCAGCTGGGCCTCTTACTCTACTGGCCTCCCAGCACAGCCTGTGCTAGTCTTCTGGGACCCAAGGGCAGCAATTGTCAGATCATCACTTTGCTCAACCTCAGAGCCCTGCCAGCAAACCATCCTGGCCTGCACTGGGGTCAGATCTGAAGAGGTCTGCTCACAAGCTTCAGGGAAGTGAGCCACTGATGTTTCAGGATTTTTTAAGATTCCACACGTAAGTGAGACAATGCCGTATTTGTCTGTGTTTGGTGGTTCTTTCAGTCAGCATAACGCCCTCCAAGTGGCAGGATTTCCTTCCTTTTCATGGCTGAGCAACATTCCATTGTGTGCACAGTTGCTGCTGCTAAGTCGCGTCAGTCATGTCTGACTCTGTGTGACCCCATAGACGGCAGCCCACCAGGCTCCCCCGTCCCTGGGATTTTCCAGGCAAGAGTACTGGAGCGGGTTGCCATTTCCTTCTCCAATGCATGAAAGTGAAAAGTCAAAGTGAAGTCGCTCAGTCATGTCTGACTCTTCACAACCCCACGAAGGCTCCTCCGTCCATGGGATTTTCCAGGCAAGAGTACTGGAGTGGGTGTGTGCATAGTTAAATATTACATAAATAAATAGTCTACATTTACACCACATCTTTATCCACTCATTAATTCCAACCCTGAGGTTGTTTCCATATCTTGCCAATTGTGAACCATGTCATAGAAACAGAGAGAACAATGGTGGTGCCATGTAGGGGGAGGGGGGGTGGGAGAGTTTGATGGGAGGGCACAGCCTTCCAGTTATAGGTGAGCAGGTTCTGGG
>SJYX01006533.1:561894-589544 GCA_006410675.1 Oreotragus oreotragus
AGCCTTCCAGTTATAGGTGAGCAGGTTCTGGGGGAGGCGGGAGAGTCTGATGGGAGGGTATAGCCTTCCAGTTATAGGTGAGCAGGTTCTGGGGGAGGTGGGAGAGTTTGATGGGAGGGCACAGCCTTCCAGTTATAGGTGAGCAGGTTCTGGGGGAGGCGGGAGAGTCTGATGGGAGGGTATAGCCTTCCAGTTATAGGTGAGCAGGTTCTGGGGGAGGCGGGAGAGTCTGATGGGAGGGCACAGCCTTCCAGTTATAGGTGAGCAGGTTCTGGGATCTGGTGAAGACCATGGTGACTGTAGTTAGCTGCACTGTATTGCCTACTTGAAATCTGCTAAGAGTAGATCCTGAACATTCTCATCACATACACACAAACACAAAAATCACCTTCATGAGGTGTCAGATATGTCAATCAACTTGATTGTGGTAAATATTTCAATGTGTTTGGATGGCAAATCATCGCGTTGCACAATTTAAATATACACAGTTGACCCTTGATCAACACTGTGTGCAGACTGTTTCCATAGTAAACACTGCAAGTCCTACACGACCCACGGCTGTGGACCCTACACAATCCACAGTCATGTGTGTGGATGTGGAATCTGACATGGAGGAACCTCAGACTTGCCAACTGGAACTCACGCATGCATTTTCCACTTCTTGGAGGGCTTGACAACCGGGCTAAAGCCTCTGCATCCAAGGTCACCACCATCTCTGGAGTCTCGGAAGAGTCACGTCTGAGACCAAGCACATTGGTTCCTCACCACCCGGGCATCTCTATAAGCTGGTAGAGTGTCCTTAAGACATGGCAGCTGGTCATGAGAGGCAGATAGAAAGAAGCAGAAAGAAAGAGGAAAAGAGATACGGAGACAGGGCAGCCAGAAAGAGCACAAGATTGTGAGCAAGAGGGGAAGCTTATCTTGGAAGTGACCTTCCATAGCCTTGGCCACCTTCTGTCAACCAGAGAACCATCACCAGGTGCCACCCACACTCAAAGCTAGTGAAGACACACAAGATGGGATCCTTAGGGATTGTCTTAGAGGCTGCCCTCTCCCACCAACATCAGAGAAAAGGTCAAGTTCATCTGTAGGCACTTCACAGGACAATCTTAAATACTGATGTTTATACTGAACACAGTCATGGAATTTAAGGAGTGACCAACCTCTCCCTGGGAGAAATAACAGTCATAATAATAAATGAAAGAGTCGTTTTATCCTCCTTACCTTTTTACTGTGACTTGTCTCTCTCCTCTCTCTCCTCCTCTTCTCCAATTTAAACCTGAATCTTTGAGACTCTTCCTAGAGTCAGCATAAAGTGCCAGCTGCTAACTGATTAATCTGAATCAGCTACTCCTGAAAAGAAAAAAAAAAATCAGGTCAGCATTCCCACCCGCAGGGCCAGAAACAGGCTGTGGTGCGCATCCCCTGAAACATCTCTGTTCAAAGGCTCTGTGTGATCTGGATCCAGGAGGAACGGTGATCTGGGAAATGGCAGTCAGCGAAGGAGAAATGCAAAATGTGCGGCTTAGGCTGGGGGCAGGAGGAGAGACACATTTTTCCAAAGAAGAGAAAATGTAAGAACTCATTCAAACGCTGAAAATACCAGACCAGCCACTGAGAGACAGGAGCCAGTCCTAACAGGTCTTCCCCTGGTGGAGATGGAGCCGTGGAGCTGAAGGGAACAATGATCTGGGCGCATTCTAGGTTTTGGCTCATGTTTAAGCTGGTGACATGAGAGTCCAAAATGCTAGTCAAAAACAAGTCCACCATGAAAGTTCTAGAGAAGAGAATGTTGCAGAGCAGGCCAAGCCCTGCACCCAGGATACCCGTTACCAACGGGAAACTAGAGCCAGGTGCCATCCCTGGGTACTCGTTTGGGTACACATTTACTGACACATTCAACCAACAAATAATCACTGGAAAGTCCCCGGTGATTTTGAGTTCTGTGCAATGCAGCAGAGAGGCTGCGGACGATTCAGGGTCCAGCCTCAAGACACCACCAGTCTAACTCGCAGGGAAGTCTCAAGGGCAGGTATGTGTTTAGTTGGTCAGTCAGGTCTGACCCATGGACTGTTGCTCACCAGGCTCCTATGTCCAGTTAAATTTTTCTTTACTGTTGAAAAGAGTTTGAATGTTTAGCTGTGGGTTCTGATTCCAGTATGCTGGCTATACTCCTGGAAAGAACAGCCTTCGAGAAGCACCCACTCTTTTGCTGACTAGCTGGGTGTTGAAGAGTCATGTGGGTGGGGGTCTAGTCACTCACTACCTCCCCTCCGCCCACACAATTGCTATTCCAGGCTCTGAGGCTGAGATGAAAATGACTTTGAGATATTCTGTTCATCAACAGGCAACCACCACTTTTGAGGGGCAGGAGAGCAGGAGAGATGTGGAGCTGAGGCAGGTGCTGTATAGAGCTCCTTGAAAATAAAGCCTTGTCTTTAATGTACCCTGAGAGCGGCCTTTAGGAACAGAGGGTGTGTAAATGAGGCATCTTCCCCTCCTGTCTGGCCTCTGGCCGGACTCCAGGAGAGAAACGAGGAGCATCTTCCCTGGTTTTAAGAAGTGGATCAGTCTTTCTTAAAAGGTAAGGAGACTGCGGGGGTTGTAAATTCTCTCAGAGGTTCTCCACTGGCGGGGACACATGAGAAAGCAAATGATGATAATGTTTCTCTCAGAGCTCCATGGTTCGCAGAAATGTTTCTTAAATTTTATCTTTTAACTTAAATAGTTATTTCATGGCCATCAAAGCCTTCTCAAGCACTTCTCAGAGATGAATATTGTCTCAGGATGGAATTCCATGCTTCATTATCCTGTAATGATTGTGACTTCTACATGATCATTATTCACTTTTTTTTTTTTTAATGGGGGCATTGGGGCGAAAGCAATGTAGTAAAAATATGGGTTGTTTCCATTATGGACAGATTCAGACTGAGTGTTTCTGAAGACATAGCTCTCCCATTTTTGAAGCTGGTAATGAGAGTATTGTTCAACAAAGGTAGGAATTAAAAATTCAGAATATATTCTGCATAATTAGTATTTTAAATTTGTGTGATTTAAGCACCATCTTAAAGAATGATTTGCCATACTGTAATTCCCACTATAAATCTCGCCTGTAATATATACATTAAAGCACTCCCAGATTGCTCTAGAATGTGAATTACTAAGTGCTGATGAATAATTTTGAATAATGCGACTGCTTTCACCATTGAGTGGAAAATTAAGATTGTGGTATCGCTCTATTTAGAAATGATTGGTTTGCAAGAGTGAAACTAACAGCTGTTTGGCCTCCTCCAAACGATAGTGCTTCCAGAGGAGAGCGGAAACCAAGACTCCAAACGTTTTTCATGCTAAAATGTTTCGGCAATGAAGAAATGTTTTTCTTCAGTTGCCTCAAATGACCAATCTCATGGACACTGTCCAGGGAAAAATGGACTCTGTGTCCCAGTGGGTCTGGGATGCTTGTGGAGGGTGTGTGGCTGGGTTGTGTAAACTCTGATGACACCATTTGACTTGTGAGAACAGGATGTGAGCGCTAAAGGTAATGGGTTCTCTCCCCACAGTGCAGGGCAGGGCTCGACTCTGGAGCATTGGGATGCTTCCCCAGCTCAGGGCTTTCCTGGACCAGAGACTTCCAGCACTGGAACTGGGAGAAGCTGAGGCTACTGGGGACTGCTGGTCACCCTAATTGATGCTAATAATGACAGTATGATATAATACTGTGTGATAAGTCACTTCAGTCGTGTCCAACTCTTTGCGACCCCAAGGATTGTAGCCCACCAGTCTCCTCTGTCCATAGGATTCTCCAAGCAAGAATACTGGAGTGGGTCACCATGCCCTCCTCCAGGGGATCTTCTCAATCTAGGGATCAAACTCTCAGAGCACGTGGCTTCTCCACTGCAGGCAAATATTTTTTACCGCTGAGCCACCATGGAAGCCCGAGTCACAACCCTACAGCTAATGATGATGGTTAACATTTGCAGGGCCCATGCCATGGGCCAGCCCTGTGCACTGCAGCTAATGATGATGGTTAACATTTGCAGGGCCCATGCCATGGGCCAGCCCTGTGCNCCGAGTCACAACCCTACAGCTAATGATGATGGTTAACATTTGCAGGGCCCATGCCATGGGCCAGCCCTGTGCACTGCAGCTAATGATGATGGTTAACATTTGCAGGGCCCATGCCATGGGCCAGCCCTGTGCACTGCAGCTAGTGATGATGGTTAACATTTGCAGGGCCCATGCCATGGGCCAGCCCTGTGTACTGCAGCTAGTGATGATGGTTAACATTTGCAGGGCCCATGCCATGGGCCAGCCCTGTGCTACGCATTCACACATGCTACCTCTTCAATCCTCACAACAATCTCTTTCAAAAGGTATAATCATTCTTATTTTACCAATGGATTAATTGGAGGTCCAGGTAAGTTAACGAATGTCTCTGAAATCACACATTTAATAAATGAAGGCACTTTGATACAAATGCATTTTACAGCCAAACTCCAGCCATTCTTAAAAAGCCTAGAGACTTAAAGTCCGTGGAGAGCCCTCAAGTCTCCACCCGCTCCTTGTACAGATTAATCCTCTTGGATTTTCAACTCCCTTCCCCTCTCCCCAAGAAAGACTCCAGCTCAGATTAAGTCACTCTCTGCCAACTCAGGGCTGCACTCACCCAGCTGAATATGGCTGGAGAAAAATCTAGAAACACGTTTACTGGTCTCACTGTAAATTCAAATCTACTCACCCCTCAAGGGCCCCGGAGGCTGCTCGACTATGCTGCAGCACCTCTCAGTCTAGCCCCTCCCCACACTGGCTCACACCTCTTCTCTCTCCAGACCCCAGCACTTCTTTCTGACTTTGCTCTCAACTCACTTCCTCGTTCACTGAACATGAGGTGCGCCCAGAAGACAGGAATGGATCCTCACCAGCATGTGTTTCAGCTTGTACCTGCCCAACACGTGTCTTCCGTCTGTCTTCTTTCTACAAGCCAACACCCTCGTAAGTGGGAGACTCTGCATGGGCCCTGGAGCCCAGCCACTCTCCCCAACTCAAGAGCATCACTGAGCAATTGTCATCTTTCATTTTCTGCGTCATCAGCTTTCTCCTCTTTACAGATTCATTCCCATCTACAAACAAATGTGCTCAAATTCCTCTCATTTTAAAAACATTCTCAGTTCAGCTCACCTCTGTCTCCAGCGATGAGCTCATCTCTCGTCTCCCTTTCATAGAAGAACATCTCAGCAGCGATGGTTACACTTGCTCATCACTCCTGTTCTCTTACGCTCCCTACACCTTTCCACAGCTGGTTTTCATACCTCTGCCCATATCAGCTGCTCAGCCACATCACCAGGGACCACCTTATTAAATCTCATGATCAGTTCCAAGCCTCATCACACTGACCTAACACTTCCTTCACCTAAGTAGGTGGAGCATCCATTCACCGTTGTTTTTTAAATGCATTCATGTGGTACATGTGCTATTTCATGTGTTAGTACATGTGCTATTTCATGTGTTGGTACATGTGCTATTTCATGCATGTGAAGTATTTCTTAGTTAAATAAGCAGAGCACACGTGCTATTTCATACAATTGAAATATTTCATAGTTAAATAAGGAAAAGGTGCATTTACAATGAAAGTATTCATCTCAATCAGGCTTCCCAGATGTGCACGTAGACGATGGAGATTGTAAAGATGATGTAGAAGTATTATATAAATGACATTGTGATGAATACACACATATCTCTATAAGAATACATGCAAAATAAAATAACGAAAAGCTAAAAATATTACTTATAGAAAATGATAATAAAATGAAAGGAGTGAAGAAAACAGTAATTTACCCTCTGCTTCTCTCCATAATCTACATCCTACTTTGAAAAACCATGTATGTGCATATACCTCTGGATTCTATATTTTATTTATATTCAACTCTGTAAAAGCCATATATTGGGGACTTGGTGGTCCAGTGGCTGGGATTTAGTCCCTGATCAGGGTACTATATCACCCATGCTGCAACTAAGACCTGGCAAAACCAAATAAATAAGTTATTAATTAAAAAAAAAGACATAGTTTTCTTTCAAAAAAAAAGAAAAACAAATCATATATTATGTATACCACGTTTAGTATTATTAAAACGGTGTTGAATATAGAAAGCCATACACGACAACCTTAGGTTACTACATAAATAATCACAGTGAAAGCAAGAGTTTGAAATTTGTTGACTCCCCCTCAAAACCAAGAATAATCTCCACACTAATGCAGAGCCCCATGGACCCCTCCCCTCTGGCCATCCCCGCTCTGTGAGGGGCCACCAGCAGCCACTTTCACCACGGACGTCACATCTCAGGGAAGGGAGTGGGGACAGCGGCTCCATGAAGCTGGCCCCGTCCCAGTCTGTGGAGAAGACTGTCAGGATCCCTTCATATCCAGAATGCCATAAAGTACCAGAGTGTCCCTCCGATGCTGGAAGGGAACTTGGTGTCCAGGTTACATTTGGCACGACAGATGAGACCTTGGGGCCAGAAGCCATTGACTCCACTAATTTGCTGCAAAGAGGGGTGGGGGGACATTAGAATGGCCACTTCAGATCATGAGTGTCATGAATATAGATGGAAAAATAAATTCCCAGTGTCTGCAGGTTGGGAAGCCTGTCAAGCATGGCTGCTCAGAATGCGCGGCTGCATTCAAAACTGAGATCGGACCTGTTAATTGCTCGCTCACTGCCAACCGTTTGAAAAAACAAACACATTAGTAGGGCTTTCACTTTTTACAAGGTTTTTGTTTGTGTGAAAATACACAGAGACGAGGAGAATATTACTGGAGGAGGAAAGAGAATCACCAGTCCAGGTTCGATGCATGATACTGGATGCTTGGGGCTGGTGCACTGGGACGACCCAGAGGGATGGTATGGGGAGGGAGGAGGGAGGGGGGTTCAGGATGGGGAACACGTGTATACCTGTCGCGGATTCATGTTGATGTACGGCAAAACCAATGCAATATTGTAAAGTAATTAACCTCCAATTAAAATAAATATATATTGAAAAAAGAAAACAACAGGTAATGTATTGTTTGATATTTAGTGATCTCTACCTCTCAAAAAGAGTTGCTTTATGTTTACAAAGATCCTCTGATACCTAATTAGAAAAACTTATCTAAATGCCCGCTGGCCCATCCTGAAGAGTGAGTGATAAGAATAATTTCTAAGGATGCCAAAATTAAAAAAAAAAAAAAACAAAACCCAAAACTTATTTTCACAACTCTAGGCTGTTCTTAGGAGCATCTACATGGACCATATTAATTGGGTCATTAATTCAAAATCATGCCCAAAAGACTGTTGCCTAAAATTACTCTTGGAAGAACCAAGGCTTCCCTACCCATTATAAAGCAACTAAAACCACAGGAACACAGGAACAAACTCTTTATAGCAAAGACAGGCATTTACAAACAGAATAGCCAATCTATTTCATGTGTTACTGCTATGAAATAGCACCCTAAAATAGATTTCTCAGACCCATTTTACTTATGATGAAGATGATTCTCAGGGCGGTCTCAGTACCTCCCAGCTGGGGTTCAAACTCAGGTCAGCCTGCCATTTAAGTTAGGTCTCCAAACAGCTTGGTTTTTTTTCATGGAACATTCTAGAACTGATATAGATTCCTTTTACCCCTTAAAATCAGTAAGTACCAACCCACAGAGTGACAGAGTGAGACGTTTCCAGCCTGAGCTTCACGTCTTGTTCACAAAGTTAAGGTAGTGTGTTTCCAAAGCCAGTGTATGACTGGTGATTGGTTAGATTAAACAACATTAACTTCCTCCTGACTCTCTGATCCGCTCTCTCCTGCTCTCCCCCAGTTAAGAGCATCACCTCCCATTCCTTTATATCTCTCCTTGTCTCACCCCAGGCTCATCCTGTCAGCATCCCATTATACTCCCAAGAAGATTACATGTCCACCTCTCTGCAACCCCAACCCAGTTCAGGCAAGGCCACTTCCCACCAGGACCAAGGTGGCAGCCCAGTCATCGGTCTCCCTAATTCCATTTTTCTCCCTGTTATTCTCTGAGCCACATCTGCAGTGTTTATTTTAAAAGTATGCAGGATGTGGTCGACAAAACAATGTCCCCCACAAAGACCCAAGCCCAACTCTCCAGATCCTGTGAGACTGTGATGTTACAAGGCAAAGGGTATTGAAGCCCCAGGTGGAATTAAGGTTGCTAATCATTTGGCAAGGGTAGGGAGACTAGCTTGGATCCCTCAAGTGGGCCATTATAACCACCAGCCAAACCTCCTGTGCACTGTGCCCTCTTTCCCTGCTTCTCGAACTCCAGGCTCAGGCCTCGTGTGTCCCAAGACCAGGCTGCCCCTGGCCTCAGGGACTTTGCCCTGTTGCGCTTTCTCCTCCTCTCTTCCCTCTTCTTCCTCTTCCTCCCTGCTCCAGGGATCCACAAGCATCATCACAGGGTGTTTTATGTACACTACCACCAGCAGCAGCACCTGGGAGCTTGTTTCAAATGCATCTTCCCAGGCCCCAGCCAGATCTCCCGGATCAGAAACTGCGACTGGGGCTCCAAGTGATTCCTAACCTCACGCATGTCCAAGAATCACTGCGCTGTATCCACTTCCTCACAGCCCAGCCACAGGTGCCTCCCTCCCAGCTGTCTGGGGCTATTTATTGGGCCTCCTCTCTAGCCTTAATGCCCCCATGTAACTCCACAGGGGCAAAGGCCTCCCTCATCTTGCCCTCTGGTACCTAGAATAAGGCAAACCACATATCAAGAGTTCAGTAAATATTTGTGGGTTGGATTACTGAATTTATTTTCCAGAAGCTGCCCAGCAGGCACCATGCTATGTATGAAAAGATCAGAGCAGCACGGCTCTGCCCTTGAGAGCTTACTTTGCAGCAGAAAGGCCTCTCTTCTTACGATATGGTACATGCTGTGATGAGAGCATGCGGAGGCTGGATGAGGAATCCTGAGCTGGGGTGATCCTGGCTCGCCACCACCCACAGGACTGACTACCATATGACATCAGTTTCTCTACCAGTTAACTGCTTACTGTCTCCTCTGGTTAGAAGGAAGCTCCATTTGTGCCAGAACCTTGTCAGTCTCATTCGCAGCCATACCTACACCTGACATTGGGACACTGCCTCCAATCCAGAGGATGTCAATAAAATATGTTTCATAAATGAATGAATAAGTTTTAGAAGACAGAAAAGCCTTAGATTGATATGGACAAGTGGACCAGGTTCAGGCTTTTCAAGTCAGTTTGGGTGTTTTGGGCTTCCCTGTGGCTCAGATGGTAAAGAATCCGCCTGCAGTGCAAGAGATACAGGAGCCCCGAGTTCAATCCCTGGGTCAGGAAGATCCCCTGGAGAAGAGGATGGCAACCCACTCCAGTATCCTTGCCTGGAGAATCCCATGAGCAGAGGAGCCTGGCGGGCTACAGTCCATAGGATTGCAAAGAGTTGGACACAACTGAGCAACTAACACACTTGGGTGTCCTAGCTGGAAAATAAGGCCAGAGTAGAAGAACTGAGTTGTGATTGAGAAAAGTCCACAGGATTAGACAGGAGGGGATTTAAGAGTGCCTTGCTGTAGGGTGACAAAGGAGCCAGCAAAGCTGTGGCTCTAGCTGAGGCACATTAGCCCAGGCCCAGGAGAGGACTGCAAAATACAGGATGAGGGGCAGCAGTGGAACTAGTGGGGAGTCCCAGTGTGGGGAGAAGACAGAGGGGGCTGCCCCGCCCAGCAGCCAAAACACACTTTGACCAGAAGACGAATTGAGACTTAACGTTAACTCTGAAAATAAGGGTGTGTTGCTTTCAACTCTGCTTGAGACTGTGGAATGGGAGACATTTAGTCCTCACAGGGCCAAGGGCTCAAAGACTGGTGCCTTTTTCACGGAGTAGTGAGTCGTCTGAGATAGATTCATCATGCGTCGCCAGCTGGCCCTTTGGGTACTAATTTGATAACACATCTCCCTTCAGTGAATTTCCAGTGAAGGGTTTTGTGCACTTCTATTTATTTAAGATGAAAAAAATACAATAGAACTCTTTACTATCAAACCGATTCTAATTCGTTGGAAGTCCCTACAGGTAAAATATTCACATGGACATGTGTGAAAACAAATATGTATGTTCTATGCGTCGATACACGTAGTTTTGTATATACACGACATCAAGCACACAGCCCCATCGCAAATAAAATTACACCAAAACTTGTAATGCTTTTCGTCTCCTTATCAAAAATGCACTGAGCCATAGCTCAGTGAATATATTCAGTGATCTAAGCTATTCATTAAAGGTAATAGAACAGAAAAATACCTTTTGATACACAGCCATTCCAACACGTTATGTTTTAGAGTCTTTGCTAAATCACATTGTCAGAGTTCACTTTACTTCACCATTGAGTCAATGTAAAAGAATGAACCCTCTCTCTCTCAGAAATTTCTATGTTTAATACTCAGGACCCGCTCTGCTAACTTTAATACATCGACAGTTCCAGGCTTAATTTGCTCCTTGGAACGAGCTATTAAGTATGCACTGCTGCTTTGTGCCTCCTCCATGAACCATTCCCATTTTTAAATATACAACCACATAATAATGGTCTCCAAGGAGAGGATGTTATCTGGGTTTGGTATTTAACAGGAAATCATGATGCTTAATTTGTGTGCCCATCCAGAACTTTCCATGTGACATCCAGGTATTTTGCATTCATTAAAAAGTCAACCATATGGCTGTTCAGATGATACTCTCTCCCATATAGATGGATGGAGAATTTATAAAAGTGACTGCATTATTTAACAGATGCATTAACTAAATCATTACAAGGTGAAAATTGCAGTCACTTTTAGGCCAAGAAATGAAACTGCCATGGAAGGCTGCTCTGGCCAGATATGGCCAGAAACTGGGCTGCTTTGAGAATGTGTGTGTACGTGGCTAAACGCTAGGGC
The DNA here is from genome assembly GCA_006410675.1 of Oreotragus oreotragus. Taxonomy (NCBI): domain Eukaryota; kingdom Metazoa; phylum Chordata; class Mammalia; order Artiodactyla; family Bovidae; genus Oreotragus; species Oreotragus oreotragus. The sequence continues at coordinate 572,838 of SJYX01006533.1, forward strand.
AGGTACATACAGCCAGGCAAAGCCCTGCTCATCTTTGCAACTGATTACTGCATTCTGACTCCAGGAATGCCTAGGATGCAGACTGGTTCTAATTAAAAATGCTGAGATAAAGATGTCAATATAAAATCACTAAAAGAAGTGCATAATTGAACAAAAAAATAATGAGTGAAAAAGAACTGTTATAAATTTTGTTTTAGAGCGTCAAAAACATGGAATATTTTTTTCCCCAGATGGGAAGACTCAGAATTCCCAAGGTAAGGAAATTTGGTATAAACTACAAGGGGGGAGAAAAGAGTATCAAATTTAGAGACATGTCAAATGCAGCAGATGCAAAAACTAAACTAAACAGCCAGGAAAGACCCCAAACCCACACATGCTTCAGGCAGAAGGGCAGCAGCCTGGGCTCCTGCCAACTCCCTTCCTTCCCTCCTCCCTCCCTCCCTCTTTTCCTTCCTTCTTTCTTCCTCTTTCCCAAAACAGTCTCTTGCCCGCATCTGTAACAGCAGGATTCTGTCCTAAGGGGTTGAAATGCAGCCCCAAGGAACCTTCCTGGAAATCCAGTGGCCGATTCTCGCTCCCAATGCAGGGAACCTAGATTCAATATCTGGTCAGGGACCTAAATCCCACATGCTGCAATTAAGAGCCCACAGGCGGCAATGCAACCAAGACCCGTGCAGCCAAAAAAAAAAATCAAAAAGAGACTCAGCCCCTATTCACATGTCTCTCACAGTCCAGTGGGGTGTCACAGATCAAAAACAAAGTGGCACACCTCCTCACAGTGAGGCTTTACAAACTCCACTCCATCCCCAGCTGAAAAGCCTCCAGTAACTTCACAGTGTGTGTGCGCATGCTCAGTCATGTCAGACTCTCTGCAGCCCCATGAACTATAGCCAGCCAGGCTCTTCTGTCCATGGGGTTCTCCAGGCAAGAATACTGGAGTGGGTTGCCATTCCCTTCTCGAGGGGATCTTCCCAATCCAGAGTTCGAACCCAAGACTCCTGAATTGCAGGTGGATTCTCTACCACTGATTCACCTAGGAAGCCCAGGAAATCATCCTTGCAGTGTTTATCATGACAAAGGCCAATCAAGATGCTCCAAAAACAATGACTGCATTTACAGAGGAGATCATGGTTGTTGCAGAATTCAGCCTCTCTGGCTGTCAGACTGAGCTCTCAGCTCCTTGCTGTCTGACCATGCTGGGGACCAAGTTCTGCAACACAATCACTTGCTTTCACAAAACCAGTGAGGGAGAGAGTAAAACAGACAGTACCATCTTTTTTTAAGGCAATTATAGATGTGACATTCCATACCCTTTGCCATATTTAATAGGATGAAAGTAAACCACTGATCATGTCCACGCTCAAGGAGAAGGGATCACCCGGGCACAGACTCCAAGAAGTCACCCTAGAGACTGCTCACCACACACCCAGACCCCAGTTCCCAGCCAGGGTCCCTTCACATACCCCTCTCACAGTAAAACAGCTCACGGCCATGCGCCTTTCATGCAAGCATCAATTCTAGACACAGCAAAGCAAGTCCTGTGACAAGCCAGGGCCTAAATCCTCCAGATGTTTACAGCTGAGTAAAAGCTACTTATTTACTGAGTTGGGAAAAAAAAAAAAGTCCCAGCTCTTGTTAACTCTCAATGCAGTGCCAAGAAGCACACTTCAGTACACTGGCCAGAATGTTTCATGGAACCACATTCAATGAAACGCAAAACAGTGGCAACATCCAAGTTTTTTTTTTTTAAAAGAAATTTCGTAAATCTGAGGTCCAACCTAGATGTTAATAATTGCTTTATTTACTCTGAACAACTCATCATTGTGCCAAAGGTCTGGCTCATTTTTCCTGCCTCTTCTGTAAAGCACAGATTTAAAAATCCGTGTTGAGATTCCCGAAGAGCAGCCTGTTCCATTCTTCATTCTGAGAGACAATTGATTAGTCATACCTCAAAGTTATTTTTCAAGAAATAACCATCAATATTAACAGCTGCCAACCTCTCCCATTTGTAATCAGCTAAAAACAGCTCTTCCCCAGGGTGAAAATGTTTACACTTCTAACCTGGGGTTAGTTTACAACTCCCAGGATAGGAATCAGGCTTTATGTTGTGGTTCCTTAGAGGTTCAGCTGTCCAAATACTAGTTGACAAGGCGCACTTTGGTGCAGACTTGGGAGGGAGCTGATTAGCATACACATCTGTGAAGCATGCATGCTCCCCTGCTCCCACACTAAACACCTGTGTTTTATGGGGAGGTGGACACCAGTGTGATGAAGCAGAAACCCTGCCATAATCTGGGGTTAGAAAGCCCTGAGCTGGAATTCCTGCTCTGTCTCTAACCTCCTGATGTCCACAGGCAGCTGCTTAAACTCCCAGATACAAACCTATGGGAGGCCATCACGAGGCTGGCAGATGCTATAGGCAGGGTACATGGAAACCTACAGTATTAGACGCCATGACTCCAGCTGTTAGAACTTGGTAGGCATAACTCTGCGGTTGGGGCACTGCTGCTTTTTAAAAACATTTTAGTATGGGACATTCCATATGTTGACACAAGTAGAGAGGAAAGAGTGAGCCTGCCAGGCTCCTCTGCCCATGGGATTCTCCAGACAAGGATACAGGAGTCACTCAGTCATATTCAGCTCTTTGCGACCCCATGGACTGTAGCCTGCCAGGCTCCTCTGTCCACGGAATTCTCCAGGCAAGAACACTGGAGTGGGTTGCCATTTCCTTCATCCAAGGATACAGGAGTGGGAAGCTATTTCCTTCTCTAGGGGGTCTTCCTGACCCAGGGATCAAACCTACATCTCCTGCATTGGCAGGTGCGGTTTTTACCACTGAGCCAGCAGGGAAGCCCCTTTCTGTTTTTAAAGTGGGATTTTTCGGCCTTTGAAATGTTGACATCTGTGGTGAGCTGTGGCTGTAGTATGTTCGGCAGGGTCCCTGGACTCTACCCTCTCATTGCTAGTAGCACCCCTTCCTCCTCGTTGTGACAACCAAATATGTCTTGAGATGTTGCCAAACATGCCCTAATTGAAGAGAAAGAACTGCCCCCAGGTGAGAATCACAGATTTAGAAGATTAGAAGGACAGTGTCAGAAATAGTAAAGAGACCACTAGTCTTTCCATGTGAAGTGGTGAGCACACTACCCACTCCAGTATTCTTGCCTGGAGAATCCCACAGACAAGGAGCCTGGTAGGCTACAGCTGATAGGCTCACAATGAGTCAGACATGATGGAGTGACTAAGCATGCATGCATACAAGGTAATTGGAGACTTGGTTGGAAACCAATTCAACTCTACTAGAGTTGTAAATCTCTTAAGAATTAAGTTCATCAAAAGCATTGAGTAGAAGGCTCTGTAAAAGAAAAATCTACTTGCATCAATCCTAAAGGAAATCAACCCTGAATATTCATTGGAAGGACTGATGCTGAAGCCCCAGTATTCTGGCCACCTGATGCAAAGCACTAGCTCATTGGAAAAGACCCTAATGCTGGGAAGGATTGCGGGCAAGAGGAGAGGAGGGCAACAGAGGACAAGATGGTTGGATGACATCACCAACTCAATGGACATGAATTTGAGCAAACTCTGGGAGATAGTGAAGGACAAGGGTGCCTGGAGTGCTACAGTCCATGGGGTTGCAAAGAGTCAGACACAACTTAGCAACTGAACAACAACAACTTATAAATTATGTGTTTTACTAGTGTAAATACTGATGAAATGTTTTTGCCTTAGTTCCCCTGGTCTGTCTACAGCCAGTCAAGCTGGACCCACTCCCTCATCTGTGGGAAGGACATCCTTGTGTAGCTTTGGGGAGATGACAGGAGTTGCCTGGCAGCAATTCATTGTCTGTTCATTCTTTCTGAACCCAGCTACTTACCACCAAGAAGGCTTAAAGTCCCTTTGCGGGGGCAATGGAAGTGGACCCCACAGCCCACATAGGCTGAGTCTGAAACACCCTCTGCGGACAGTATACCTGCGTAAGAGTGGTACCCATGGCTTTGGGATTCCCTGGCAGTGAGTTTCATGAACATTCTAATCAACGATTTCCGGGCTATCATGTTCGAAAGCTGGATTAATTTCTTTCAGCACGAGAGCTCCAACGAATGGCAAGAAAGATGCCAGGTTCTCTCAGCATGAAGTGGCAGGACCTGAGGTAAGAGCACCTGGATTCATAGCCTAGTTGGGACTTTTATTTAAGAAGTATCTGCGAGCAGGTGACTCAACCTCCTGGCCAGCAGTTCATTCGCCTGCAAAAATGTTTATGGAAAACACCGCTGGTTCACGTAAGCACACAAACACACACATACACACACACTGTCTCTCTCTCACACACACCCCTCTCACAGATGTAAGCGGTGAGCACTGTAACATGTGAATTCTAGATGTTTCTTTTTTTTTTTAATAACAAGCTCTGCAAGGTTTTGAGGGAAAAAAAGGAAGGTGGTGACACTGTCTCTGTCCCACCTGGCTTGTCACCAGCAGTAAAAGGACAAAGGGACAGCTTCAGACGCCAATACATGGGGTATAGAGGCAGCTGCAAACAGACACAGCAGAGCAGAGAAGAGAGGCATTTCTCACACACATTCAGGGCCGCGCTCCCTGCCCTTTGCATCTTCTCATGTCATTTAATCTTCACCAGCATTTCAGGCACTAGTGGTAAAGAATCCACCTGTCAGTGCAGCAGACGAGGGAGGTGTGGGTTCGATTCTGGGGTCAGGAAAATTCTTGGAGGAGGAAATGAAAACCCATGCCAGTATTCTTGCCAGGAGAACTCCCCATGGACAAAGGAGCCGGGCAGGCTACACAGCCCAGAGAATCAGACGTGGCTGAAGTATGTATATCATCATCTTCGCCATCATTTTAGGAACAAAGTGCATCACTGTTCCCTTTTCAGAGATGAGAAAACAAAGGCTCTGAATCTTCCAGCAATTTTCCCTCAGTCTGACAGCTAACAAGAAGCATGAGGACACTTGAGTTTCTTTCTGATTCCACTCCAATCTGATTTAAGAGCCACACTTGCTTTTGGAGGACGCCCAGAGAAGGAGCAGGCAGGGTGTTCCGTGATACACAGCACATGGAAGATAAACATCGACTGGGTTGCAGTGACTCTCCTCACAGCCCCTCCCCCAATATATAGCTTTTTGCTTTTAACTTTTTCTCTCTTTTACCTGAAAAAAAAAAAAAAAAGGACATTGGCATATCACTTGAAAAGCTTACAAATGACTCTTGCAAGCATAATAACACCACTGACCAGTAGGCTTGGAGACAAGGCATGCGCTAGGGATGAAATTATTTTTTCTCCCAAAGGGACAGCACACTTAGCAATAAAGTGCCCATTAGCAAACCCTGCCCAGCGGTGAAAAAGCAGGCTCTCACCACACGACGAGTGAGGAAGTACGCGGAGCTCTCAGTTGGAATGCAGAATTATTTTATTATGAAAAGACACTTGAAGTGAAATTTTGCTGAGAGAAGGGCTTACTTGGGAAGGAGAGAAGCACTTTGCACTTAAGATTTCTTTATCTCTATACCACTGAACTCGAAACATTACCCAAAATGTCATTATAGACTTTGCATTTCAGGGGGTCAGGAATGAGCTATAAAAATTGACTTCATGCAGGCTGCAACTTGATAATCACCCTCTAAATGGATAACCAGTTTCTTTCATCATTCCTAGTGGCAGCTTAAAAATTAACACTCTGTAGAGTTCCAGATGTTCAAAAGAAATAGAAAGTGGAGTCTCCCTTCTAGTCTTTCAAAGCCTTCATCCCCCAGAAGGTAAGGAGACTTCTGTATGGCTTCCAGTTCCTGCCCTTTCTCCTCTAGTGACACACGGCCCTGTGAGCTGGTGGGGAGGCAGAGGGTGTGCTCCGCTCCCCAGCGCTGTCTCCTGCACTGCAGGCCCCTGTGATGGGCAGGGGTCTGGGCTACCAACACAGGCATCTCTCTGACTCCCTAGAGTTACTGGGGGTGAGGGGGTTCCTGCAAGGCTGTTGGGAGTCCTGAGGGTCGTGCTAGAGAACCAGGCTCAGGAATGGGAAGGGAGCTGAGGGTGGCCCAGCCATCCCACAGGCATGGTGCTCTGTCCCCATCTTAACCAGATAAATTTTAAGCTCCATATTGCATTGGGTTGATTCCTGGCCCCGGGTTGGGGTCTCAACACTCCCTGTCATAGACTGTGGGGAGCCAGGGACTGGCCCCACCCCCTACAAGAGGCACAGGGTAGTTCCCAGCCGCCAGAGGTCACTGTTTCACTCCTGGTCAGCCTCAAGTGGGACAAGTGACAAGTAAACCACCTTCCGGTTCTTAGGACACTTCATCGTCCTCCCTGCTTGGGACCTTCGCGATCTGGTCCTCTCCCCCACGTGATGTCTCCCTGTGTTTACCTGGCTGAGTCCTATTGGTCCTTTAGAGATCAGCCCAGATGTCTCTTGGCCTCCCAGGACCCCTGCGCCATGTCTACCCACCCACTCTCCTGGCACCCCCTACACTTCTTCTGCAGAACTGACCACAGAGGCAATTCTGTGCTTGTGCACTTGGCTGTGAACTTTCCATCTTCCCAGCTAATATTTAAAGTTCATGCAAGCTGAGGCCATGACCTGCTCACTTTGCATCCCAGAGTTCAGCTCACTACTTTCCCTTCATAGGCTCTGGACCCCTAAAGAGGGATGCTAATCTGGGCTCCACCAGGCAACCACATCTGAGGGATTACACCACATCAAGGCGAGAACCCCTTCCTGGGGCTGGGGGGAGGGGAGCAAAGCACAGAGAATCAGTATAGATCATTGCTGATTATTCACTGCTGGTCAAAAGGCTGCAAGTGGGAACAGTAACTGGGCTAGTTTGCTGTTGTGTTACATACCTAGTTATCTAGTTTATCCATCCATCCATCTACCTCTCTCTCTCTCATTTATCTATTTAGTTATCTATCATATGTACACATAGACTAAAATCTATTAATAATGAAAGAGAATCACGTAAAGTTTGAGGTCACACAATTACAAAGTTAAAACAATGATGAGAGTGAAGCAGCCACTGAGCATGGGGGAACGTGATCACCAATCAATTTTCATTCCCCACATCCGCCTCCTCACCAGTGGGTTACGTCAGGGCATCACACCAGCAGTGCCTTCAGATTCTCATGTGGGAAACATCACTGCCCATTTGTTTAGACCGAGTGTCTGTCTTCGTAACTGAATTGCACTCCTAATTGAAAATGAAAGGATGATGATGCTTCTGTTTCTATGCACTGCTATGAGGAGAGGAAGAGCGCTATAGAGACACGTTAATATCAGGGAGGAGAAGTGAAAGTGAACTTGGAGGAATAATACGAACAACAACCCCCTGCTCTTAGTCTTTTCCAGGTGAACGTCTATAAATGCTTTAGTCATTTGAGGTAATCTTCTGACATCTCTAGAAGAAAGTATTATAGATAGCCATTTTATGAAAGAAGAAGCCAGGATACAAAAGGGATAAGGGGTTTACCCAGATCATGCATTTGGAAGCATCGAGCCTGGATTTGCACCTGAAGTCTGGCCCAAATCCCTGCCCTGGAATGTACTGCCCATGGCTTCTCCTCTAGCAGGAGGCCCTCGGCACAGAGATGTGAAGGCTGCAAGCTGCAGCCTTACGATTCTTGGCTTATTTAGAGGAGCTCCGCTAACCAGGAAAGGCAGAGCTCTCTGTCCACCAGGTTAAGGATGAGAGTGCCATGGAGCATGCATCCCAGTAGGTCTCCAATTCTATCACGCACCAGAATCACCTGGGGCAGGTGAAGCACAGTGGCTAGGGCCCACCCTCAGCATTTAGGTTTCAGGAGCTGGGATGGAGGTTTCTGCTGCTGCTAAGTCGCTTCAGTCGTGTCCGACTCTGTGTGACCCCATAGACGGCAGCCCACCAAGCTCCCCCATCCCTGGGATTCTCCAGGCAAGAATACTGGAGTGGGTTGCCATTTCCTTCTCCAATGCATGAAAGAGAAAAGTGAAAGTGAAGTCGCTCAGTCTGTCCGACTGTTAGCGACCCCATGGACTGCAGCCCACCAGGCTACTCCGTCCATTGGATTTTCCAGGCAAGAGTACTGGGGTAGGTGGGGTGCCATTGCCTTCCCCGGGGATGGAGTCTTAGCCCTGGCATTCCCAGTAGACTTCCCAGGTGATGCTGCTGGTCTGAGGACCACATCTGGAGGACCACTGGTCTCTCCTATAGAGAATTAAAGGTTCGGGGGGTACAGAATGAATTCCCAAAGATTTGGACATGGCTCCTTTGCAACATAAGCTGAGACCACTCAAGACAAGCTGGGAAGGGTGGCTGAATCTCCTTACTGGTATCTCTCTCCACTCCTCTCCCCACCTCACCTCCCACATCCTATGGGGATAAACCATGGTGGCGGGAGGAGTGAACTGATGGAAGGGGCCACAGGAATTTACATAATTTTGGAACATGAAACATTTGTCAGAGGCTTGCTTTCTGGCTCAGGCCTGTGCAGGACATCACTCCATCCCTAAGGTACAAGGCATCATATGGAAATAACACCAGCTCAGAAGCCAGTGACCAAATGGTCTCCATCTTAACTGCCCAGCCCCAAGGCCCACGGGCTACAGCTGCCAGAAGGATGTGGCACTATGCACATCCCCCTCCATCCAGTAATCTCAATTTTGCTCATTGCGTTTTGTGTGTGTTCCATTGATGCAAGACTCCCAGTTAGAAAACTGGCTTCCTCCTTTGTTCCTTAATCATCATGATCAAAAGCGACCCTATTTGGGCCCCCATGCCTATCTGTTTGTAGACAAGAATATGACCTAGAAAACAGTTTTCACAAACAACAGAGGGTTTGTTTTCACACTTTTAAAAAAGATGGCTCTTGTTCAGACTTGTCTCGCCATAGCATACTGCTGCAGCAATGAGTGGTAATTTCTTTGTCCTGTTGAGCATAGAAAGGACCCAAAAAACAAATACCGTGGGGGCAATCGTGACACTCCTTTGGAAGGTGTTATGCTATTCTCTCATGAATTAATCCACACCTTTATGGAGATGCACTATCTAAACAGACAAATGGGATTTACGAAGAAGTTGAGGGTGAGACATCCCTCCACAAGTGCATATGGAGACGCAGGCTTCTTTCAACTTTTCTGTTCTTTTATTTTTATCGATGCTGAATCTATGAAAGAAAACCAAACTGTCCCCAGTAGCATGGATTCAGGGCTTCTCAAGGCAAATAACAAATACTACCAATACCCTCAAATATTTGAAGTTGGCTCAGTAAATATGGCGTTCAATGCCAACAGCTTCTGGAAGCAGCTTAGAGTACAGATGAAGAATTCCAGAGGGAGAGCACATGGGCCTTTCAACACAACTGCAGACTCAGAGTTACCATCAGAAACCACAGAGGGCGAGCCCAAACCTGAGATGAGAATCTTTCTATTACTAAAACAGTGCATACATATGGAATTGTGCGTCCCCAGTGGCTCAGTAAAGAATCCACCTGCAATGAAGGAGATGCAGGTTCGATCCCTGGGTCAGGAAGATGCCCTGGAGGAGGGCATGACAACCCATTCCAGTATTCTTGCCTGGAGAATCCTATGGACAGAGAAGCCTGCCAGGCTACAGTCCGTGGGGTCACAGAGTCGGACACGACTGACGTGACTTAGCAAGCACGCATATCTACAAAGAGTACAGACGACCCTGCATGGAGGGCAGGAGAAGAGACACAGACACAAAGAGCAGAATTCTGTGCACAGTGGGGGAAGGAGAGGCTGGGATGACTTGAGAGAACAGCATTGAAACATACACTTTACAGTACGTAAGATAAGCAGCCAGTGGGAGTTCTATGTATGGCACAAGGAACCTAAAGCCGATGCTCTGTAATGCCCTAGAGGCAGAGGGTGGGCGAGGGAGGGAGGTGGGAGAGGGGTTCAAGAGGGAGGGGACACATGTATGCCTAATGTTCATGTTGATGTGTGGCAGAGACCAACACATTATTGTAATGTGTTGCGACTCTAATTAAAAATAAATAAAAAGATTAAAAATAAACAACCCTCACATGCTCCCACTTTGGGGGCAGCCTGTCACTTGTTAAGCTGCTGCTGACAACTAGAAAAGCCTCTTTCTTATGGAGCTGGATTCCTCCTCTGTGGCAAGGCCACCATCAACCACAGTTCTGGCTTCAGGAGCCACAGGGGAAATAAATAGCCCTTCCCTTCAAACCAGAGTCTCCTGGAGGCTGAAGGAAGCTCTTCTGCCCCATGGCTTCACCTGGTTCATGGTCAGCGTGTGCTCAGCCATATTTCACTCCCTCCCTCGCCCAGCAAGCATGGGGTCCAGCCTTGCCCAGACTCCAGGATAGGTGCTGGGGTGGGATGGCCAAGGAGAGAGGCCTGCACAGCCCTCCAGAAGCTTCTGAAGCAGCAGGGGAAACCATGAGGTCTTGCCCCTTGTACTATAGTTCCCAGTCCCACAGATTCACCCAGGGAACTTGTACACTAAGGAAGGGAGAAGACCCATCTACATCTTTATTCTTAAAATACTTCCAAGGAGCATTCTTCAGGACATGAAAACCTAAGAGATGCTCTCAAACAAGAGTCCTATGGCAGAAACTGCCACCACACTTGCCTTTGGAGTGACAGCACACGTGTTAGAAATTCTGCATATTCGTTCCTGCAGCACAAAATAGACTCGACTCTATTTAAACCAGCATTTCCCTGACCTACCTGAAACACAGAATACTCTCTTTTCAGAGAAGCTTCCTGTTTTATCATTCACATACTGGGATTCCTTGAAACATTCCTGATCTGCTTCGTCTCTTAAAAATGAAAGATGAAATTAAAGCCCATGTAGGCAGCTTTCCTGCCTGATCCTTAGAGTGGAGGATGCAGCCAGCCATGTACTAGAGCCAGGGCCAGCATGAAGGGCAGGAAATGAATGGCAGAACCTCTGAACAGACCCTGAAGAGCCTCCAGGAGGCAACGGGAGACGGGGCAGGCCCACTGGGCCCTTCTGTCCTCGAGATTTGGCCCAGAGGAGCTGGTGCCACCATCTGCTGAGACAAACCAGCCACCTGTATGTGACTGTCCCTAGTGATGCCTTTGGCAGTGGAACTTGCTTGGCCCGACTCTCGCTAGAATAACATCCTGCAGGAATGAGAATCACTTCTCGCCAGGACCACTGTCAGCGCACTGCGCCAAGCCCAGCCTCACCAGCAATCTGTGAAACCAAGATTGGGGAGTGAGAGACAGACTAATGTATTAGTCAGGGCCCTTTTGGTTGAATGTGACACAAACCTGATGCAAATCAGAAACAAGAACATCAATGGTTCCTGTGACCAGGCAACTTGGGAGGTTCAGAGGCTAGGAGTCTGCTGTCAGTGCATGTCCATCTCCTTGGTCTTTGACCTGAGGCCAGTTTCAGGGGTGAGGGGTAAGAGGGCCCCCAGCAGCTCTGGGGTCACCCTCACTAGCTCCCATTCAGCAAAGAGCAGAGCCTTTCCCAAGGGTCCCAGCACAAGTCACAGGGCTCACTGACTGCTGAGTCTCAAGCTCCTCCCTGGACAAATGTAGCCAGAGTGAGGAACACTACTGGCCTAGCTGGGGCCAGGTACCCTCTCTGTGCCTGGAGCCAGGTGAGCCCCTACCCAGAACACACAGATTAAGAGGAGGGGCAGGGCTGTCCTGACACGGGTGCTGGGCAAGCATGACAGCCCTGTTACCATTGGGTGGAGAGGACACATACAGGCCAGGTACCAGAGGCAGAGCTGCAGCAAGTCTGAGCCTGCCCTCACCTTCCTTGAGCTTATATCCCACTCAGGAGACTGGTGGTAGGTAAAGAACCCATCCAACAGGACACCTTCCAATGGGGAGAATTGCTCTGAAGAAGATTAAACCAGTAACTGGATTGTTGGTAAGAGGCAGGTGGCGGTGGAAGGGTCTTCAGTGGACAGGCAGGCAGGAGGAGCTGGTGTTTGATGGAGTAGCCAGAGCACAAGCACTGGAATAGAGAATCAGGCACCTGCAGCTCTACACAGGGCAGTGGGCCCCAGGAGGATGCCCCGAGTCCCCCCAAACCTGGAGGAAGGGCAGCGGGTCTGGGCAGGTTGGGTCAGTTCCCGGAGCCCACCTGCCAGGGAATCTGCCCCCAAGAAAATCAGGGCTGCAGCTGTTTCTGGCCGGCATCCATCTCCCTCTTGATCCTTTAGCCAAAGGCAGGCATGACCATGCTGCAGTTGGCCATGAAGGATCTTCACTGGCCAGCCTCCACCCTGAGTGATGGCTTCCATTCCAGACAAATAACCATGGAGCTCAGCTCTTTCCCCGATAGCCTCCCACTGCAACGCGACATCGGCACATTAAAGCCCATGATGCATGGCACCCAGGCTGCTTATAGTTTCTTTATGGCCTCGTCAGCTGTAACTGGATGATTACAAAGCCTTCTCCTGTTTTTAAAAACAGTGATTTATTGACCTTCTTCAACCCTTCCTCTCTGAGTATATGTATTACATGGGCATGTTTGGCTATAATTAAGTTCCTAGATTACTGTCAAGCCAATTGCTTTACCCATCCAATCTGTAATAACACATTTTATTGTCTCTTCTTATTTTTTAATTAAGATAGAAGTAGATACATTCCATGAGATCAAGAATGGAAATAAAACAAGCTTCTTTTCTATCGCAAGTCAGTCAACTCCAGTTGGTTGACTCCCCATGCTATCTCCCTGCCCCTGTTTCTGCTGCCGGGAGTGGGAGCTGGGGGGAGGTCAGGGAAAGCCAGTGACTTCAGAACCCATAGGGCCCCTGGGGGTGAGGTTTTGGGGCAAACCATATAGAAGGCCCTGGGAGCCCACACTGTTCCTCCTCCCTGTTATCCTCACGGAGCCTCTGTCTTCCTCTCAGCCTCACATTTCACCTTCCAGCATCATAGCCACTGGAGGCACAAGGCTCCAAAAGGGGGAGAAAAGAAGCCTGTCCCATTCTACATGCATGTACAATAAGTGCCTTCATTCACCTGGACTGTGTCCCAGGACACAAGACTCCCAGGGCTAATGCTGAATGTGGATGTGCTAAGTTGCTTCATTTGTGTCCAACTCTATGTGACCCCAAGGATGGTAACCTGCCAGGCTTCTCTATCCATGGGATTTCCCAGGCAAGAATACTGGAGTAGGTTGCCATTTCCTTCTCCAGGGATCTTTCTAAACCAGGGATCGAACCCACGTCTCTTACATATCCTACAGGCAGGCAGGTTGGTTCTTTACCACTAGCGCTACCTGGGAAGCCCCTAATGCTGAATAAGTCAAGTAAACCAGTATGAGCTGGTCATCCTGATACACATGCACACCTGCATGTGTGTGTGTATGTGCGTGTGCGACACAGAGAGAGAGATCCTCAGGTAGAAAGTCCAGCCCTCCAGGGTACACAGGACAGGAGGTGTGGTTCTATTTTAACACAAATGATCCCCGATGTGAAAGAACTGAAGCCTTTCACATGCTCATCATGACAGAACTCCTCAAAACAATTTCAAAGAAGGACTGTAGAGCCTGATAATACCTCTCCATTATATGCTTAGCCAAAACAATGAAGCACAGAGAGGTGTGAGCTCGTAGGTCTTTTTTTATATTTTCAAAAACGTATTTGGAGCTGAACCTATGTGTCTGTGTACTAACGATAGAAGTCAGTGGACGAGTTTCTCTGCTCTAAGTCAATCCTCATTCCTATTTATGAACCATCTTTCTTTGCAAATGTGGGCAATTTAAAGGATCCATCAGGTTTTATTTGATCCATCAGGCATCTTCTTGTCTGTCTACTTTTTCTTCTGATGGAGAAAGTTCCCTGAATCCCTAGCCATATTTTCAGACTGAACAGAGCCTGCTCTTAGAAGTGAAAGTCTCAGGTACCAGGTAAGAAATGTTCATGTCCATTGAGTCAATGATGGAATCTAACCATCTCATCTTCTGTTGTCTCCTTTTATTTTTTATACTCATGGCTCATTGACAAAGTCTGTTCTTATAATCAGAAAAGGGACACACAAGATCCTTGGGGTAAGTTCCCCTCCCCTTTTCTCAGGCTTTTTGGAAGCAGAGCATCACTTGGACCTGAACAGGAATGCCCTGTACAAGCATGTGACCAACCCCTGGGACTCCTTGTGGGCAGGTCAGCACAGGAGAAGTCCCCACTGCAGCAGGGAAGATGAGTTAATGCCAAGTATTCCATTAGCCTTAGAGAAATAAAGCAAGGCCCCATAGTTTATAAACAAAAAAGAAATGTTGGTTAGCCAACAGATATGCCTTATCGTCCACCATCTTGACTAATTTCTGGAAACCTCTTCAGATATTTTATGCTCTTTTAATTATGGGAACTCATTCTAAAGTCTTCAAACCTTGTTTTCTCTTTCCCCACCACCTATCTTTATAGGTAATTTCTCTGACATTTATCTTTGTGGACAATTCAAGTACTTCTTGGTATATTTCTATTCCCCAAAGTCTTCAAAGGCCACCATTTCTTCTTAGTTTTGTTCATGGCTTGTACCTTTAGCATGCTGAGTTTTTGATGTCAGGTATCAATTTTTAACTTTTAATTCTGTCTCCAGAAAGTAATGTAAAGAGAAATATAAAGGTTAAAATAATACTTCTCATAAGCGTACAACTGCAAATTTCATGACTAAAAATGGAAAATTAATAGTACCTTTTCCTTTTAACTCTTAATGTGGGAACCAGTTCTGGTTTCTGCATGTCACCAAGGTCCTTGTGGGAGAGAATTTCACAGTTTTATGGATTCGATATCTGGGACAGGAGCCCTCCTCAGCTGGAGCACAATGATGCTACGTGAAAAAAAGTCCTTTCCATGCAGTGCTTTCAAATGCGCTCTGAACATCTGTTTTTCACCCTTTAAAGATTTCAGATTTTTAAACGTGGGACCAACTGTGGCCCAACTGTGGCCATGAGGGATAGGACAGAAAGGTGTGTAAGGGAATTTCTATGGGTAATTTTATTTTTGAGATATTGTATCAAAGACCCTCAGACAGAAAGATGAAGGAAGGGGCTGGGAGCAGCGCCTTGGAATCCCCATGTCTTTCTAGAGGTGTCATAGTTCCACATAGGAACAGGCCCTGGGGCTGGAGCAGCAGAGACGGGAGGGAAGACCAGAGAAGGGGCAGGAGGTGGGGACACACAGGTGCCACTGCTGAAGGAGCCCAAGGCTTCTCAGAACAGCGATGAGATCTACTGGTGGGACACACATGTAGATGCTAGCATGCAAAGCCCTCCAACCTCCAGACAAACAGAGCTCCTGTGAGTGGGGTGGGGTGGTGGTGGCTGTGAACCACCAGATGTCACAACTAGGGCAGAGCAAAGAGTGAGCGAGCTCAGGGAAGGAAGCTCTGAGGAGGGAGACTCCCAGGAGGTGCAATAAACCACAGGGTCTCCAGGAAGGAGCCAGGAATCGAGGTGTCCAGGTCACACTCCAAATCCTCGGAAGCCACTTGGGAGCACTGTGAACACTGCTGGTGGGAGGGAGTGGGGGCAGAACAGCCCATGAGCTTTCAGACTCAGAGTGGAAACAGGAGGATGACGGTGATGACCACTGTTGTCCTGGTTGAACCTGGACACGTGGTTTCAGAACTGCTCTGAGAGGTGGGACTTAAGATGACTCTCCCTACACAAGTGGGAAACTGAGGCTCAGAGAGAGTAGGACCTGCACCCAAACCACACAGGCAATGAAGCCTGAGTGAGGATTCAAACCCACCTTTGTGGGACCCCCCCAGAGCTCGCTCTCCATCTTCTCTTCCACGTTCTACTTGGATGCAGACCTGGATAAAAGGGTGTAGATGTGAGTACAAGCACCTCGTGAAAACTTGTTAACACTGTGTGAGTGGTTAATCCCATCCGGTGGACAGACTGCTGCCACCATCAAGTGTTAAACAAATGAGCACACATAGCATCCTGATATAAACATCATCCACCAGCTCTGACAGTCACTCCCAAGCTGTGGGCTGGCAGTCACTCCCAAGCTGTGCTTAGGGTGCCTGGAGGTGTGTATGTCGGGGGGTGGGGACACCCAAGAAAGCAGCAGAAAGCTCCTGGATTGAGCCTTTGATCTCAGCGGGTGCACACCTGGGTTAAGCAGTGCCTGCTGGATTAACACAAATGAAGCTCAAATCACCCCACCCCCTGAAACTTGCAAGTGAACGCATGTGATGCCACCTTTGTTGCGGGCTATGATGAAGATCCACACCCACCACCTGACTAGAGAGGGAACATCTACTGACCCACTTCTCTGGGTGGGCTGCTTCTTCCTGTGCACAGTAATTCAGAGAAAATAGGGGCAGAGGGAAAAATTTTAAAAAAGTATTCAGCTTTTATGTTTTGTTTTCAGTAGACTTTTTTTTTTAGAGCTTCCATTTTACTATATTTTACTTTACAGTACTCTACTGGTTTTGGCATACACTGACATGAATCTGCCATGGGTGTACACGAACTCCCAAACATGAACCCCCCTCCCACCTCCCACCCCACATCATCCCTCCGGATCATCCCCAGACACCAACCCCAAGCATCCTGCATCCTGCATCGAACATAGACTGGCGATTCGTTTCTTACAAGACAGTATACATATTTCAATGCTATTCTCCCAAATCATCCCACCCTCTCCCTCTCCCTCTCCCTCAGAGTCCAAAAGTCCGCTCATCACATCTGTGTCTCTTTTGCTGTCTTGCATACAGGGTCCTCATT
>SJYX01006533.1:591434-640064 GCA_006410675.1 Oreotragus oreotragus
TATGTCTTCTTTGGAGAAATGTCTATTTAGTTCTTTGGCCCATTTTTTGATTGGGTCGTTTATTTTTCTGGAATTGAGCTGTATAAGTTGCTTGTATATTTTTGAGATTAGTTGTTTGTCAGTTGCTTCATTTGCTATTATTTTCTCCCATTCAGAGGGCTGTCTTTTCACCTTGCTTATAGTTTCCTTTGTTGTGCAGAAGCTTTTAATTTTAATTAGATCCCATTTGTTTATATTTGCTTTTATTTCCAGTATTCTGGGAGGCGGATCATAGAGGATCCTGCTGTGATTTATGTCGGAGAGTGTTTTGCCTATGTTCTCCTCTAGGAGTTTTATAGTTTCTGGTCTTACATTTAGATCTTTAATCCATTTTGAGCTTATTTTTGTGTGTGGTGTTAGATAGTGATCTAGTTTCATTCTTTTACAAGTGGTTGACCAGTTTTCCCAGCACCACTTGTTAAAGAGATTGTCTTTACTCCATTGTATATTCTTGCCTCCTTTGTCAAAGATAAGGTGTCCGTATGTGTGTGGATTTATCTCTGGGCTTTCTATTTTGTTCCATTGATCTATATTTCTGTCTTTGTGCCAGTACCATACTGTCTTGATGACTGTGGCTTTTTAGTAGAGCCTAAAGTCAGGTAAGTTTATTCCTCCAGTTTCATTCTTCTTTCTCAAAATTGCTTTGGCTATTCGAGATTTTTTTGTATTTCCATACAAATCTTGAAATTATTTGTTCTAGTTCTGTGAAAAATACTGCTGGTAGCTTGATAGGGATTGCATTGAATCTGTAGATTGCTTTTTAACAGTCAACAAATCCAGCAACCAGGCATAGAAGGGAGGTTTATCCTTTCAGGTCAAAAGGCCTGGCTCTGACCCATTTCTCCACCTGTGTAAACCCGTGCTTAGCATCCCTAAGCCTCAGTTTCCCGATCTCCAGATTTCCAGCCCATCTCTTGCTCCATAACTCAATGCACTGCTGCTGCTGCTGCTAAGTTCCTTCAGTCGTGTCCGACTCTGTGCGACCCCATAGACGGCAGCCCACCCGGCTCCCCCGTCCCTGGGATTCTCAAGGCAAGAACACTGGAGTGGGTTGCCATTGCCTTCTCCAATGCATGAAAGTGAAAAGTGAAAGTGAAGTCGCTCGGTTGTGTCCGACTCTTTGCGACCCCATGGACTGCAGCCTTCCAGGCTCCTCCATCCGTGAGAATTTCCAGGCAAGAATACTGGAGTGGGGTGCCATTGCCTTCTCCTTCACAGGTCCCCACAAATCTAGCCAAGCAGGTGCTGAAAGAGCAGGGACACATGTTTACACGAGCGACAAATCATTCATCACACAGACCTGATACCTGTGCCCGAGGATGCAGAAGGCAAGGGGCTCTGTTCTCACTGCTCCTGTCCCACCCGCAAATCTGCACCCTTCCACCCTTCCGTTCTCCTTCTGTCCACATCTGTGGCTTCTCCAGCCTCTCAGCTCCCAAATCAACAAGTGGAAGACTGTTCAATGTCCCTCACTCTCGCGCCCACTTCTGTCCAGCCTCACTGCCCAAGGTCCTCCTCCTACAGGCACTACAGCAGGCTGACCTCACTTCTCAGTGGCCTCTGGGGATGGCTTGGAACCAGCCAGTGGAGGGAGTGTTTATACTGGAAACGGGCAAACCCCAGCCCTCAGGCTTGTTGATCTTTCTTTCCAAAGAGCTGGATTACCAGCAGGCCCCTACACCCCTAAACAGCTTTCCAGGTGGTTCAGTGGTAAAGGATCTGCCTGCCATGCAGGAGATACAAAAGATGTGGGTTTTATCCCTGGGTCAGGAAGATCTCCTGGAGGAGGAAATGGCAACCCACTCTAATACTCTTGCTGGGAAATCCTGCGGACACAGGAGCCTGGCGGGCTATAGTCCATAGGGTCACAAGGAGCTGGACATGACTACTCATGATCACACATGCCCTCTACACCCCAACAGGACTATCTGAACTCAAGCTGTCATCATCTCTCACATGGACCACTGCTAGAGTTAGCCATCTCGGCTCCCATTCCTGCCCCTCCCCGCACACTTTCTTTTTCTGCAGCTGATGGGCTTCCCTGGTGGCTCAGAGGTTAAAGCGTCTGCCCACAATGCTGGAGACCCCGGTTCGATCCCTGGGTAGGGAAGATCCCCTGGAGAAGGAAATGGCAACCCACTCCAGTATTCTTGCCTGGAGAATCCCATGGATGGAGGAGCCTGGTAGGTTACAGTCCACGGGGTCGCAAAGAGTCGGACACGACTGAGCGACTTCACTTCACTTCACTTCACTTGAGAATTTTAAACCTAATTTGTGCTGTCACTTCCTATTAAATTTAGAAGGGAAAAAATCTAAACTCCTGCCTCGCCAACTACATCTGCAGCATGGGCCCATTTATCTCCCTTCCCTTGGTTCCCTGTGCTTGAACCACACTGGCCTCCATTCTGTGCTGGGCCATGACAAACATCTCCAGAACTCAGGACCTTTGCACATGCCCCACCCCTTCCTGGAACATGCTTCCCAGCACCTTGCCTGCACGGCTCGAGTGCCAGGCCCTCACAAAGGTCTTCCTTGACCAGTGTTCTAGTGAATGACCACACAGTTCACCTCTATTTCTACTGATTTGGGTTAATGTTACAGCACTTGCACTGTCTGTAACTATTTGCTCACATATTTGCTTATCTTCTGAAAACTCAGAAACAACTGTAAGCCCCCAAAGGAGAGGAGCTGTGTCTATTTTATTCTCATGGGCATCACTATAGGCTGTCACCCCATCAACTCTCAAATTGATGTTTATTGAATGGATGAATGAAGGAGCATGTTCTCAGCAGATGTGAGAGACTAAGACTCCTGAATCTGGGGTCCAAGGCTTCAGGCAAGTTCTCAAGGATTCCTGTGAGGTCACGTGGCAAATCCTGTGTGTCTGTGGATTTCATTCTCGGTGTCTTTGTATTGTTCTCTGAAAACAGCAGGTTGCTGTGAAAACCATGAAGGTTTTACTGGACTGTCATTACCTTAGAATCTGTCCCTACCCTTGCACTCACCTGCCCCCTGGGCCCTAAGCGCAGCCATGTACGCAGAAACAATCAACACCTTCCAGCAGAGTTCCCTCCTTGTTTCTGCAGCAGCTTTCTGCAAGTCAGCTGTGGGCTGTTTAGCTCTGCCTCTCTGTCTTCTGACACCTATAGTTGTGCAGAGACAGTGTGGGGCTCCCAGGAGAAACTAGCTCCCGAAAGAACAGCTTAAGGCACACATGTTCCTGTTGAAAGTTGACACAGCACTGGGCTCGTGACACATTTGGCAGAGCCAGGAAGTACCTGACTTTCTGTGGCTGTCCTGGCTTCTGAGGGACACAGGTTGGGGTCCTGACATGCCAGGAGGTAACCAGGAGCCCAGGAGAGTGCAGCATAACGACAGCAGCTGCTGGCCAGGCTCCACAGTGGAGCGCCCTGCCTCTCCTCTCAGATCAATTTTTAATGCCCTGATTGATCTCAACTGGTTTCCTCACTGAAAAGCAGCAGGGCCAGAAGAATTGGTAAACATTACCCCAAATAAAAGAATATAGTGAGGCAATGTGAGCAGAGACACATGAAAATGAAAAAAGGTTTTCTCTAAAAATCAGAAAATGTTGATAACAATAGCAGATAATGGAATAGCATTATCTTCAGAATGCAAAGGCACCAATTAAATCTCTGTTGGGCAAAACGTCCCCACTGCGAGGGATGCATGCAGAACCTCCACACAGATTTTCCTCTGTTGTTTTGATCTCCTACCTCTGTGATTATGGAAACTGCAAAGACTTGGCTGGGGGTGGCAGAGACAGCACATCTATTAAAAACCTCTTTTTAAAAAATGAGAAAAAGTAAAACCAAGACCCATGAGGGATTGATTACAGTAGTGTGCCTGACATGGTGGAAGAAGAGAGAATGCATTTTGCCAAGTACAGAACTCCTGACCTGTGGGCCCCTGGGGTCTAGTTGAGGTTCATGTTGGATGAGGAAAACTGAGTTGCCTATCTAGAATGTTCTCCTTTGACACATGTTGGGTCAATTTTTCCTAGCAAGAAACATATTTTTGCAATAATGCATTTTGATTTTAATTCATCTTTGTGAAAATTGAATACTCTTAAGTCCCGACTGCTCCCCACCCCCCCCACCCCCCCCATTTTTGAATACTTGATGGGTGGGAACCTGCTATTTTAAAGCCCTTAGCAATTTTCTGAACCATCTCTGGGAGGGGAGACTGCTCTTTTATTTCAATAAAAAATAAAACATTTCAATAAGCCCTTTGATTTTGCAAAGAAGAANCTCCCCACCCCCCCCACCCCCGCCATTTTTGAATACTTGATGGGTGGGAACCTGCTATTTTAAAGCCCTTAGCAATTTTCTGAACCATCTCTGGGAGGGGAGACTGCTCTTTTATTTCAATAAAAAATAAAACATTTCAATAAGCCCTTTGATTTTGCAAAGAAGAAGCCAAAATCCTCTTTAGGAATAAAGAGATTCCCAACAAGAAGATGTGAAATTGCCCTGCATGATAAGGTGAGGGATAACATCATTCTGGACAGAATTTACCTCTGAGTTGATGGCCCATCATGGGAGACAAGCCTCAGATTATGTGTGTGTGTGTGTGTGTGCGTGGTGAAGGGATGGGGGTGCTTTTCCTTCTGTTGTTTCCAAAATACCCAAAATACTTCCATTGTTAGCAGGTTGAAGGAGGGATCTTGGGACTGGTGGACTAGCTGCAAGTACACAGTTTCAGGTTGACAGTTAAAAAGAAGCCTGTCCAGTGGGGACCCACTCCCATAGTGGAACATGACTTGAAATTATAAACTTTGTTCAGCTTCTTCCTGTCCCTTCAAGCTTTCAGTGAAGTTTTAGTCAACATTAAAATAGTCTGATTTCAATCCCATTTTGAGGAATTAGGGGGGAAGCTTCAACTACATGTTGAATAAAGACACACAGGGAGATCAGCAGCCTTCTGGGGAAGATAAATGCAAAGTGCTGATGACCAGGGGAAGGCCAGAGGATGGCTCTGAGAGTGGACATCACTGAGTAGAATTCACATCACCTACTCCCTTCTTTGCCTTCATTCTCCTGCCATCAGAACTTCTCTTTCTTGTCTGAACACTTTTGCAAACCAGAATTAGCCAATCAGAGTGCTGTATCCCAGTGTGCTAGACTCAACCCTAGCCAATCAGAACCTTCCTTAGGACTTTCACTGAAACCATCCAATGTTGGCTGAGATGGTTGCTGTGGTGATGACGTAAACTTAGAGGGGCTGATGGTCTGCTCTGGTGCCATAGGGGGGAGTTCATCTGAGAATGAAGAATGGCCACGTTATTTATTCCTCTGTTTCCCTCTCTTCTCCAGTGCTGCAAGTTGGTTGCATCCTTCTTCTGAAGCCACCATTTCTGTTAGGTGACCACCCCACACAACATTGGCTCCAAATAGTCCTCTCTGGGATCCTGTAACTGCTCCCTCCTCCTGCTCCTTCAGGTCCTAGGATGGAAGCAGTCCTCCCTACTATCATCAGTCTGGGATTTCCTCAACATGCTACTGTTGGGACAATTACTCTTTAGTACATTCTCCTGCTTGGCCATTTTGTAATCCATATCCTTCCTATTCCTATCCAGGTGAAGGTCAGGACTTTATGGCCAAACAGATACATATTTTCTTGTCAGCTGGACAATAACAGGAGCTGTGAGCCCCAAAGAATGGAGAAGTTTCTTTCCATTTCTGTTAAGCTCATGATAAACACAAGTTATCAGGTCTAGTCTTTGCTCACAAAGCCTCATGAATCCTAAGAAGTAGCCACATCTGTTTGGAGCTGCCTCTGAACTGTCCTCGTCATGATGCTGACCAAGGGCTTGATGTGCTGATTCTTGAAAACCAGAGCTGGGAAAGTGACAACAGTAAGACAGAGGAAGAGAAAGCCCCTCACTCATATCCCCACTCAGCAACAGTAATCTGGCACTGACCCATGAGCAAAAGTGCCTTTGTGTGAGTTTTGGGATCCAGGCTGGAGATGATGAAACCTCAAGCAGTCCAAGAGCTTTTTGAGAATACAGGGCCAGGTAGCTGGCTCTCTGACTGTGCCCTTGACTGCAGACCGAGAAACAGCTCCATTCCCCTGAGGACTCAGCTACAGTCTGTTAGTCCTTGGTTCTGCCTTCAGCACTATATGCCAAGAAGCCTGGAAGAAGTCACATACACCTGTACATTGAGTAAAAGAACTACAATCTCGTCTGAAGTGGCCAATCATCTGGCTCTGCCAGCCACACAGCAAGATCAAGAAGGATTTATCCCTGGGATGCAATAATGGTTCAACATATGCAACTGGTAAGGTGACAAAATAAAGACCATATGATTATCTCAACAGATACAGATAAAGCATGTGACAAAGTTAAACAATTTTAAGATTAAAAACTCTCAACACATTAGGTATAGAAAGAAAGGCATATATGGAAAACACACTCCTGACAAAAGCTCTTCCTCTGAGATCAGGAAGACAAAAATGCCCACCCTCACTCCTTCTATTCTACACAGTGCTGAAATTCTAGCCAGTGTAATTAGGCAAAAATAAATAAATAAAGTATGTATAAATCATAAACTAAGAAGTTAATTTGCCTCTGTAGATGACCTGATCAAATATATAGAAAATCTCAAAGACTCCACATTCACACACCTTAAAAATCTGTTAGAACGATAAACAAATTCTGTAAAGTTGCAGTATACAAAATCAACATTAAAAAGTAAATTGCATTTATATACACTAACAATAAACTCCAGTACTTTGGCCACCTCATGCGAAGAGTTGATTCATTGGGAAAGACTCTGATGCTGGGAGGGACTGGGGGAAGGAGGAGAAGGGGACGACCAAGGATGAGATGGCTGGATGGTATCATGGACTCGATGGACGTGAGTCTGAGTGAATTCCAAGAGATGGTGATGAACAGGGAGGCATGGTGTGCAGTGATTCTTGGGGTTGCAAAGAGTCAGACACGACTGAGCGACTGAACTGAACTGAACTGAACTGAACAATAAACTATCTGTAAAAGAAAGAAAAAGAAAAGAAAACCCACTTATAGTAAGAGCAAATACAATCAAATAGTTAGGAATAAATTTAACCAAGGAAGTGAAAAATATGTACATTGAAAACTGTTAAGATATTGATAAAAGAAATTGAAAACGACATAAATAAATGGAAGTTCAGTTCCGTTCAGTCGCTCAGTCGTGTCTGACTCTTCGCGACCCCATGAATCACAGCATGCCAGGTCTCCCTGCCCATCACCAACTCCCGGAGTTCACTCACACTCACGTCTATTGAGTCAGTGATGCCATCCAGTCATCTCATCCTCGGTTGTCCCCTTCTCCTCCTGCCCCCAACCCCTCCCAGCATCAAAGTCTTTTCCAGTGAGTCAACTCTTCTCATGAGGTGGCCAAAGTACTGGAGTTTCAGCTTTAGCATCACTCCTTCCAAAGAAATCCTAGGGTTGATCTCCTTCAGAATGGACTCGTTGGATCTTCTTGCTGTTCAAGGGACTCTCAAGAGTCTTCTCCAACACCACAGTTCAAAAGCATCAATTCTTCAGTGCTCAGCCTTCTTCACAGTCCAACTCTCACATCCATGCATGACTACTGCAAAAACTATAGCCTTGACTAGACGGACCTTAGTTGGCAAAGTAATGTCTCTGCTTTTGAATATGCTATCTAGGTTGGTCATAACTTTTCTTCCAAGAAGTAAGCATCTACACACATTTTCAGGGATTGGAAGAATTAATATTAAGTATCCATACCAAAGTCTTCAATAGACACATTACAATCCCTATCAAAATTCCAATGGCATTTTTCACAAAATAGGAAAAAAAAAAGTCCTAAAATTGTATGGAATCATAAAGAACTAAAACTGACCCAGAAAATTCTTTAGGGAGAAGGAAAAAATCCTAAAGCATACACTTCTTGATTTTAAACTATAATACAAAGCTATAGTAATTAAAACAGTAAGGTACTGGCAACAAAACCAGACACAAGAACCAATGGAACAGAGTTGAGTTGAGAACCCAGAAACAAATCCAGATCGGACAACCTGCCTATGATAACACATCTGGTAATTGACAGGGCCAAGGTGCCCTGAGCCTCAGCATCCACACTGGTAGTCTTGCCTGCCTGGGTCAGGTCTCTGCTCTCTAAATGGACGCAGTAAGTGTAAGGTGCTAGCAGCTGAAAAAGACTTGATTCCCAACTCCTTTCAAATCGCCTCATTTAGCTAGGTTTGGGACCAGAGACAGTTTGCAGATGTCTGTAAACTATGGCCCATGGGCCAAGCTGGGTTCATTATCTGAATTTTAAAAAATAATTTATTGAAGTGAAAGCCATCTAACATAAAATTAAACATCTGAAAATGAGCAATTCTGTAGCATTTAGAAAATCTGCAGGTTGTGCAATGACTACTCCAGTTCCAAACATTTCTTTCCATCACTTCAAAGTAAAAACCCTATACCCACTAAGCAGTTTCTTTCCATTCCATGCCTGTTTTTGTAAATAAAGTTTTACTGGCACACAGCCACATCCTCGCTTTATGTATCACCTATGGCTGGTTTTGTGTCATAATGGCAGAGTTGAGTTGATACAACAGAGATTTTATGGCCTGCCAAGACAAAAATATTTACTATCTGGTCCTTTACAAAAAGTGAGACCCTGAGAGGAACAATTTAGAGCAATCATTTAGATGTGGGTTGGTATCCTCTCTTCTCACTTAGCCACATGACCTTGAAAGCATTCCTTTACCTCTCTGAGCCTCCCTATCCTTCTGTGTAAAACAGACAACAAGCCTGTACTCTGCATGGAAAGCACCTTAGCACCTGCCTGGCATGAAGCAGGCAACCCCTGTCAGTCAACATTATTATCTTGGCATCCATACTCTTATTGGATCTTCCAAGCTCCCTCTGAGGCTGGTAAGGAGAGACCCTCCTCCCAACTTTACTGTTGGGGATGAAGGCTTGGAATGGATAAGGATTTGCTCAGGTTACACACCAGTGACAGTACAACAGAGGGTCTTGGGCTCATCCCCTCGCTGTCCACAAGGCTTTGTGCTCAGGGCCAGGGAGCAGAGAGAAAGAAAATCAAGCCCAAAGATCAAAACCCAAGGACTTCCAGCCATTTCCCAGCTCTGGGAAGTGAGTGAGCCCATTCAGGTATTGCAAAAAATGTGTCTTGCTTTCTGGAGTGGTTTCATCTCATATCCCAAATCCTGTGGATTTCACTTGCAGAGTGTCCACTTTGAGGAACCCCTTGCTTCCTTGAGGCGGAGGCAATGAGGAAGCAATGTGTTTCTACATCATCAGTGCCCTGGTCTCAGCAGACATTCCTTCCTCCGTGGTCACATTTGCAAATTAAACTCCTCCAGAAAACAGCCCCTCTCCACTGGCTCCATGCTGAGCTGGCTCCTGCCCTGTTTGAAGTCTTCAAAGCCACTCTCAACACATATTCGTCCTCTCCCAGGGCCTTGATGTCTTCACAGGGCAGCTGCTCAGGTCTCAGGGCTGAAGCTGGCACTTTGTGTAGTTCAGGGAAAGGAGAATCCAGCTGACTCTGCAGAAAGCCATGGTATAGGGGGTTAACACGGCCCGCAGTCAGAGCCCTGCTCCTCACCAACAGACACAGGAAAGAGCAGCTGGGAGCTGGTGAGTTGATGCATGACAAGGTCTATTCTCTTGGCATCTGGGCTAAGGTGAGGGCTGCAGGTGACTCCATGGAATTTGACCTAAGAGATGAGAAAACCACAGAGAGTTGCTCCTGCCTCTGACTCTGCCCTCGCAGTGTCTGCACACAGGAAAGCAGGAGCTGTAACATTTCTGAAGTTCTCCTTCCAGCCAGAGGTGCTGGGCTTTGATTTACACTCAATGAGCCTCTTGTCTCCTTGTCTGGGACCCACACAACTAAGCAGCTGGCTAGCTTGCTCTTGGAGCTGATATAAGTGCTTGAGTAGTTCAAGGTATAACAACCATAATTTTGATTCTTTGACTAAGAAAAGCATACAAATTCCACGTTACTCTAAATTTCCCTCTGAAGACCCCAGCAGGGGTTAGGCTGACATGATTTGTCTTTCCTCAGTGCCACATGGGCAGGCTCGAGATCACAAATCACTGTCTGTGTCTCACACAAAAACAGAAATGGATTGTCTCACTGTTCTGGGGTCCAGAAGGGCAAGATTAGGGTGTCAGCAGAGTGATTCCCCTTGGAGGCTCTTTCCCAGTTGCTAACAGCTGCCTGCTGTCTTCAGTGTCCAGTCTCTACCTCTGTCTTCACATGGCCATCTCCTCTCTTGCCTGTCTCAAATTACCCTCTCTCTTCTCTTCTAAGGACACCAGGCATTGAACCTGTTTAGTCACTAAGTCGTGTCTAACTCTTTGTGACCTCATGGACTGCAGCGCACCAGGCTTCCCTGTCCTTCACTATCTCCTGGAGTTTGCTCAGATTCATGTCCATTGAGTCAGTGATGCTATCTAACCATCTTGTCCTCTGCCCCCTTCTGCTTTTGCCTTCACTCTTTCCCAGCAACAGGTTGTTTTGTTTTGTTTTTCAGTGAGTNGTCCTTCACTATCTCCTGGAGTTTGCTCAGATTCATGTCCATTGAGTCAGTGATGCTATCTAACCATCTTGTCCTCTGCCCCCTTCTGCTTTTGCCTTCACTCTTTCCCAGCAACAGGTTGTTTTGTTTTGTTTTTCAGTGAGTTGGCTCCTCACATCAGGAGGCCAAAGGATTGGAGCTTCAGCTTCAGCATCAGTCCTTCCAATAAATATTTGGGGCTGATTTCCTTTAGGATTGACTGGTTTGACTTCTTTGAAGTACAAGGGACTTAAGAGTCTTCTCCAGTACCACAGTTTGAAAGCATCAATCTTTCGGGGCTCAGTTTTCTTCGTGGTCCATCTCTCACATCCGTAACTGGAAAAACCATAGCTTTGACTATGCAGACCTTTGTCAGCGTAGTGAGCCCTCTGCTTTTTAATATGCTGTCTAAGTTTGTCATAGGACTATGGCCCACCTTAAAATCAGGATGATCTCATCCACAATCCTTAATTTAGTTGCATCTGCAGAGACCTTGTTTCCAAATAAGGTCACTTTCACAGGGTTAAGATGAGACATATCACTTTGGGAAACAATGTTCAATCCACAGAGCGATCTATTAACCACAGGGTATTGCAAGCAAGCTCATTGTTCTGTCCTCTGAGAAAAGGACATTTGCTCTTAGAGAAATGGAGAGACCGTGAGTGGAACAGAGAAACTAAATTCCAGGCCAGGAGTATACCCAGGCTGTGTCCTCCCAACCCTGCAGCTTTCTAGCTGGATGACCCCCTGATTGGTCATCAGCATGTTGCGTTGCATGGTTCAGATAATACTAGGAAGGAGCCAAGAGGTTTGCCACAAACCTATTGCCAAAAGAGAAGAGGATCCATGGTGTTACCCAGCAGAGAACAAGATCAGTAGCTGCTGGATGTTCTCCTCGTCTTCCCAATGGGAAAGAGTGATGGAAAGAAGGATGAGGTAATCTCTCAAACCCTCCTGTTTATTAGCGGTGAGGTCTTTGATTTTGTTTCTGATCTGAGTTAATCATTTATTCATGAGCGTTTGAAAATTAGACACAGGCTAATTGAAAGCTCATCAGAAGAATGGGTTCCATGCTTCTCACTAATTACTAGGAGGCTGGGGTGTTCTTACAGTGGTAAGAGGGGAAAGGCAGGCTGATTCTGCAGATATCGGTGAGGAATGAACAAGCTTAACCCCCTCGGGTCTGAATCTCTTCCCCTCTACAGGGCTCACTCTTAAAATCTTCCCGATTCCTTGACCCTTCCAGAGGTCATGCTCAAAATATTTAAACCCTACATTCAGGAGTAGGGTTTCCAGATAAAATGCAAGGCACCCAGCTAAATTAGAGTTTCAGAAAAAAAAAAAAAAACTGATTTTTAGCATAAGTATAGTCTAAATATTGGGCTTCCCTGATAGCTAAGCAAGTAAAGAATCCATCCACAGTGCAGGAGACCCCAGTTCAATTCCTGGGTTGGGAAGATCCTCTGGAGGAGGGCATGACTTTCCACTCCAGTATTTCTGCCTGGAGAATCCCCATGGACAGATTGGCGGGCTACAGTCCATGGGGTCACAAAGAGTCGGACAAGACTGAGCAACTAAGCACAGCACAGCACATCCTAACTATTATGTGGACATAGTTATACTTAAAAATTTCTTGTTATCTGAAATCCTAATTTCAGTGAACACTCTGGATTTCTATTTGCTACATCTGGCAACCCGAGAATGGAGCTCAGCCAGAAACAGCCAGGCCAGGATCCTAGAATTCCAGAGATGAACACCTCCTTCTCTCCCGCCCCACAGGCTCATCTTGATCCATGCCACTCCCCCATTAAGAGATGGAATCAAACTCCACTTCCTGTTAACTGAAGATGGTGGCAGTGGGCAGACTTGTGAGTTGCTTATAACCAGTAGAAAGTGTCCGAAGTGCCACAGCGTGGCTTCTGAGGCATGTGGATTCCACATCACTAGCTGGGATACTTTTCTTAGAGCCCTGAGCTGCCAGGTAAGGAGCTCAACCAGCCTGAGGCTGCCATGCTGTGAGGAACCCCAGGTCACATGGAGAGGCCATGTGCAGGTATCCCAGATGAGAGCCAGGGCTCCTATCGTGGTCCCAGGTAACAGCCAGCATCAGTGGCCAGCCACACGGGTAGCTGTGGGATGACTCCAGCCCCCAGCTGTCGAGTCACTCCCAGTTTCTGAATCCTCCCAGCTGAGACCTCTGCATCTGAAGTACATGTGCTCTGAATGAATGTCTGACCCCAGACTGTGAGCACTCACAACTACACCAGGAGATTGTGTGTCACAGCAGAACCAAGGGTCACTCAGGCCTCTGGGTGTGTCCTGTTGGGCACCAACTCAGGTCACTTTTCTTCTGCACAACAGCCCTTTATCCTGAACTGGCTGATGACAGGCAGAAGAAGGGTCCCCCAGAGATGCCCACAGCCCAATATCCAGAGCCTGTGAATGTGTCTCCTTATGTGGCAAGAGAGGATTAAGAATAAAGATGGATTGAAGATGGTCAAACAGCTTTTGAGAGAGATTATCCTGGATCACCTGGGTGTGCCTAGCACAATTACAAGGGTCCTTGTAAGCAGAAGATGGGAGCAGAGTGGAAAGAACCAGAGAGATGGTGGCTGGACAGGAGCTCTGACCATGGGCACTGGATTTGAAGATGGGGGAGGGGGCCGCGAGCTGAGGCAAAGCTCCCTGGGAGCTGGAAAAGGCAAGGTCTCCTCCAGAAGCCTCCAGAAGGATCTTAGCCTTGATAATATCTGGATTTTAGTCCAGTGGGTCCTGTTTCACACTTCTGACTTCTATAACAGCAAGAAACTAAATGTGTGTCGTTTGAAGCCACTGAGTTTGAGGGGCGTTGTTATAGCAGCCACAGGAAACAAGAGTTCAGTGCCATTAGGAGTCCAGATAAAGAATGAAATTTTACATGTAATTATGTCCATGCAAGAATGTCCCCTGTCCCTGGGGACTGACCTCTGCTTCCTCATCTGTAGCTAGCATTGATCCCACATTCAGCTTTTAGATCTTTCCAGTCCAGTTTGTCCACTGGACATCAATGCCTGCCACCAGGCCCCCTCTCTCTAACTTTTACCTCCCCTAAGGTTTCCAGTTCTTAATGGGCAAGGAGATGATCAGCTAGGAGCAGACCAGTTCCTCTCACCTGTCACCTGCCTTCCCAGGTGGCCCACCTGGCTCCTCCCACTGTCTGCTTCTGATACTTCACTGCTACCAAGGACCTCCCACAACAACCATTCACATCTTCAGTATTTTCCTTCCAGATTTCAACAGCCTTTTCAGACCATTTCCATTGACTCTTGCTCTTACAAGTTAGGAGCAAAAGCAAAACATATAGTCTCACGGTCCTCAGGGCATTGTGAAAGCAGCTATTGGAAAAACTAGACTCAGCTCAGCTCAGCTCAGTTGCTCCGTTGTGTCCAACTCTTTGCGACCCCATGAATGGCAACACGCCTGGCCTCCCTGTCCATCACCAACTCCTGGAGTTCACTCAAACTCATGTCCATCGAGTCAGTGATGCCATCCAGCCATCTCATCCTCTATCACTCCCTTCTCCTCCTGCCCCCAATCCCTCCCAGCATAAGAGTCTTTTCCCATGAGTCAACTCTTCACATGAGGTGGCCAAAGTATTGGAGTTTCAGCTTCATCATCAGTCCTTCCAAAGAACATCCAGGACTGACTTTCTTTAGAATGGACTGGTTGGATTTCCTTGCAGTCCAAGGGACTCTCAAGAGTCTTCTCCAACACCACAGTTCAAGAGCATCAATTCTTCAGCGCTCAGCTTTCTTCACAGTCCAACTTTCACATCCCTATATGACTGCTGGAAAAACCATAGCCCTGACTAGACGGACCTTTGTTGGCAAAGTAATGTCTCTGCTTTTGAATATGCTATCTAGGTTGGTCATAACTTTTCTTCCAAGGAGTAAGCATCTTTTAATTTCATGGCTGCAGTCACCATCTGCAGTGATTTTGGAGGCCCCCAAAATAAAGTCTGTCACTGTTTCCATTGTTTCCCCATCTATTTCCCATGAAGTGATGGGACCAAATGCCATGATGTTCGTTTTCTGAATGTTGAGCTTTAAGTCAACTTTTTCACTCTCCTCTTTCACTTTCATCAAGAGGCTTTTTAGTTCCTCTTCACTTTCTGCCATAAGGGTGGTGTCATCTGCATATCTGAGGTTATTGATATTTCTCCCAGCAATCTTGATTCCAGCTTGTGCTTCTTCCAGCCCAGTGTTTCTCATGATGTACTCTGCATATAAGTTAAATATGCAAGCTGACAATATACAGCCTTGATGTACTCTTTTCACTCAAAGAAAAATGAAACACAGCTCCCAAGAACATGCAAGAACAGCTTAGTTTGTCAGGAGACAACAAAAGGCATAAATTGCACTCAGCAAGGCCACCAACAAGATGGTTGTAAAACACATGCATCCCCCAAATTTGTAGGTTGAACCCACTTGGGCTCCATCTTTCTGATTTCAAGTATAAATGAGGAGAAAGAGGTATTTTCAGGCAAGAGCCCCATTCACTATGAACTTCCTCTTAATTCAGTCTATAAAAATGTAAAGAGGTGAAATAGTTTACAAATTTAGCTGTTTACACACAACAATAATTTACTAAGATGTATCAAATGAGACCTCACAAGGCACTGGTTTCCAGTCTTCTTTCCATTCCCTCGTGCCTGTTGAAAATGGACATTAAAGGTCAGTTTCAAAAAAAAACTGTTGTAAATATATCACCCAGATTGAATATTATCAAAAATTCCAGTAAGGACTTGACTTATATTATTTAACATCTTACGCGCAGTTGCTGGGGTTAATTAGATTTCTGACCCCAGAAAATTTTAAGTGCCTCTGATGACTTACTTCCAACTGATAATTTTGTGTTAGAAACAGAAAAAGAATAGCAAACAGACAGTGAATAAATACATTCTTCCAACTCCTTCTTATGAACACATAGAATATATTTCTGAAATTTAATTAAGTATCAAGATGTCCACAAGATCTATAACAAACCACTTTGCAAGACCTCTAAATGTCAAGGAAAACACATTTTACATGAAACACCCCTCCCTCGAGTAAATCTGTGAAGATTTGGGACTTTCTTTAAAACCTGCAGAATCCACAAGTACATATTTTATCTCAAGAGCACTTTTTTAAGACTTGGGGAGTAGCTACTTGTTTGCAGTGTGACAGAGGGGAAAGTATTTTAATTTATCATGCAGTGGTTTGTACCATTTGTTTTAGAGAAATGCCAGACGGTTTTAAAATAATGCAAGAGATGTGGCATTAAAGTATAAAGTATTGGAACTTAGTAAAAGATGATCTACAATCACCTTTAGTCGCTTTTCCACGTTCCACATAAAGCCAGGCTAGGTCCTGAGTGATGTTCAAGTCATATGGAAAAGGAGGTGGTACTGTGGGCCGACAGTGTAGAAAACAAAACAAAACCATTCGTTAGCCCGATAGCCTCACCACCTTAATAAGTAACAATGTCTTTGCGTTTTTTAGTCTCTCTCAAGCAGAACGGAGTCGTATTTTGCAGCCAGCACATCTGTCACACATTTCAGACACCTGCTGGTGTCTTCACACCAAGAGAGACCCCACGCTCGGAGCCGTTGGCAGCAGCAGATTCCGACGAGAATTTCACGATATTGCCTAGATTTGCTTCCATCTCTGCTGTGCGTGCCTGCTATTTTCGGCCGCACTGCCGACTTCACACTCAGCTGCGGTGTGAGGTTGTGGCCAAGACCAGATGCTGGGGCTTTGTCTGCCCATTAACATTTGAGGAGCATCTGTCAGAAGCGGGAGTTGGCAAACTTTCTGCAAATGGCCTGGGAGTAAATATTTAGCTCTGGCGGCCGCAGGGCTTCTCGACTCTGCCTGTGTTGAGACAGCTATCGACAACGCGTAAGCTAATGAGCATGGCTTTGCCTGTGCCCCCACAAAACCTGATATTTGGAACAGGTTACGGGCCAGCTTCGTTCCACGGGCTGTAGTTTGCTGGTCCCTGGTCTAAAGTAAAATAAACCTTTTTCATTTGTTTAATGTGAAATTTTCAGAAGAAAATGTTGAGCAAATAGTAGCTCAGAAAGTCTTAGCCATCCAGTAGGATGCTGTGCGTGTCTCACAATGGGGTCTCCAGGGAGTTAAGAAAGCCCCATCTTGTCAGGAGTGTAGATTTCCCTGGGGTAAACACACCCACCTGTTTTCAAGCTAGGAACAAATAGCAGCAAACATAGAAACGGAAACTTGCTCCTTGGAATAAAATCTATGGCAAACCTAGAAAGCATATTAAAAAGTGGAGATACCACTTTGCCAACAAAGGTCTGTGTAGTCAAAGTTATGGTTTTTCCAGTAGCCATGTACAGATGTGAGAGTTGGACCATAAAGAAGGCTGAGTGC
The DNA here is from genome assembly GCA_006410675.1 of Oreotragus oreotragus. Lineage (NCBI taxonomy): Eukaryota > Metazoa > Chordata > Mammalia > Artiodactyla > Bovidae > Oreotragus > Oreotragus oreotragus. The sequence continues at coordinate 608,459 of SJYX01006533.1, forward strand.
TAAAGAATGTATGCTTTTGAATTATGGTGCTATCCTCTTGAGAGTCCTTTGGACTGCAAGGAGATCAAACCAGTCAATCCTAAAGGAAATAAACTTTGAATATTCATTGGAAGGACTGATGCTGATGCTGAAGCTCCAATGTTTTGGCCACCTGATGCTAACAGTCAACTAATTGGAAAATACTCTGATGCTAGAAAAGGTTGAGGGCAGGAAAGGAAGGGGATGACAAAGGATGGCATCATCAACTCAATGGACATGAGTTTGAACAAACTCTGGGAGATAATGGAGGACAGGGAAGTCTAGTGTGCTGCAGTCCATGGGGTCGCAAAGAGACAGACACAACTTGGTGACTGAACAACAACATCTGAAACTGTCCTGGGCTTGAGGAGATGCCCCAGGGAATATGTCACCCACACCTCGCTCGCTTGGCATTTACTTTACTCTAAAAATCCCCTGCCAATCTCTTCTTTAGTGGAGATGGGTCTTCTTGCTTTCTCTCCCCTCCTTATTTTGCTCTAGGAGGCTTGGTGCTGGCGGCTGTTACTTTGTTGGGAAGGCAAGAAAAAGGTTAATTAGCTTTTGTGACCCGAGAATGCTCAGGGAAGATGTCAACTGATCCACTAATTGCCCCTCAAAGCTTGATACGGTTGGAAGGGCAAGGTCCGGGAGGCGAGATGGGAGGTGGCTGGGCTCCCAGTGTAGTAGGCAGGGTGTTGGCAGGATGCTGCCTCCCCAGCGGTCCAGTGAGACCTCCTTCACGTGGATCCTATCCCCCAGTGGCCCCCAGTCCCCCAAGCTAGCCCAGGACTCTGCTGGGGGCCAAGACTCCCCACAGTCATAGAACATACTCTAAAACCTATGCAAGTCACATTCAGCTTCCTGCGTGTCACCCACACAGCTCTCCACTGGGCATGGGAAGTCCAGGCTGAGACCTGAGGTGCGCCCAGCCCCAGCCTTCTAAGCCACCAACCCCCTGAGCCAGCCACCCTGCTCGGGAGTTGGTTGGAAATGCAGGACCCCCGGCTGCACCCAGACCCGCTGAGTCGGTATCTCTGAGTGGAGGGGGCTTGGGTATTCTTTGTAATCTGGGTGCATGCTGGAGCTTAGGAGCCCTGCTCAGCACATGCTGCTCCCAGACTGCTTAAAGCTCAGTGGAAGATAAACCACCCCTGGCTCCCCGAGAAAACTGTCACCAGGATGCAAGCTGGAGACTGGATCGAAGACGAGGTCTCCATTGCCTTCTCTTTCTGTAAATCGGTATTTCTCAGTGATTCCCTTTTGCCGTTCCGGAAGTTCCGGAAGAGTTTCTTCCTAACCAGGCTTGGACGGGTGTCCCCTTGACTGGCTCTCTGTGTAGAATATTCTTAACCACCAATGCGCAGCGGCAGTCCCACACGCACTCTGTCGCAGCAGGCACCCCTGTCCCCGTGGCTCTCCCTCCCACCACCCGAGGCCCTGTCCTCATCTCCCCTTGGAGGACCCCCCTCCTGCCCCAGGAAAGCTGCAGGAGCTGCCTTGCACACCCCCTGCCCACTTCTGCTGAGGGTTTCAGCTCGCCACTATGTTTGCCTCCGTCAGGACTGTGAGCTGAGCTTTCTTTTCAAAACTATGAAATTATCAAACACAGACTCCAGGATGGCTCTCTAAGCCCACGCTGCCAAGGACTTCACAGAGTCAGCAGCAACAAGGGAGGTGACCTCTGATGTCATGTCCTGACTGGAGATGCCATTGGAGCCTGGATGGTGACCGTGGGGAGGGAGAGGGGCTTGATTCAGGTGTGGCTTGTCTGGGGCAGGCACAGCTCATGGAAGCAGGGGCCTCCCAGGGCGAGGGGCTGGGGAACGGGGAGGGGGTGTCCCTTTTCCTTGAACTGTAGATGAACGGGATTGGAGGCCAGCCCACTGTGAGCCCCTCACTTAGACAGCCTTCCTTCCATGACCTGGAAGGTCCCAGTCATGTGCTCTTGTAGTCAGAGGCTTTGAGGTGCTCAAAAGGGGAAGATATTTCAACCTCATTCGGTTCAGGCCACCAACCAACTGTTCTGCCCTCAAGTCCCTCCTTGGGACTCCTGGTGTTCGCCTGCCATCAGATGGTTGGAAGGACTTTGGTGTCTCTGGGACGTGTTCCTTGAGGGCTTGGTGGCAGCTTTGTGCCATTGCCAGCCTCCCTGGAGCTTCTGGCCACACCAGCTGCCTCGTCAGCTCCCCCAACACTCCCATGTCCAGGACCAGACAGTGCATCCATCATGAGGGGAGCTTGTCCGTGGTGCCCAGCACCCCACAGACAGCAGAGGAGAAAGAAGGCTTGCAACACCCAGAGCCAGACAAGAGATGGTAGAAAATTCTTCCTAATACAGAAAAGTTACTCTAAGAAGAGGACTCAGGTCTCATCAGCAGTCAGTCAAAACGCACGTTGTCCCAGAATTCATGCTTCATACATGCAAGTGTCAACACTCTGTTCATTTTCCTGATGGGGTGACAGAGATTTCATCAGAAGTCTTGTGTCTACAGAGCAAAAGCTCATACAAGGCGACAGTGAGTGTGTCTGGATGTCAATCTGCATGCTGTGAGCCGTCACCTAACCATAATGACAAAATAAAACACTTTTACCCGACCCCACTAGGAGAGACATGGATAATCTTTCTATTCTCCCTGTGGAAACAATGCCACAACATCTCTGTCACACTAAGAGGTAAAAAGTATGCATCAGGAAAATGTATTATATCACCAGGAAGCTAATTAATAAAAATACTCAATAATTGTACACATTTTTCGATTTTTTGAAATACATCATCTTTTTAGCATTTAAATAAACCCTTTCCTTGAAGAAGGAAATGGTAACCCTCTCCAGTATTCTTATCTGGAGAATCCTTTGGACAGAGGAGCCTGCCTGGTGGGCTACAGTCCATAGGGTCACAAAGCATTGGACATGACTGAAGAAACTTCACATATATGCAAGAAACTCTTTGCTAACTCATTTTGTACGTGGGATTTTGTATTCTTTATAAATTTTAATAAGAGCCCACAGGACCTGGATCTGGAAGGATTCATCTGTCCAATATTTCTTCAGCAGATACTGACTGAATCCCCACTGCAGACATCAGGGGCTCAGTAGCAGAGACCAGCAGATTCTCACTCCCCTGGAGTGGACGTTCCACTGGAGGGCACAGGTGGTCAACACATAAACAACACGCAGGGAAGCTCCAGCTCTGGCCAAACTGTGAAGGGGATGAACGTCACTGGATGGGGTGCGGGGAGGGCTACTCTACACAAGGCGCTCAGAGGAAGCCTCTGAAGAGGTGAGCTTGAGCAAAAAGGAGAATGGTGGGAAGGGATCACATAGGTGAGGAGCAGTGGAGGGACATTTTGGGAGCAGCACCTGCAAAGGTCCTGAGGTTGGAGGGAGGGAAGAGTTTCCATGGTCCCAGAAGAGAAGGAGGACCCGTGGGTGAGGCAGATGGCAGCAAGGGCTGGATCAGGGAGCTGAGCTCACGTGCCCTGCCGAGAGCCACCAGCCACGCTCACAGGCAACCTGACCTTGATGAAGGGGGTGCCTGCTCCCGTGTCCTCCTCTGGCAGATTCCCCAATCCTGCCTCAGCCTGGTCTAATTACACACACACACCCTTCTTGATCATCATCCCAGAATTCCTGTGTAGACCCGGTGCTGAGCGCTGAGGCCTGCCGAAATGCAAGGAAGAGCCTTTCAATTAAACATCTTTCACCACAAATGGGAGACAGGGCCCTTTAATGTTGACTCCAGCTGGTGCAGTGAAAGGAGCAGCAGGCAGGAACGCATGATGGTTTGGACACTTCCTCCAAATATCAAAGCCAAGAGGATTCCTTTTCAACTTGGAGACACCAGTCCTTCTCCCAATACAGTGCGCCAATGAAAACTGCGGTGTTCTCTCTTCCAGAGAGTGAGAGAATCAGCCCCTTAGTATGCATGTTTATGCTGAGGGACGTCATACTCTCTTTGTAAACAGGGGCCCAGGTCCTTTGCTGGTCTGGTCTTCAGAGACTAGGAACAGTGACCGTTCTCACTGGAAAGTCCAATTGTTGGGAGGGGCCAGGAGATTTATATGGAATTTTTGTTTTCCCAGCAGCTTGAGTGTGAAGGCATGAACACCTGTAGAGGCTGTGCTCTGAACATCTCAGGATGCGCGCAAGCGTCATCTAAACGGCCCACCGTCTGCACAGTGGGGGATGTTACCCTCAGGCCCACCCCCAAGGTGTGGGGGTCCCCCTTCAAAGAGGAGAGCTGGTTTCCCCTTATAACATGGTTGTGACCATGGAGGAGAACAGTGAGCTGACAGAGGCTGTCACAAAGGACACTGGGAGGGGAGGCCCCCACGCTGCCCGGCTGCAGTTTCTGCCCACCTCACCCTCCCCTGGACCCTTGGGGTATGTCTGCTGCAGCATGGGGTACAAGGGCTTCAAGACCTTCTGTCCCACAGACCTTGAACTCTACTAAGATGGAAGCCACGTAACGCCTGATCCTGCATGGTTTCATGTGCCCCCAATAGACACACACACACACGGTACCTGGCACATGGCAGGAAGGAAGTGACTAGTGAGTGACCACCCTGAGCCAGGACCCCAGCTCCTAGACACAGAAAAGCACACAGGGTGCTGTGGATCAGAGATCAAGCCCTGGTGTCTATACCGCAGGCCTAGAACGTCTGCTGCCCATGACCCATCTGACAGTTTCTGCCTGGAGCACTCGAGCACCCACCCCCCAGCAGCTGACTACTCTTCAACTCCCAGCGCACACACCAAAGGCACAGACACATGAGTCAAATGCCCAGTTCCACTGCCAGTCTCCAGGCCCGTCGCGGCTAGCAACACATTTGTGGGGACAAACAGAGCTTATCAAAGTGCAAGGCCCACTGGACTGAGGATGTAGAGATGCAGGTGTGGATGGGTGTGGACCTACAGGACGGCTGGTCCAAGCTGGCAGAGTGAGAAGGCTGCCCACCCACAGGTATCCACACTGAGTCACAGGCCCCTCAGCCTATCCTTCAGGCAGGAACTCATCATATTTATTGGTCCTGACAGAGCATATTGTCATCCATTGACCCAGCCCCTGCAGTCAGAATCTATCAAAAATAATGCCCGAGCACTCCTGTTCCCAAGACACTGCCTGGTCTATAGGCTGGACACACTCACACAGAGAACAACACCCAGGCTGAGACCCAACGCCAGGTGGACATGCAGGACCCTCCGGTGGGTGGGCAGGGAACACGTGCAAAGGCCCTGGGGTGTACGGGTGGAGGGGCAGGCCCTTGGTCTACCAAAGGACCTGGTGAAGACAGTGTGGCTACAGCACCAGGCGGGAGAGAGCAAGGCAGACACAAGTGAGGGGTTCCTGTGGCCGAGGCTGCAGAGGCCATGCACACAGATGTCACTCAGTAGGTGCCCAGCTTTGACAGGATACCTGGGGAATAAAAAGGGAAGGCATTTGAGGTGCTTTTCAAGCTTTCCACAAAAGTCGTGTTTACCTCAGTCCTGGTTCAGGCTTGATCAGGAATGGGGAGCTGGGTGTGCAGATCTGAGTGGTGGGCTGCTGCGTGGTTCAGTGGCCAGCCTCTCAGTGTCAGCTCAGGGTTCCCTTCCTGAGTCATTCACCAAACTCCACCCTGATGCCTGACCACTTTTATCCTGACCTGCTGCCCCCAGGAGAGCAAATGCATAGCCATTTCCAAGAGCCCAGTTCATGACCCTGAGCCCCTGCAGACCTGATGGCTGCTCCTCTCCCAAAGTACCTGAGTCCAGTAGCTGGAGAGGGAACAGCAATCATCTGGTATGCAGAAGATTCCAGAACTGCCTGTGGATCTTTCCCCTTCTAGGATTTTTACCTTAGAAATTCATCATTCTCTTCTTCCCTTTTGGGTGACAGACAGTTATTTCATGTACTGCTGAGAAGATAATTCCGAATTCTGTTTATTCTAATGCGGTTCAAAAAGTCTGTGACTAGCATTTGAAAATAGCTCTGGGCGTGAAGTCCTGACAGCCAGAAAGCTTTTGGAGTTGGTTTCTCACCATCTCCCAGGCTGCCAGCCGCCCCGCAGTCTGTCTGTCTGCATCTGCAAGAGAGCTAGCTCCTCTGTCTCAGGCACCCTTGTGGGATCTGGAGGTGGGGGCAGCTCCCCGGGCTGCTCCTTTCCTACCCGTAGTCTTGGTGAAGCTTTGTGAAGGAAGGGCGCAGCAGCAAGAGGGCTGCCACAGGGCAGGAGCCAGACCAGTGCCCTGCCCTCTCGATGCTCTCAGTCTGCATGGGGAAGACGGATGTTGTAGAAAGACCACCACCATCTCCATGGTGATGGCTCACATCTGGGCAGTCCTTTGACTCATTTCACTCAGAAGCTGCAGGGGATCTAGGCAGAAGGAGGCTGTAGAGAAGGGTGTGTGAGCAGATCATGGGAGTGAGAGGCCACTGGAGGTGTGAGCATGGGGCAGGTGTCAGGAGAACAAGGCAGGGCTGGAAACACCACAGCCTGAGCGCCAAGTTGGGTGGATGCGCTGGGCATGGAGGCGAGGCCTGGGAAACACCAGCCATAAGATCAGTGTCCACACGGCCTCCCTGATGCCTCCCGGACAGGTGGGCAGCTGGACAGGTGAGCCGAGATTCTCATACCTGGCACCAGGCCCAGTGGGGTTGGCCCCGCCCACTCCTCCAGCTTCATTTCTTGTTATTTCCCCTTACTCCGTGACTCCCAGCCACTAGGACCTTCCTCCAGGCCCTGGAATTCTAAGCTCCCTCCTGCCAGAAAGCCCTTTCTCATGCTCTCCCTCTTTCTCTCCACTCTCAGAGCAACCATCACCTCTTTCAAGAAGGCTTCCCTGTTCTCTCAAGACCAGCTCAGAACCTCCCATCATTTGCTCTCACAGCACCAGGAGGCCCTGCACCTCCCTGGTGCTCGTTCATTCACACTGAAAGTTTGCACAAAGGTATATAATTTAAGGGGGCTTCCCAGGTAGCTCAGCTGGTCAAGAATCTGCCTGGATGTGTGGGAGACCACGATTCGATTCCTGGGTCAGGAAATTCCTCTGGAGAAGTAATAGGCCACCTATTCCAGTAGTCTCGGCTTCCCTGGCGGCTCAGATGGTAAAGAATCTGCCTGCAATGCGGCAGACCCAGGTTCGATCCCTGCGTTGGGAAGATCCCCTGGAGGAGGGTATAGCAACGGACCCCAATATGCTTGCCTGGAGAATCCTCATGGACAGAGGAGCCTGGTGGGCTACGGTCCTTGGGGTTGCAAAGAGTCGGACACAACTGAGCAACTAACAACAGCACGGCAGCACTTAATTGAAGCAACTCCACTACATCTCAGCTCCTGAAGGCAGGCAGGGGCCATCACTAATTCTGTTTAAACTGGAATCTATATAAGAAGAGTGAAATCAACATTTTTTTTTAATGGACAAACATGTAAACAAACGAATAGTCTAAAAGAATGCTGCCAAGTCTCAGATCACCTCTCCCAGGGGTGTGTTTCCTCTGGACTCTAATGGAGTGGCTGGGATATGGCAAACTGCCTTAAATCATCCTACAAAAATATCCATAATCCCAATTTTCAGGAATTCAGGCCTCTACTGATTTCATTTAGAATAATGTTGTTGAATTTGGGAAACTAAGCCAAACACTTCAGCACTGTATCCATGAACCATCAGGTAATACAGTATTTAGACTGAGTGAACTTGCCTTGTAAACAGGTCTGAATGTGAAAAACCAACATCAAAATGCAGAGAGTTTGGGCGTTCCCCACTCCCTGAGCACACCCTTCCTCACCACCTCCTGGGAAGGCTTCCCTGGTGCCGGAGGTCAGACACTTGGATCACAACTCCAAAGCTCCATCCCCAGCTGATGCCATTGCTCTGCACTGACCACCAGGTGTGTGCCTCCTGCCTGACTACATAGGCAAACAGCTCTGAGAAAGGGCTCTTCAGCCAGTGCCCACCCTGCTCTATGCGTGACACTCCAGGATCCTGGCTAAACATCGGGAACCTAATTACCTTCCCCAAGTCTGCTCTGAGCCTGGAGTCACACATGTCCTCTGGAAAGCAAAGAAATGAAAGTGTTAGTCACTTCAGTCCTGTCCAACTCTTTGTGACCCCATGGACTGTAGCCCAGGATCCTCCGTCCATGGGATTCTCCAGGCAAGAATACTGGAGTAAGTGGTCATTCCCCTCTCCGGGGGCTTTTCTGGATCGAACCTGGGTCTCCTGCATTGCTGTGGATTCTTTACCGTCTGAGCCACCAGGCTGTTTTCTAGAGCTCCGGCCAAATAAGCTCCTCTGGGAGGCCAAAGCCTATCCAAGTGCTCAGCCTGGACCCAGGTCTGCTGTGCAATCATGGACTATGTGAGACATTAACACATCTCCAAAGTGCTGGTGACTGGCAGGGCCATGGAAACATCCAGAACAGGATACAGTCCAGGAGTGTGAATCAAAGATGCTCTACACAGAGTCGCCACACTGCTTCTGAGAAACACACACTGGAGGCCAAGAGGGAAGGCGTCTGAACCTGAAAAGCATGAGCCAGGCTGTAGGACCCCTTTCCCTCCCTCCTGGGACTCCATTCAGCTCAGGAGGGCGAGTCTGTTGGACTCAACTTGCAATCACTGCTGGAAGGCAGGACAGAATTTCTCCAATGGCAGGAGACTATCTCCCCAAAGAACCTAGGATGCCACTGGCCAAGGAGGTGGGATAGGTGTTAGAAGGATGAGAAACAACCATCCACTGGTGAAATCATAGCAAACCAATTCTTGCCCAAATTTCTATCAAAAAGCTCCTTTTCCAGCAAGTCTCAAAGGGCTCTTGATACAGGATTACCAAATAATATTGAAGCAACAAGTTCCTATCTGTTCATATTTCTCCCATTTCAAATTTAATTAAAGTTTCAAAAAAGACAAGGCTCAACCAGGCATATATGTGTAGAGGCATGGCTGTTTTCCCAGAGGAAATCTAGAAAATTCTATCTAGAGTCTAGCAGCAGGGGAAACATCCCTGATCAAGACTGGAAACTCAGATGTTGTTTAAAATAAAGACAGAGAGAAAGAAGACAGTCATATTTGGCCACATAAAATTTGAAAACTTTTATATGGCAAAATGTCTCCTAAATCATATCCCTTATGACTATACAGTGGAAGTGAGAAATAGATTTAAGGGACTAGACTGATAGAGTGCCAGATGAACTATGGATGGAGGTTCGTGACATTGTACCGGAGACAGGAATCAAGACCATCCCCAAGAAAAAGAAATACAAAAAAGCAAAATGGCTGTCTGAGGAGGCCTTACAAATAGCTGTGAAAAGAAGGGAAGCGAAAAGCAAAGGAGAAAAGGAAATATATACACATTTGAATGCAGAGTTCCAAAGAATAGCAAGGAGAGATAAGAAAGCCTTCCTCAGCAATCAATGCAAAGAAATAGAGGAAATCAACAGAATGAGAAAGACTAGAGATCTCTTCAAGAAAATTAGAGATACCAAGGGAACTTTTCATGCAAAGATGGGCTCAATAAAGGACAGAAATGGTAGGGAACTAACAGAAGATATTAAGAAGAGGTGGCAAGAATACACAGAAGAACTGTACAAAAAAGATCTTCACAATGCAGATAATCATGATGATGTGATCACTCACCTAGAGCCAGACATCCTGGAATGTGAAGTCAAGTGGGCCTCAGGAAGTATCACTAGGAACAAAGCTAGTGGAGGTGATGGAATTCCCATTGAGCTATTTCAAATCCTGAAAGAGGATGTTGTGAAAGTGCTGCACTTAATATGCCAGCAAATTTGGAAAACTCAGCAGTGGCCACAGGACTGGTAAAGGTCAGTTTTCATTCCAATCCCAAATAAAGGCAATGCCAAAGAATGCTCAAACTACCGCACAATTGCACACATTTCACACGCTAGTAAAGTGATGCTTAAAATTCTTCAAACCAGGCTTCAGCAATACATGAACCATGAACTTCCAGATGTTCAGACTGGTTTTTTAAAAGGCAGAGGAACCAGAGATCAAATTGCCAACATTTGGTGTATCATCGAAAAAGCAAAAGAGTTCCAGAAAAACATCTATTTCTGCTTTATTGACTATGCCAAAGCCTTTGACTGTGTGGATCACAATAAACTGTGGAAAATTCTTCAGGAGATGGGAATACCAGATCACCTGACCTGCCTCTTGAGAAACCAGTAGGGAGGTCAGGAAGCAATAGTTAGAACTGGACATGGAACAACAGACTGATACCAAATAGGAAAAGGAGTGCTTCAAGGCTGTATATTGTCAGCCTGCTTATTTAACTTACACTCAGAGTACATCATGAGAAATGCTGGCTAGAGGAAGCACAAGCTGGAATCAAGATTGCCAGGAGAAATATCAATAACCTCAGATATGCAGATGACACCACCCTTATGGCAGAAAATGAAGAAGAACTAAAGAGCCTCTTGATGAAAGTGAAGAGGAGAGTGAAAAAGTTGGCTTAAAGCTCAACATTCAGAAAATGAAAATCATGGCATCTGGTCCCATCACTTCATGGGAAATAGATGGGGAAACAGTGGAAACAGTGGCAGACTTTATTTTTCTGGGCTCTAAAATCACTGCAGATGGTGATTGCAGCCATGAAATTAAAAGACTCTTACTCCTTGGAAGAAAAGTTATGACCAACCTAGACAGCATATTAAAAAGCAGAGACATTACTTTGCCAACAAAGGTCTGCCTAATCAAGGCTATGGTTTTTCCTGTGGTCATGTATGGATGTAAGAGTTGGACTATAAAGAAAACTGAGCACAGAAGAATTGATGCATTTAAGCTGTAGTGTTGGAGAAGACTTTTGAGAGTCCCTTGGACTGCAAGGAGATCCAACCAGTCCATCCTAAAGGAGATCAGTCCTGGGTGTTCATTGGAAGGACTGATGTTGAAGCTGAAACTCCAATACTTTGGCCACCTGATGTGAAGAGCTGACTCATTTGAAAAGACCATGATGCTGGGAAAGATTGAGGGCAGGAGGAGAAGTGGATGACAGGACATGAGATGGTTGGATGGCATCACCGACTCAATGGACATGGGTTTGGGTGGATTCCGGGAGTTGGTGATGGACAGGGAGGCCTGGCGTGCTGCAGTTCATGGGGTCGCAAAGAGTCAGACACGACTGAGTGACTGAACTGAACCGAAAATGTCTCCACAAAAATGTCAATAGATAAATGAAGGATTTGTAAAATATAAATATTTGTGGGGCTTCCCTGATGGCTCAGTGGTGAAGAGTCCACCTGCCAATGCTGGAGGCATAGGTTTGATCCCTGATGTGGGGGATCCCACGTGCTTCAGAACAATTAAGCCCGTTCCCCGCAACTACCAGGTCAGTGCTCTAGAGTGCGGGAGCCGCAACTACGGAAGCCCTTGCACCCTCTGCGCTTGCTCTACACGAGAATCCATCACAGTGAGAAGCCCACACAGCACAACTAGAGGGCAGCTCCCCATCAGCGCAACTGGAGAAACAGCCCATGCAGCCAAGATCCAGCATGGCCAAAAATAAACACATACATTGGCAACACAGGTGACAGGCCATGGGTTAAGAGTTAAAACAGACACAGCCGTCTTACAGAAATGACAAGAAGGATTTTTCAAACAAGTCCAAGCAAGTCCAAACTAACCTGATAGTTAGGAGAAGAACAAAAACGATTTGAATAGGTCATTCTCAAGAGTATAGCCCAACGGCCAACAAACATGAAAAAAATTCTCAAACTCACTAGTCATCAGAAAATGCAAATTAAAGTCACATGAGCTATTGCTGGACACTCATAAAAAAGGCAATAGTTTAATGGAGTAATAGCACCGAGAGAGACATGGGGAAGAGAGAGGTACAGCTGCTCCAATGGCTGGTGGAAGACCCCCTGCCTCCCTGTCTCAGTGAGAGTGCTGCAGCTGTTGGGTCCAGAAGAGCGGAAATGTGACTGGGGTCTCTGCCCTTCCCTTCTCCTTCCCACCAGTGTGGACTAAACATCTTTTAACCTTGTTCATTAGTGTAACATCTTCTTTTTGATGCTTTAGAATTATGGTGCTGGAGAAGACTCTTGAGAGTCCCCTGGACAGCAAGGAGATCAATCAGTCAACCTAAAGGAAGTCAACCCTGAATATTTGCTGGAAGGACTGATGTTAAAGCTGGAGCTCCAGTACTTTGGCCACCTGATATGAAGAGCCGATTCATTGGAAAAGACCCTGATGCTGGGAAAGATTGAGGGCAGGAGGAGAAGGGGGTGACAGAGGATGAGATGTTTGGATGGCATCACCGGCTCAATGGACATGAGTTTGAGCAAACTCCAGGAGATAGTGAAGGGCAGGGAAGCCTGGCATGCTGCNGACCCTGATGCTGGGAAAGATTGAGGGCAGGAGGAGAAGGGGGTGACAGAGGATGAGATGTTTGGATGGCATCACCGGCTCAATGGACATGAGTTTGAGCAAACTCCAGGAGATAGTGAAGGGCAGGGAAGCCTGGCATGCTGCAGCCCATGGGATCACGAAGAGTCAGACACGACAGTGATGGAACAACAACAACCTCCACCAGTAAGTTCTCCACATGGGTCCCATTTCCATCTTTCCCTCCCACACAGCCCCGTCATGGGGAGGAAAAAGACCTCAGTATGCCCACTCCCCATCTCCCTGTAATTGTGCCTGCTTTTTTGAAACATATGCACATCCAGTCATCACAACCACAGCCTGGAAGGTGAGTACCTTCATTGTCTCTACTTCCCCTATGAGGCTGGGTGGAATAAGGTAGCCTGCCCAGATATGCAAAGGTAGGATAACTCTTACACAAGGCACAGTGACTGGTACGTACTAGCCTCACTAATAATATTTGTTGAGTGAAAGCAGGGATGGAAGAAGGGAAGAAAGGAGGGTTCAGAACAAGAACTTGCAGCGACATCAATTTTCCTGCTCAAAACCAAAGACATGGTCAACTCAGAAAACCCATACCTGCCAGAACATTAGTCACATGCATAACTCAGCACATAACTTATCTGCAGGTCATAAAAGTTAGGGGGCACCTCCTTCCATGTTTGAATTTCATGCATAAAATTTGCACATGTAATAACCCCTGTCAGATGCTCACAGGTGACAGACTTACAGCTCTTATCTGTCTGGTGAGCACAGCGGGTCACTTCCCCAGGTTACTGGTCAGAAAACTGTCCAACTGCAGGACAAGCATTCTACTCACCCCTTCCTATCCTTCATCACTGAGTAGTTAAAAAGTTTCCTTGGGGCTACCAGAGAGCCTCTCTGATAAACTGACTCCAAGCCTGGGTCCTAATCTGTCCAGGTGTCAGGCATTGAGACAGACACCCCCGGGCTGGGAAGTAGTGCTTTGTGCAGGAAGGCAGCTGTGTGTTGCTTTATGATTCCCTGCCAAAGGCGCTTGAGAAAGGAAGATGTTTACAAAGGGAGGAGCTTCTCCTGATGAGACCTACAATCCCAACAGTGCAGGCACCACTCACACACCATGGCTGATAGCTGATCCCAAAGTGGGAAGAGAGAGCACCCTGGACCTCTAGCGGATTGCTCCCAGATCTTCGCGAATAAGACAGTGTCAGAGAAGAAAATTTCTCTCTTGATCAAAACCCTGGTGAGTCAAATACAGTAGATCCCACGTATAAGTCTGATGCCAGGAGCTGGGAGCCTTTACACAAACTACACACTCTCCCATCCAGACAGAACACAGTGTTCATGGATATGAGATCTGAGGTCCAAAACCCAGATTCAGATCCTGGCTCCACTGCATTCTCAATCTGGCACATTATTTAACCTCTCTGAGCCTCAATTTCTTCATCTTTTTTTTTTTGTATTTTTTTATTAAATAAATTTATTTATTTTAATTGGAGGTGTATGGCAAAACCAATTTCTTCATCTTTAATCTAGAAATTGTCGTTCAGTTGCTAAGTTGTGTCCAACTCTATGATCCCATAGACTGCAGCATGACAGGCTTCCCTGTCCTTCACTATCTCCCGGAGCTTATTCAAACTCATGTCCATTGAATGGGTGATACCATCCAATATCCCATCTTCTGTCTCCCCCTTCTCTCTCTGCCCTCAAACTCCTCACAGAGTACAATTAAATGAGAAATTAATTACAAATGTGAACTCACTGCCACTGTTGTACTGGCATCAACTTATTTGATATACACAGCTATGTGTATTGTTCCTTTTTAATTGTTTCTCAGTTCTTCTGATAAAGAAGAATATCTCTGTTTCATGATAGTGGGTCTTTGACACCTCGATTTACCCATTTATCTTTTCAATAAAGGAAACAGATCTTGGGCTCTGATAATTAATGACATTTAGCTAAAATGTATTCGCTTTATATTGTATCCATTTTTTTTCTGTTATCTCTCATTAATACAAATGGTACTAGTTTTCCTTCCATCTATAGTCCTGGTTCCCTCAAAAATAAATTTATTTCAGTTTAAAAGTTAACTAAGTTAGCTTAAATGTATATTTCTAAGTGAAAGAAATCAAATTGATTCCCCTGATCAGACATTCTGGGGAAGGAAAAAACTATGGAGGCAGTAAAAATTTCAGTGGTAGCTGGGGTTTAGGGGAAGGACAAGAGATGGACAGATGAAACACCGGATTTTTAGGGCATTGAAAATACTCTGTATGACAGAATAATGATGGATATATGTTGTTATATATTTGTCCCAGACCCAGAGAATGTACAACATCAAGAGAGAGCCCTCAGGTCAGCTATGGAGTTTGGGTGATGATGACATGTCGATGTAGGTTCATCTGTGATAACAAATACACTGTCTGGTGGGGATGCAGATAATGGGGGAGGCTGTGGGGTGGGAACCCTGAGTCTATGGAAAGCCTCTGTACCTTCCTTTCAATTTTGCTGTGAATCTAAACTGCTCTCACAAATAAAGTATATAAAGTCAACTCAGGAGAAAATAAGTGAATAATAATAGAAGTGACTTAGAAATGGAAAAATCATGAAGGTGGAGTGTGGTGCCAAGTATATTCCACCAAAACCACCGAGGAAGGAGGGCAATGGCCGAGGCTGGGAAGACGCTTCCACTGTGAACCATCTGGGACCCAGTGCGTGGGTGTGGAAAGGGGAAGAGGACCTCCCACCAGAGCCAGGGTCCTGCAGCGGGGAGAGGCCCTGCTGACTCCTGATACTACAGCAGCTGGGTACATAGGAAGTCCTAGTCACCCACTATGGTGGTCAGAGCTG
Organism: Oreotragus oreotragus; assembly: GCA_006410675.1. Taxonomy (NCBI): domain Eukaryota; kingdom Metazoa; phylum Chordata; class Mammalia; order Artiodactyla; family Bovidae; genus Oreotragus; species Oreotragus oreotragus. The sequence goes on from SJYX01006533.1 coordinate 623,674, forward strand.
GCCTGGCAAGCCCACTGCACCATGCTGGGCGAGGCAGCCCGGGCCAGGCAGGGCCCCGCACCAGCTCTTCCAGTAACAACCAGGGGCGTCTGAGTTCTCAGCCCTGAATCCCTTTTCCCACCTCAACCTGCAGAGAGGGCTCCACCTGCTCACTGACCTCGGAGCACACTGCTGAGCCCTTGTCCTTGGGCCTGGAATGTGGGATCAGGAACAGCACCATCATCCCCCTGCACTCTGCTCAGGGCAAGGAGAGCAGGAGGATTCGTGACATCTGACCGTTCACTGCTCTCAGGAACTCACACATAGATGCTCTTGACCCTCCTGGAGACACGCACCAGGCAAACACCCACCAGCTAAAACCACAGGAGCAACACCCTCGCCCATGCCTAGTTCAGATCAAATGGTACCCATGGTGCCTCTCAGGCATCCCTAAGGATGGAGGCTGAGGATGTGGAAAGTCACTGGCTCTTCCCTTGCAATCACCTTTCCTGCTTCTGCACTTTCCCAAAGAAAACTGTATGGCCCTTTATACAAGGTAAAGAGTGACACACATTTCACAAAGAAAATACATGTGTAGGCATAGAGTCAATGGAGAAGTAGAAACAGAAAGAGAGATGTGACTTGCAAAGGGCTAAGAGGAATTTAATTTCTTAGTACTATCAGAATAACTCTGGCTCCTCCATCTCTGTTTCACTTTGATTAACTTTTCCAGGACAAATATATGGAAATAACCCACCCCAGGCCCTGCTTAGCCTATTCATTTTTCTGTGCAGACTGTTGCATAGTTTCACCAGGTCAGATTCATAATTATATCTCCTTAGGTGGGAGTCTCTGCTGTGGCTGCAAATGCATTTATCAAGCAACACAATGTTATTTATTTCAACTCCCATTTGGGTTTTGTTTTGTTTGTTTGTTTTTTTTTTTTTTTCAGCACAATTTTTATCTAGAATGAACTCCCCCTACTGTCCACTCTGGAGAGAGATCTCAAGAAAGTTAGTTACTGAAGAGAAAGAGGATGAGGAACCTGGCGAGTCTCTAGATCATTTCCTCCAAAAATGTGTTTCAAGGCAAGCAGAACCAAGCAGAGAGGCAGGGTGACACTCAGCAGCACCTTTTACCAAGGGCAGTGGGTGGAGGGGCCAGAACCACCATGTGTGGCCATTCTCTGCAGAGACCCTCCCCCATCCCTGGCCTAGCAGGAAAGGGAAGGGTGAGAACTTGAGACAGGACGCATTCATACTCTCATCATCAAGGCTCTGTCACTAATTTTTTGGTGTATTTTTTCCTTCTCTCTTCACACTCTGGAAACTGCAGGGGCAGAGAAACCTGGCTGTTAGTTTTCAATATAACTGGACTTAATTGCAGTGTATGTGGGGCTTCCCTGGTGGCTCAGAGGATAAAGAATCTGCCTGCAATTCAGGAAACCTGGGTTCAGTCCCCGGGTCAGGAAAATCCCCTGGAGAAGGAAATGGCAACTCACTCCAGTATTCTTACCTGGAGAATGCCTTAAACAGAGGCGCCTGGTGGGTTACAGTCCAAGGGGTCGCAGAGAGCTGGATGCAGCTAAGTGACTAACCGTGCAAACAAGCAGTGTACATCACACCCTCCTCCTCAGCGTGGGACCACTGTTTGGGTGGAGAGACTGGGAACTGTCAATATGCTTTCTCTCTGGGGAAGCGGTATACTTTTGAAGGGCTGAATAATGGATACAAAAGACTAGACCATTTTAGGAATGATTCCGGCCAGGGATTGGCTTTTTCTTCCTTCTTTCCTGGATAATGTGGCGGTTTTAAACAACACTAGGCAGCCCCATGACAAAAGTTGTCATTTCCAGCCACATTCTTCATTCAGCTGTGAACAGTTATGCCATCGACATGGATTTAACGATGGTTCATATTTGTCACCATCAAAATGGACAGCAGAAACAGCAGTGCTCAAAGACATGTGTGTGTTTCAGGTGTTCTGATCAGATATCTCTGGTGCTTTCAAGCCTCCCCACCCCCACGCAGGAATGGGGCACACTTCGGGGTGGCTGCAGAGGGAAGCCCTGCAGGGACCTTTGTGAAGAGAGACAGCAAGACACAGCATCACAAAGATTGTTCTGGAGACATGGTATTGGGAAACTCTCAGTACAGGTGAATTCATTGCATGCCAGAAGCCAGTCTGGTCCACCCTCAATGGCTAGCCCAGAGCCTGGTATACAGTAGATGCTCAATTAATATGGCTAAATGAAGGAAACAATCAATAACCAATCACCTGGCCCTCTGACTTAATGCTCAGACTCAAAGGAAATGAGACACACGAACGTCACACATGAGTCTGACCAGACTAAACATAAAGGAACCCAGACATCATCTTGATATATCCATAAGTTCCCTGGTGCAACAATCCACAGACCTTCATCCTGAAAAAAACTCTGCTGCAAGGCTGATGTTTGCTGCAGATAGAGGAGAGGCCCACAGACAGAATACCAGATCATTCTAATATTTAGAAGTCTGGGAGATGACAAGGAGCTGATGACAAAAAAAGAAACATCTTAAAAGAACTAGCCATAGAGCTAGAAGGAAACTAAGAGGAAATAATGTCCCCAAAGCCAAATCAAGAGAGGTTTCAAGGAGAAAGTAATATTTAATGCCCGATGCAACTGAGAGTAGCTCCCTAGCTTTAGCAGTGCACAGATCATGAAGATGGTGATGAAACCCGTTTACATGGAGGGGTGGGAATGAAAGCATAATCTCAGAGGCCCCTGAGGGGCTGGGAGGGGAGAAAACAGAGGTAATGAAAACTGACATTGTTTCCATGCATTTTTGTAAAGGGATGTGGAGAAATAGGACAGTGACTGAAGGGGAAGGGTTTTCTGATATTTGTCTGAGAGAGAACATGTATTAACATATTTGGAGGAAATGCAATGCTGAGTAATGTAAACGAGAAGCTGCTGGAGAGCCATGTGTGAGGAGGTGAGAGGGGTTGGCTCTCGTGGACAGATGGGGAGGTTGGCAGTGGCAGGAGAAAGGCTGAGCCTGGAGACCAGAGGGTTTTGGTGGATATACATGGCGATGGAGAAGTACAAGAAGTTTCCTTGGAGTGTTTCTGTTTTGTGAGTGAAATAGGGAACGAGGTCAAGAGCTGGGAATGGATACAATGAAGGAGGTGTGGGTGACTTGAGAATCAGAAAAGGTGTGAAGCAGTTACCACGGAGAGTGGATGAGTAGGCAGACCACAGAAGCAATATAGGACTGATGGACAAAAAGCAAGACATCTGTGGTCCTGCATTAAAAAAAATAAATACAGAGCATGGACCAAGTGGTGGTGTCTATTTGTTTGCATTTTGTTTGTTTAGACACATTCACCTGCCTGGGCACAGCAAGAAGAGATGGGCTGGTTTGCCATGTGAATGCAGCCAAGAGAAAGGGAAACAGCTGAGCGTGCGTGTAAGGGCAAGGTCCTGTGAAACACTGTGGAATCCAAGGGAGCTAAGAAGAGAAGTGATGATGCAGAAGCTGAAGAGAAACCAAGAAATGACAATCAGGAGATGAAATTGACGAACCATGGGAGCCCAGTTGGGTAGTATAAAACCCCACACCCTGACAACCAACTCTGAGGACATGGGTAAGTTTTTCACCTCTTTATGCCTGTTTCCTCATCTGTCCAATGGGAGTGAAGACACCCTTCCCACAGGGTACAAGGAAGATCACGAGATAAGAAACAAAGTCTGCGGCAACACGCTGGGGCTCACAAAACTAGGAAGAGTTTTGCTGTTGTTTAATTGCTAGGCTTTGTCTGACTGTATGTGACCCCACGGACCATAGCCCACCAGGCTCCACTCTCCATGAGATTTCCCAGGCAAAAATATTGGAGTGGGTTGCCATTTCCTTCTCCAGGGGATCTTCCCAACCCAGGGATTGAACCTGGGTCTCCTGCATTGCAGGCAGACTCTTTAGCAGTGAGCCACAAGAGAAGCCCTGAGGATTCAACCAAAGGTGGTTTCAAAATATTTGGGAAAAAATAATTACAGAGGGTTCAAAAAAGCCAAGCTTGAAGTTGCCGAACTCTGGCAATGAGTCACCCCCTCAGTATACTAGGGTTTCCAACCACAGATTCAACTGAGGATGGAAATTTTCACCTGAGGCTGATCGAATCCATAGATGAGATGTGAATTCTCCAAGTACAGAGGGCAGATGGTGCATTATTGAAAAGCATCTGAATACACATGGACCCACACAGCTCAAGAGCATATTGTTCAATGGTCAACTGTATTTTCATGGCATTTAGATTGTTCTTACAAGTATTTACGTGGTTTTAGATTGTCACCCTGCTTATTTAACTTATATGCAGAGTACATCATGAGAAACGCTGGGCTGGAAGAAGCACAAGCTGGAATCAAGATTGCCAGGAGAAATACCAATAACCTCAGATATGCAGATGGCACCAACCTTATGGCAGAAAGTGATGAGGAACTAAAAAGCCTCTTGATGAAAGTGAAAGAGGAGAGTGAAAAAGTTGACTTAAAGCTCAACATTCAGAAAATGAAGATCATGGCATCTGGTCCCATCACTTCATGGGAAATAGATGGGGAAACAGTGGAAACTGTCAGACTTTNCCTTATGGCAGAAAGTGAAGAGGAACTAAAAAGCCTGTTGATGAAAGTGAAAGTGGAGAGTGAAAAAGTTGGCTTAAAGCTCAACATTCAGAAAAGGAAGATCATGGCATCTGGTTCCATCACTTCATGAGATATAGATGGGGAAACAGTGGAAACAATGTCAGCCTTTATTTTTTGGGGTTCCAAAATCACTGCAGATGGTGACTGCAGCCATGAAATTAAAAGACTCTTACTCCTTGGAAGAAAAGTTATGACCAACCTAGATAGCATATTGAAAAGCAGAGACATTACTTTGCCAACAAAGGTCCGTCTAGTCAAGGCTATGATTTTTCCAGTGGTCTTGTATGGATGTGAGTGTCTCCCTTCAGCTAATTTTAAACAGCCCTATAGAAGGTTTCAGTGTAGGTTTTGCCTCAGGGAATGAAAAACAGCCCCAGAAATTGTGTCAGAAATTTGTGGATCAAGCTGTGCAGAATGTTAGAAGAAGGTTTAAATATCTATATTTGATACATTATATGGATGATATTTTGGCTGCCCATAATGATAGAGCCTTGTTGCAACAAATCTTATCTGAATTGATTGAGGCCTTGAAAAACTGGTGTTTAAAGATAGCTCTAGTTAAGATACAAGTAAATCTTCCTTTCTCTTATTTAGTGAGGGTGTTAAATACCCGTACTATGAGTCAGAGGCTGCATCATCATCACCGACACTGTCCATCACTTCAGGTTGAATCCCTGGTTGCTGGAGCTGGACTCCAGCACCCAATCTTTCCCAGCATCAGGGTCTGTACTAATGAGTCAGTTCTTTGCATCAGATGGCCAACGTATCCGAGCTTCAGCTTCAGCATTAGTCCTTCCAATACAGGACTAATTTCCTGAAGGATTGACAGGTTTTGTCTCCTTGCAAACTTTTTTCCAAGTCTTCTTCAACACCACAGTTCAAAAACATCAGTTCTTCAGTGCTCAGATTTCTTTATGATCCAATTCTCACATCCATATATGACTACCAGAAAAACTATAGTTTTGACTAGATGGACTTTCGTTGGCCTTTAATTTTTAATATGCTATCTAGGTTGGTCATAGCTTTTCTCCAAGAAGCAAATGTCTTTTAAAAATTTCATGGCTCTGGTCACCATCTGGAGTGATTTTGGAGCCCAAGAAAATATTGTCTTACTATTTCCATTATTTCATCATCTATTTGCCATGAAGTGATGAGACCAGATGCCATGATCTTAGTTTTCTGAAGGTTGAGTTTTAAGCCAGCTTTTTCAGTCTCCTCTTTCACTATAATCAAAAGCCTCTTCAATTCCTCTTTGCTTTCTATCATAAGGGTGGCCTCATCTGCATATCTGAGGTTACTGCTATTTCTCCCGATAATCTTGATTCTAACTTGTGACTCATCCAGCATTTCACAGGATGTTCTCTGCATATGTTAAACAAGCAGGGTGACAATATACAGCCTTAACATACTCCTTTCCCAGTTTGAAAACAGTCCATTGTTCTATGTCCAGTAATAACTCTTGCTTCTTCTTCTTTTTTAAAATTTATTTATTTATTTTATTTCAAGGATAATTGCTTCACACATTTTTGTTGTTTTTGGTCAAACCTCAACATGAATCAGCCATAGGTATACATATATCCCCTCCCTTTTGAATCTCCCTCCCATCTCCCTCCTCATCCCACCCCTCTAGGTTGATGCAGAGCCCCTGTTTGAGTCTCCTGAGCCCTACAGCAAATTCCCATTGGCTATCTATTCTACATATGTTACTGTAAGCTTCTATGTTACTCTTTTCATACATCTCACCTTCTCCTCCCCTCTCCTCATGTCCATAAGTCTATTCTCTATGTCTGTTTCTCCATTGGTGCCTTGTAAATAAATTCTTCAGTATCACTTTTTCTAGATTCTGTACATGTGCATTAAGATACACTATTTATCTTTCTCTTTCTGACTTGCTTCATGACGTACTATAGGTTCTAGGTCCCTCGACCACATTAAAACAACTCAAATGCATTCATCTTTATCTCTGAGTAATATTCCACTCTTGAAGAGATCTTTAGTCTTTCCCATTCTGTTGTTTTCCTCTATTTTGTTGCATTGATCGCTGAGGAGGGCTTTCTTATCTTTTTTTGCTATTCTTTGCAACTCTGCATTCAGATGCTTATATCTTTCCTTTTCTTTAGAGTCCCTTGGACTGCAAGGAGATCCAACCAGTCCATTCTAAAGGAAATCAGCCCTTGGTGTTCTTTGGAAGGAATGATGCTAAAGCTGAAACTCCAGTACTTTGGCCAAATCATGCTAAGAGTTGACTCACTGGAAAAGACTTTGATGCTGGGAGGGATTGGGGCAGGATGAAAAGGGGACAACACAGGATGAAATGGCTGGATGGCATCACTGACTCGATGGACGTGAGTTTAAGTGAACTCCAGGAGATGGTGATGGAAAGGGAGGCCTGGCGTGCTGCACTTCATGGGGTTGCAAAGAGTCGGACACAACTGAGTGAATGAACTGAACTGAACTGAATATTCCATTGTGTCTATGTACCACAACTTCTTTATTCATTCAACTCTTGAAGAACATCTAGGTTACTTTCATGTTCTAGCTATTGTAAATAGTGTTGCAATGAAAACTGGGATATATGTGTAGTTTTCAGTTTTGGTTTCCTCAGGTTATATGCCTAGGAGTGGGTTTACTGAGTCATATGGTAGTTTTATTCTTAGTTTTTTGTTTTTTTTTTAAGGAAACTCCATACTGTCTACCATAGTGGCTGTATCAGTTTACATCCCCACAACAGTATAAGAGCAGTCCCTTTGATCCACACCCCTTCCAGCATTTATTCTTTGTAGACTTTTTGATGATGGTCATTCTGACTAATGTGAGATGATATTTCATTGTAGTTTTGATTTGCATTTCTTTAATAAGAAATTTGCATTTCTTTAATAAGCGACGTTGAGTATCTTTTCATGTGTTTGTTAGCCATCTGTATGACTTGTTTAGAGAAAGGTCTGTTTAGGTATTTTCCCCACTTTTTGATTGGGTTATTATTAATTTTTTTTTCTGGTATTGAGTTGTGTGAGCTGCTTGTATATTTTGGAAATTAATCCTTTGTCAGTTATTTCATTTGCTATTCCTTTCAGGGTTGTCTATTCACCTTGCTTAGAGTTTCCTCTGCTGTGCAAAAGCTTTTAAGTTTAATTAGGTCCCATTTCTTTAATTTCATTTTTATTTCCATTGTTCTAGGAGATAGATTATAGAGGATTTTACTTTGCTTTATGTCATTGAGTGTTCTGCCTATGTTTTCATCTAAGAGTTTTATAGTTTCTGGTCTTTCATTTAGGTCTTTAATTAATTTTGAATTTATCTTTGTGTATGGTGTTAGGAAGTGTTCTTATTTCATTCTTCTACATGTAGCTGTCCAGTTTTCCCAGCACCATTTATTGACAACACTGTCTTTGCCTCATTGTATATTCTTGCCTCCTTTATTAAAAATAAGGTATGCATAGGTTCATGGGTTTATTTTGAGACTTTCTATCTTGTTTCATTGGTCTATAAACCTATTTTTGTGCCAGTACCAAACTACCTTGATGACTGTAGGTTTGTAGTATAATCTGATGTCAGGAAGGTTGATTCCTCCAGCTCCATTTTTCTTTCTCAAGACTCCTTTGGCTATTCAGGGTCTTTTGTGTTTTCATTTGAATTATGAAATTTTTTGATCTAGTTATGTGAAAAATGTCATTGGTAATCTGATAGGGATCATATAAAATCTGTAGACTGCATTTGGTAGTATAATCATTTTATAATATTGATTCTTCTTACCTTGTAAAATAAAATATCTCTATGTTTAGAAACCTTTGATTTCTTTCATTAATATCTTATAATTTTCTTTGGACAGTTCTTTTGTCCCCTTAGGTAAGTTTATTCCAAGGTATTTAGTTGTTTTTGTTTCAATGGAGAATGGATTGATTCTTTAATTTCTCTTTCTGATTTTTCATTGTTAGTATATAGAAATGCAAGCAATTTCTGTGTATTGATTTTGTATCCTGTAACTTTGCTAAATTCACTGATTAGATATAGTAATTTTCTGATACTATCTTTAGTGTTTTCTATCTGCAGTATCATGCATCTGCAAAGAGTGAGAGCTTTACTTCTTATTTCTGATCTGGATTCCTTGTATTTATTTTTCATCTCTGACTGCTGTAGTAAGGAATTCCTGAACTATGCTGAATAATAGTGGTGAAGGTGAACACTGTTTTCTTTTTCTTCTGATCTTAGGAGGAACAAAGAGGAGAGTGAAAAAGTTGGCTTAAAGCTCAACATTCAGAAAACGAAGATCATGGGATCTGGTCCCTTTACTTCATGGGAAATAGACGGGGAAACAGTGGCAACAGTGCCAAACTTTATTCTGGCGGGCTCCAAAATCACTGCAGATGGTGACTGCAGCCATGAAATTAAAAGACACTTACTCCTTGGAAGAAAAGTTATGACCAACCTAGATAGCATATTCAAAAGCAGAGACATTATTTTGTCGACTAAGGTCTGTCTAGTCAAGGCTATGGTTTTTCCAGTAGTCATGTATGGATGTGAGAGTTGGACTGTGAAGAAGGCTGAGTGCCAAAGAATTGATGCTTTTGAACTGTGGTGTTGGAGAAGACTCTTGAGAGTCCCTTGGACTGCAAGGAGATCCAACCAGTCTATTCTGAAGGAGATCAGCCCTGGGATTTCTTTGGAAGGAATGATGCTAAAGCTGAAACTCCAGTACTTTGGCCACCTCATGAGAAGAGTTGACTCACTGAAAAAGACTCTGATGCTGGGAGGGATTCGGGGCAGGAGGAGAAGGAGACGACAGAGGATGAGATGGCTGGATGGCATCACTGACTCGATGGAGATGAATCTGAGTGAACTCCAGGATTTGATGATGGACAGGGAGGCCTGGCGTGCTGCTATTTATGGGGTCGCAAAGAGCTGGACTAAGTGACTGAACTGAACTGAACTGAGGGGGAATGCTTTCAGTTTTTCAACATTGAGAATATTTTTTGTAAGCTTATCATACATGGTCTTTACTATGTTGAGTTCAGTTCAGTTCAGTCGTTAAGTCGTGGTAACTTTGCAACCCGATGAACTGCAGCATGTCAGGCTCCCCTGTCCATACCCAACTCCCAGAGTTCACTCAAACTCACATTCATCAAGTCAGTAATGCCATCCAGCCATCTCATCCTCTGTCGTCCCCTGCTCCTCCTTTCAGCTTTAGCATTATTCCTTCCAAGGAACACCTAGGGCTGATCTCCTTTAGAATGGACTGGTTGGATCTCCTGCAGTGCAAAGGACTCTCATGAGTCTTATCCAACACCACAGTTCAAAAGCATCAATTCTTTGCTGCTCAGCTTTCTTCACAGTCCAACTCTCACATCCATACATGACTACTGGAAAAACCATAGCCTTGACTAGATGGACCTTTGTTGGCAAAGTAATGTCTCTNAAGGACTCTCATGAGTCTTATCCAACACCACAGTTCAAAAGCATCAATTCTTTGCTGCTCAGCTTTCTTCACAGTCCAACTCTCACATCCATACATGACTACTGGAAAAACCATAGCCTTGACTAGATGGACCTTTGTTGGCAAAGTAATGTCTCTGCTTTTTAATATGCCATCTAGGTTGGTCATAACTTTCCTCCAAGCAGTAAGGGTCTTTTAATTTCATGGCTGTAATCACTATCTGCAATGACTTTGGAGCCCAGAAAAATAAAGTCTGACACTGTTTCCACTGTTTCCCCTTCTATTTCTCATGAAGTGATGGGACCAGATGCCATGAAGGGTAATTTTCTGAATGTTGAGTTGCTTCCTTCTATTCTCACTTTTTGGAGAGTTTTTTATTTTAATATAAATTTATTTATTTTATTTGGAGGTTAATTATTTTACAATATTGTGGGTGCTGAATTTTATCAAAGGATTTTTCTGCATCTGTTGATATTATCAGCTTTTTTTTTTAATCTTTCAAGTTGTTAATATGGTGTATCACATTGATTGATTTGTGTATATTGAAGATTCCTTGCATCCCTGGAATAAACCCAACTTGATCACGATGTATGAGATTTTCGATGTCTCTCTGAATTTTGTTAGCTAAAATTTTATTGAAATTTATACATCTATGTTCATCAGTGATATTGGTCTGTAGTTTTATTTTTTTGCATTGTCTTTGTCCAGTTTTGGTATCAGAATGATGGTGGCCTTATAAAATGAGTTTGGAAGCACTTCTTTCTCTGCAATTTTTTGAAAGAGTTTTAAAAGGATAGGCATCAACTCTTCTCTAAATATTTGATAGAATTCTCCTGTGAAGCCATCTGGTCCTGGGCTTATGCTTTTTTTGGAGATATTTTATCAGAACTTCAATTTCAGTGCTTGAAATTGAATTGTTAATAATTTCTATTTCTTCCTGGTTCAGAATTGAAAGTTTGAACATTTCTAAGACTCTCTCCATTTCTTCCAGGTTGTCCATTTTATTGTCATATAGCTGTTATTAATGGTCTCTTATGATCCTTTGTATTTCTGCATTATCTGTTGTAACCTCACCTTTGTCATTTCTAATTTTGTTGATTTGATTCTTCTTTCTCTTTTTCTTGATGAGTCTGTCTAAACGTTTGTCAATTTTGTTTATATTCCCAAAGTACCAGGTTTTACTTTTACTAATCTTTACTATTGCTTCTTTCATTTCTTTTTCATTGACTTCTGCTCGAATCTTTATTACATGTTTTCCTTTAACTAATTTTAATTTTTTAATATTCTACTTTCCTAAGTTATTTTACATGTCATTAGGTTGTTTATTTGATATTTCTCTCCCCCTTTTTTTTTTTTTGAGGTAGGATTGCAAGGCTATAAATATCCCTCTGAAAAATGCTTTTGCTTCATCCCATAGGTCTTGAGTTGTCATGTTTTCACTTGTCATTTGTTTCTATAATTTTTTTTTAAATTTCCCTTTTGATTTCTTCGGTAACCCATTGGTTATTTAGGAACGTGTTGTTTAATCTCCATGTGTTTGTGTTTCGTACTTTTTTTTTTTTTTTCCCTTGTAATTGATATCTAGTCTCATAGTGTTGTGGTCAGAGAAGTTCCTCAATACAATTTCAATTTTATTAAATTTACTAGTTTGATTTGTGACCTAAGATGTGGTTTGATTTGTGACTCAAGATGTGGTCTATGCTGGAGAATGTTCCATGAGCATTTGAGAAGAAGGTGTATTCTTCTGCATTTGTTGGAATGTCCTGAAGAAATCAGTGAAATTCTTTTCATCTAATGTATCATTTAAGATGTGTGTTTCCTTACTAGTTTTGACTTGATGATCTTCCCATTGGTGTGAGTGGTGTGTTACAGTCCTATTATTATTGTGTTACTGTCAATTTCTCCTTTTATGTCTGTTACTGCTTGTCTTATGTATTGAGGTGCTCCTATGTTGGGTGCCTAAATATTTACAATTGCTATGTTTTCCTCTTGGATTGATCCGTTCATCATTATGTAGTGTCCTTCCTTATCTCTTGTAATCTTATTTATTTTAGGTCTATTTTGTATCATATGAGGATTGCTACTTATGCCTTCTTCTACTTTCCATTTGCATGGAGTATATTCTCCCATTCTCTCACTTTCAGTATATATGTGTCTTTAGGTCTGATGTAGATTTCTTATAGATAGCATATATATAGGTCTTGTTTTCGTATCCATTCAGCCAATCTGTGTCTTTTGGTTGGAGCATTTAATCCATTTAAATTATTGAAATATATGTTCTAGTATATTTCCAGTATATTTCCTGTTTTTTAATTGTTTGGGGTTGACTTTTAGATCTCTTTTCTTCCCTTCCATTTCTTGAATATATAAGTCCTTTTACATTTCTTGTAAAGTTGGTTTGTCGGTACTGAATTCTCTTAACTCTTGCTTGTCTGAAAATCTTTATTTCTCCATCAGTTTTGAATAAGATCTTTGCTGGATACAGTAATCTTGGTTGTAGATTTTTCCCTTTCAGTACTTTAAGTATAGTCTGAAATCTTCTGGCCTGCAGGGTATCTGCTGAAAGATCAGCAATTAAGCATATGAGGTTTCCCTTGGATGTTAATTGTTGCTTTTCCGTTGCTGCTTTTAATATCTTTTTGTTGTGTTTATTCTTTGTTTGATTAATATGTGTCTTGGCATGTTTCTCCTTGGGTTTATCCTGTGCCTCATTGTACCTCTTGGACTTGACTATTTCCTTTTCCATGTTGGAGAATTTTTCAACTATACTCTCTTCAAAAATGTTCTCACACCCTTTCATTTTCTCTTCTTCTGGGATCCCTACAACTTGAATGTGCTGCATTTGATACTGTCCCAGAGGTCTCTGAGCCTATTCCCAGTTCTTTTCATTCTTTTTTATTTTATTCTGCTCTTCAGAAGTTATTTCCATCATTTCATGTTCCAGCTCACTGATACATTCTTCAGCTTCAGATAATATGTTATTGATTCCTTCTAGAATATTTTAATTTCACGAATTGTGTTGTTTGTCACTGTGTGCTTATTCATTAATTCTTCTAGATCTTTGTTAATTGATTATTGCATTTTCCCCATTTCGCTTCAAGCATTTGATCATCTTTAATATTATTACTTTGAATTCTTTTTCAGGTAGTTTGCCTATTTATTCTTCATTTACTTGGACTTCTGTGTTTCTAATTTGTTGTTTCATTTCTGCAGTATTTATCTGCCTTTTCATTATTATTTTTTAAACTTATTGTGTTTGAGGTCTCCTTTTCCTAGACTTCAATGTTGAGTTATTTCTTCCTTTTGGTTTCTGCCCTCCTAAGTTCAATCCAGTAGTTTGTGTAAACTTCATCCAGAGTGAGATTTGTTCTGAGTTTTTATTTGTTTTTCCTTTGATGGGCAAGGCTGAATGAGGCGTTAATCCTGTCTGCTGAAGATTGGGTTTGTATTTCTGTTTTGTTTGCTGTTTAGATGAAGCCTCATGCACAAGGTGCCACTGGTGATTGGGTGATGCCAAGTCTTGCATTCAGGTGATTTCCTTTTTGTGAGTTCTCACTATTTGATACTCCCTAGGGTTCATTGTCCAGTAGTCTAGGATCTTGGAGTCAGTGCTCCCACTACAAATGCTCAGGACTTGATCTCTGGTCAGGAATGACGATTTCACAAATGGTTTGTTATGACCTTAAGTGAGATTAAAACAAATACCCAAAAATGAGAAACCAAAGAGGTACCCCAGACAAATGGGAGTTATAAAATCAGGCAAATTATAATTAAATTAATGGAATATATGCATGTACATGTACACCTATATGCAAAGTCAAAACAGTCCAACAAATATAAAGTACAGTAGACTGACCTGGCAAAAAAAGGAAACCAAAAGTTATATCTACCAGTTAAAAAAAAAAAAAATTCTAACTAAAACACAAACTGGAAAACAAAACTAAAGCAAGGTGCCTAGTGGGGAATTGAACAATGAAAACAAAACTAGCAAATATGTTGAGAGAAAAGAAAAGAAAGAAAGAATAGATATGCAAAGTTAAATAAGGGTAATGAAGAAGACATATACATTGATTAACTGCAAGGGGTAAAGAACAGTAGGAAAGACAAACTACGGACTAAATATAAAAAATAATAGAGGATGACAAGAAATTATAGGAGTAAACTCTTAATGAGTATATATTGAATATTCTCAAAACTATTTAAAACAATAATAAAAACATAAATCAAGATAATTAAAATAATAATAATAATAGGTCTAAAAAATTAAAAATTAAAATTATAGAAAAGAGAAAAGAAAAAAGGAGAAAAAGAATGGGAAAAAAAGTAAGAAGAAAAGAAGAAGAAGAAGAAGAAAAGGAAAACTCCACAGAATTGTAAAAGCCTAATGTAGATGCAGATGTATATAACAACTACAAAATATGTGACTGGGGGGGAAAAAAAAAACAAAACTCAAAAGCTAATTCAATTTCATAGTACCAATAAAATCAATAACTACAACGAGGGGTAGTGGTAGTGGAAAGAGTGAAAGCAAAAATCCAAAAGAATCTAAAATAAGTCAAAACATAAGAATAATAAATGTTTTTCTTGGGCCACTGCTGTCAGAATCCTTTCCCTCGCTTGATGCCACAGTCCACCTCACTTCCCTAAGATGCCCTCCAACACTGCGCTGAACTCTGGACCTGCTGTGGGGGCATCTCAGATTCTAATCTGGTCCTACTCCTGTATATTCTTGCCTCCAATATACACAGCTATCAGAGCTAGTGCGTTTTCTTTTGTGGGAGCTCTCAGTGCCTTTTTATATATTCTACAGACAGAGAGTCTGCCTCGTTGATCATGTGGATTTAATCTGCAGCTTGTACAGCTGGTGGGAAGGTTTTGGGTCTTCTTCCTTAGCCACACTGCCCCTGTATTTCAATTGTGATTTTATTTATATCTCTACATATTTGTTGTCCACTGGGATTTACTCCTGAGTTTGCCCTGGAGGGCTTGGGTTGGCCCCTGTGAGGGACAGGTGTGGAGATAGTGCAGCTGCTTGGGCTTCAGGGTTTCTGGCAGTCTGTTTCTCAAGGAAAGTTGGCTGCTTAAGGTGACAGGAAATGTAGAGCTCTAGAAGGTTATGACAACCAGTATTGGCCAATACACTCCAGTATTCTTGCCTGGAGAAACTCCCTGAAAGAGAAGCCTGGAAGGCCACAACTTACAGGCTCTCAAAGAGTTGGACATGACTGATGTGGCCCTGCATGCATAGACAAAAGAGTTTTTTGTCTGTGGCAATTCTGTCCCAGTGAGAGTTGAGCACAAAGGTGGCACAGCTACTTGGCTTGTGGGGCCCCTGGTGGTGCCAAGTGTGCAGGGACACAGACTGCCTCCACCACAGGAGTTATGGCCCTATCAAAGTCCTTTCTTAAGGCTCTTTGTAGCTGGCGATCAGAGGCTTCTTTGGCCAGTCTTTGTAGCTCTGACCATTAAGGCACTTAGAGGACTCCCTTGCCTGGGGTTTTTCTCTGTTGTTTGGTGCATCAGGCACATAGAGGGGTCCCCTGGCTGGGGTTTACTCTGTAGTTCAGTACCTCAGGTGTGTGATGGGTCAGCCTCTTTATTGTAAAAGTCCTTTCTTAAGGCTCTTTGTAGCTGGTGATCAGAGGCTTCTTTGGCCAGTCTTTGTAGCTCTGACCATTAAGGCACTTAGAGGACTCCCTTGCCTGGGGTTTTTCTCTGTTGTTTGGTGCATCAGGCACATAGAGGGGTCCCCTGGCTGGGGTTTACTCTGTAGTTCAGTACCTCAGGTGTGTGATGGGTCAGCCTCTTTATTGTTTCAGCTGCTGGTGCTGATTGGTGGAGAAAGAGAGGCTATAGTGATGGCTCCATCCCCTACATGTGACTCAGCAGCATTACCTTGCTTCCATGGCTGCCCTGCTTTCCTCCACAGGCCTTTCCCATCATAATCTCCCTCACATCCCCTCAATCTTTCTCCCCACAGTCAACAGCAGCCCTTTCCCTGAGATTGCTCCATGATCCTTAAACTCCAGCTCCCAGTGATGCACCTTCCAGGGGAACTGCATCCCTGTCCGGGGTATGTATGGCTGTGGCAAGGACTGTCTGATTCTCATTCCATTTAGGCTGCCACTGATCAGCTGTTTCACTCTCAGCCTTAAATGTTTCTCCTCTGACTCAAACAGTTGCACTATTCTGGAGCTTGGAGCTTGGATCCCTGCTTCAGCTCCCCCACCTGCTGAGGGCAGGTCCAATCCTACTAATACTTCTCCCTCTCCACACACCCCCCCCCCCCCCCCCCCCCCC
>SJYX01006534.1:0-31627 GCA_006410675.1 Oreotragus oreotragus
CATGGGATTTTCCAGGCAAGAGTACTGGGATGGGGTGCCATTGTCTTCCCCGCTGCTTCTGCTACTTAATGGATAATTTGGAGCTTCAAAAAGACTCTCAGAAGAGATCATTCCATGGACCTAAAGATCAGCATACTATGTGAAGTCAGAAAGAGAAAGACAGGTACCACATGATATCACGTTTATGTGGAATCTGTGATGCCCATGAACTAACCTAGAGTCAGAGACCTAGAGAGCAGAGTCGTGGCTGCCAGAGGGGAGCAGGTGTGGGGGAGGAATGGATTGGGAGTTGAGGACTGGCAGATGCAAGCTATTATATACAGGCTGGATAAACAACAAGGTCCTACTGTACAGCACAGGGAACTGTATTCAGTATCCCCTGATAAATCATAATGGAAAAAATACGTGCAAAAGTGTGTGTGTGTATGTATATATAACTCATTTACTTTGTTTTACAGCAGAAATTAACCCAACATTGTAAATCAGCTATACTTCAATTAAAAAAAGAGAGAGGGCATTCTTTGTATCCTGAATCAAATAGGAAGTTGGTAGTCATTGGGTATTCAAACTTTTAGGTCATGTAATCTGAAAAGTGAAAGTGTTAGTCGCTCAGTCGTGTCTGACTCTTTGCTACCCCATGGACTCTAGCCCACCAGGCTCCTCTGTCCATGGACAAGAGTACTGGAGTAGGTATTACTGAAGCCATTCCCTTCTCCAGGGGATCTTTCCAACTCAGGGATCGAACCTGGGTCTCCTGCATTGCAGACAGATTCTTCTTTACTTCTGAGCCCTGAAGGAGACTCGTAATTCAGTCTCTGTAGAACTTCTATTAAGTAAGAACTTCTTCGCACCTCTCCTATTTAAGTAAGAAACTATGAGCAGACTTGTCAGGATTCCTGGGATATACAGTTTCCTTAGTGCTGCAACTTATTTTAATGTCCTGAGATATATTTGAGTAAAAACCTCTAAACCACTCATGAGTTGGAAATTGACCTGGGATAGTTGTTTCAAAAACTCTTCATTTAGTATTTTGGATGTATTAACATTTTTGGCATTTGCTGTGGCCATACCCAGGCTGAGAAAATATTTACTGGGTGCAGAGCATCTTTGCCTCTGTGAGTGAACCCTGTCTAGTGTCAGGCAGGTGTCTTCTCCTGGGACCTTTCTCACATGGTGTTGATGAGGAGGGCATCAAGTTGCGATGAGTGGGACTGAAGGAAGGAGAATGTATATTTGCAAAGAGCTGCTGCACTTTGCGACTTGAGCTTCCACTGCCAGATAAGTTGGCAGGCGCCAGAAACAGCTACTGCAGGACTTGAAAGTTACATGAATACCAGAGGGGAAAAAACTGATTTACTCACTAGGAGGCTCTATTAAGTGAACATCTGTTAACTGTAAAAATCTCATGCACCAAATGGGAAAATATAATGAAATTCAGAGCTTTTGAGCAAATTAAAATCATAAAATACCAGTGGGCAGGAATCACTGTTTGTTTCACTATCCTGAAATTTACATGGAAACTTGGAGCAGGGTGAGACAAAGCGGAAACACTTAAGATTATTTACTATGAGTATGGAATAGAGTTATCCTTTGCTCTGGAAGAAAGTTGGCAGTTGGAGGAAAATGCACTCAGTGAGGAAGTGCATGTGAAGAGCTCCCCAGCTGATAACTGTTGACATATTAAAAAATTGTGGCTCTGGAGTGGGAAGGCTTGAGTCAGAACATGGAAAGCCTGGAACTTGGCTCTGTCGTTTGCAGAGTTGGGGACGGTTACAGATTTGTGCTGTCAGATGCTCCTAAAATCCTAAAGGAGGGAAGGAAAGGAGCAGGGAATGTGTGGCTTTTCCATACAGTGTTTGCCCAAGAAAAGTGCCTTAGCAATGTGATGTGTGGAGGGTATTGTGCTCAAAATGCTCATCTCATTGGATACAGTGAATACAAAGGCCAATGCCTGGGCAACATTTAAACTGGTATTTTGTGTGTGCTCACAGTCATGGAAATTCCGTTAGCTATTTCCTTGGTTGTTTTGAATTGCCACCATCCTAGACTAGGCAACAAGAGAAAAACACAGGTTAACTGGGAAGAACAGATCTATGCGGAAGATAGGGTGAGGTCAGTTTAATTTCAGTACTACATAGATTCCCTGTGGCCACTTGGGTGTTTGTTATATTAATGGCTTTGAACGTTTTAGCAATGGCATTGGAGTTATTTAATCTTGTGATTATCTTCGCTGATTTCCTATGGGAGTGGAGGAGGGGTAGGAAGTTAACAAGGGGATGTGAAGCATAACAAAGGGGTCAGAGGTACCTAGCACATGCGAGAAAAATGTTGATTATCGTCAGGTGCATAAAAATGGAATGGGCTTCTGGAAAGATGTGCTTTGCCCCATGTTTTGCTGAGCTCTAATTGGAGACCTAGCTTTCCTAATTGTGTGGTGAGGTCTAGTTACTGTAGTTAAGAGGGAAACTGTATATCAGAGGGCAGAGGGTAAAGCTTTTAAATAAGGCTTCTTTCCCAAATGCCTAAGCAAGAAATTGTAACAGAAATATACTGTGGAGCTAAAAAGTCTTAAAGTGCCTCTTAAATCTTTACTACAATTACCATAATATAGAATAATAGAGCCGATACTATTTTTAAAAGCTTTTGAAGGTTGCAAGTAGCAGCCATAAATTGTGGGTTGCAGAAAATCTGTAACTGTAGTTTTTCAGAGGCTTTTTATTTTAATGAAAGAGAAAAGGTTTTAATAAAACCAAAGGGAACTAACAGGGGACCTTGTGAGGTAATGGGAATGTCTCCTTAGTTCCAGAAGTGGAAAAGAGTCTAAATGATTGTTGAGTGTGTGCTTACTTTTTTGGTTGTTGTTGTTTAAAAATCAGGCTCTCCTTCCTGGCCACGTGTGGGGACATTCGGTAAGTTTGATTTATTCAGTCAACAACATGGAGGTAGCCAGGCATGAGAGCAAGAAATAATCTGACCCTGGCTGAGATGGGAATATTTTGGAGAGAATGAGGCAGATATTCTGGCTGCCTTTGTGAAGGAAAGAACAAAATGCCATCAGAATACCTTGCTGTAAACAGAAGCTTGGCACCAATGACCTGATTCACACCTGGAGAAAATTGTTCCTATGTCTGCCGAGATTTGTTAGGGGTGGGAGTCCTGCAAGGAAAACTTCTCGTGTGATGGGATGCTATCAGATGCCTCCCCTGCCTTACCCATGTCTACAAATAGAAAGAAAGGGGGAAATACAGAAACCTCACACAGTATTATGTGTGTCTGTGTGTGCATTCTTTGCTCAGTATTCATCATGTCAAGCTGAGCTGAAAACTGTCTCATAGTTTAAACTATCTGGGACTCCATTACTAAACTTCCTTACCAAACCCACCTGCCATTAATAACATTGTTCTCTTGATTGTTAACTTATTACTGACTTTTAGTTGATGTACTATGGATGTATCAAACATTAGTCACTAATATCAGATGGTATTGATGTTCTTGTGAAAGTGAAAGTCACTCAGTTGTGTCCAACTCTTTGTGACCCCATGGATTATACAGTCCATTGAATTCTCCAGACCGGAATACTGGAGTGGGTAGCCTATCCCTTCTCCAGTGGATCTTCCCAACCCAAGAATCGAACCTGGGTCTTCTGCATTGCAGGCAGATTCTTTACCAACTGCACTATCAGGGAAGCCCAATTGATGTTCTTGGTTAGTCTCTAATTGTAATATATGTAGTAATGCTCTGGCCTTCCCTGGTGGCTCAGTGGTAAAGAATCCACCTGCAAGGCAGGAGATGAGCTTTTGATTTCTGGGCTGGGAAGGTCCCCTGGAGAAAGAAATGGCAACCCACTCCAGTATTCTTACCTAGGGAATCCCATGGACGGAGGAGCCTGGTGGGCTACAATCCATGGGGTCACACAGAGTTCCAGATGTCTTAAGGACTAAACAACAGCAACCACAATGAAATGATGACAGTGGTGATGGTGGCAGTGGGGTAAAGGAGAGCACACGCCCAGAGCACCCTGGATGGCCGGTGTTAATTGACCTGAAAAAGTGACTTCAAAGGGGAATTTCCTTGGGTGAGTTGTATAGGGATAGAAGGGATGAGGAGAAAGGGATGAAGCGGGAAAGACATTGCATGTCTAGTGGGGAAAGAAAACTTTGAAGGGGATGGGTAAGTGGAGGTCAGACCATAAAGTGTGGTAGACATGGTGCCTGATACCCAGAATCTTTTAATGAATATTTATTGAAAGAATTCAGAGAAGGCAATGGCACCCCACTCCAGTACTCTTGCCTGGAAAATTCCATGGAGAGAGGAGCTTGTAGGCTGCAGTCCATGGGGTCACTATGAGTCAAACAGGACTGAGCGATTTCACTTTCACTTTTCACTTTTATGCGTTGGAGAAGGAAATGGCAACCCACTCCAGTGTTCTTGCCTGGAGAATCCCAGAGATGGGGGAGCCTGGTGGGCTGCTGTCTATGGGGTCGTGCAGAGTCGAACGTGCTGAAGCAACTTAGCAGCAGCAGCAGCAGCATTGGAAGAATTAATGAATATTTGGCCAGTTGTTGACATTTATTTATGTTTTAGGGTCTGTAAATTGCTTTTGTTGGCTTTCAGTTGTTAAATGAAAGGTCCATCTAGTCACTTCCTGCCTTTTTTTTTTTTTTAAATTTTTGACTATGCTGAATCTTCTGCCTTTTTTGGTGGGGTGGGCTATGCTGAGTCTTCGATGCTGTGTGTGGGCGGTGGGCTATGCTGAGTCTTCGATGCTGTGTGTGGGCTTTCTTGGCTGTGGCGAGTGGGCCTGCTCTGTTGTGGTGCTCAGGCTGCTCTTGTTGCAGAGCACAGGCTCTAGGCTTGATGGCCTTGGTAGTTGTGACACTTGGGCTTAGTTGTCCCACAGCATGTAGGGTCTTCCTGGCCCAGGGATCAAACCTGTGTCCACTGCACTGACAGGTGATCGCTAACCACTGGGCAACCATGGAAGTCCCTGCCTTTTTTATTTTAACTGATGGTGTCAAAGTATGCGTATGTCTGCATCTTTAACTCATGCTATTCTTTACCACATGTTTTTTTCCTGAGCATCTTTCAAGATAATACCAGAACTTTCTTCCCCACAGAGCTTTCCCTTATATTCGCTTTAGGATGTAAGTTCAGTTCAGTTCAGTCGTCCAGTCGTGTCCGACTCTTTGCGACCCCATGAATCGCAGCACACCAGGCCTTACCAGTCTGTTGATCCATGTCCAGTTCTAACTGTTGCTTCCTGGCCTGCATACAGATTTCTCAAGAGGCGGATCAGGTGGTCTGGTATTCCCATCTCTCTCAGAATTTTCCACAGTTTGATTCATAGATCTCATCAAAAGATCTTTTGGTTAAAGAATCTCTGTTTTGTTCATATTTTCTGTAGTTTCTCTTCATATTTTCTATAGTTTCCATTAATTTCATTCTGTTATTTTATCAAAAGTATTAGTAACTCATTCATTTATCTAATATATCTTTAGTGAACCAGTGTGTGTCAGTTCTGTGATACAGAGATTAATAAGATATAGTCTCTGGTCTCTAAAGTCCTGCATTTAAGCCAGAGAAGAAAGAGAGGCTCTTAAACATGATAATATAATGAAATAAGCAATAAAAAACAGACATACAGTGTGCTGTCAGAAAACAGTGAAAGAAAGGGTTAAGTTTTCCTGGAAAAGATGTCATAGTGGAGACATGGATATTGTGACTTGGTATTTCTGGATTATCCTTTTATTCATCAACTCCAAAATAAAGGGAAGGCTTAATTTGCTTAAACTCTTACTAAGAATTTTATTTTGGA
This sequence comes from Oreotragus oreotragus, assembly GCA_006410675.1. Classification (NCBI taxonomy): domain Eukaryota; kingdom Metazoa; phylum Chordata; class Mammalia; order Artiodactyla; family Bovidae; genus Oreotragus; species Oreotragus oreotragus. The sequence continues at coordinate 5,816 of SJYX01006534.1, forward strand.
GATACTTGTTTTGGTTTGTATTTCAACTTCATTTGATATGTTCCCATTTCCCTTGTATTTTGTATCTAGAATATAGATTTGATTCAGGTTCTTATTTTGTGGCAAAAATACACACATATGTGGTTTGTGTACCTCCAACAGGAGATAAGTAAGTTGTTTGTCTTTTTGTGATGCTAGTAGCCTCGATAATGATTGCCTAGCTTTATTATTAGGTTATTTTCTTTGAAGAAGTCATTCCATTGTTTTTATGTTTACATAGTTTCTTATGAGAAGTCATTTATCTTTCTCCTCTCCTACGTAATCTGTCCTTATTTTTCACTGGTGGCTTTTGAGATTTTTATCACTGTTTTTTGTTTAAAGAAATTTGATAATTAATTGTATTTGTATGGTGTTACGCTTATCTTGCTTGATTTTTGGTGATCTGTTTGAATCTGTTGAAAGTTTTTACCACATTTGGAAACACTGCGGCCAGTATTTCTTCAAATGGTTTTTCTGCTTTGCTGCCATTCTTCTGTTTGATGTTTTCCTGCAGGTGACTGCGGCTCTGATTTTTTTGTTCTGCTTTTCCTCTTTTATCTCTGTGCTTTATTTGGATCCCTCTTATTGCTCTTTGCAGGTTCCCTGATGTTTTTTTTTTTTTTCATTTGCAGAATACAATTTGCTATTGAGAATTTCCAGTGAACTTTTCATTTCAGATGTTGCATTTTTCATGCCTAGAAGTTCCATTTGGATCTTACGTCATCTGGTCTTCTCCTGATTATGTTGTGGTTTTCTTTAAATACTTGAACACAGTTATATTAGCTGACTTAATGTAGGTGTCAACTAGTTTCATCATCTGTGTCATGACTGAGGGTTTTTTAAAACGGATTTTTCTCTTAAGCGTTGGGTAGCATTGTTGCCAGAGCAGAATGAGTTCTTTATTGAATTTTGTTGTTTAGGAGGATGCGAGATCCATGAGTAGAGGGCTTGTCTTTCTTGTTCACTGCTGGAGTCTGAGGACATGGAACAGGGTTTAAACTAAGGTTTACTCACCCTGTCTGTGGCAGAGCTGGAGTTGAAAATCTAGCCTAAAATCCCTGGATGGCTAAAACCTGAGATGTGCATACATGAATAAATACTCACTGTACTCAATCCTTGCTCTGGTCTGAGAAAGCTTCTGTTACTTCTTTGCCTTTTACTTTGTTCTGTTCCTCACCTCCTAAGTCTAACAGTTTTTCTTCTATGAATCTGTCACCTGTGGAAAGAACTTCAGACTTGTGCTTCTTCTGCTTTTTGCCCTGAAAAATACCTTGAATTGAGGAAGCAAACAGTAGCCTGGCCATTGCTTGAAACTGGGACAGGGTGAAGGAAATAGAGAAAGACCAATGTGAATGAACCTTTGTAGAAATTATTCACATGCACGCACACGCACGCACACACACGCACACACACCCCTATACCTGGTTCGTTCTTTAGTATAGAGTGCTAGAAGTGTGATCACAGGGTCAGAAAGTCTATGCATTTAAATGCTCTTGTAACATCTTGCCAAACTCCTAGCATATGGAGATACTTTGAGTTGAAAGCTTCCCAAAATTGCCAGCCAAGAAGTAACATGGAGAGCTCTACAGCACAGTGACTGTTCATTTTAGTTCTCTCCTCAAGTCTGAATTTATTCAACAGCGAGTGTTCTGTCAACATCTAAAAACCCTGTGTCTTGTCCCATGATCTCATTCAAAGTTGCACTTGCTTGTTGGGTTCCAGTGACGTTGCTGATCCTCTAACCAGGCAGTTCATTGAGTAGCTAGAGGACATGAGACAAAAAACAGAAGAGAGGCATCTGCTGCACATTTACTAGACGAACCCATTTCAACCTGCCTAGTATTTTCTTGTGGCTTCCCAGGTGGTGCTAGTGGTAAAGTATCTGCCTGCCAGTGCATAGCTGCAGGAGACACAGGTTTGATCCCTGGGTCAGGAAGATCCCCCTGGAGGAGGAAATGGCAACCCACACTACTAGTCTTGTCAGGATAATTCCATGGACGGAGGAGCCTGGTGGGCTACAGTCCATGGGGGTCACAAAAGAGTCATCCAGGGCTGAGCACACATGCAATAATTTCTTGTTTCTATTCCAAAGCAATATCAAGATATTAGTGCATTGGATTTAGGTACAGAAGCACCTTGTTATTTATAGGAATTAAATGTGGGAGAAAAAAGGAGCCAAAGATAAAAACAATGATTGGTATTAGTGCTAACTAATTCTCTCTGGCCATTTAATATAGCATATAAACAAGTTCTAGGAATTAGGATATTGCTATATATGAGGAGATATTATTCTGCTCATCCCAATAACTGTCATATTCATTCCTTATTTTATGAGTACTAAATGAATCTTTTATTTCAGGCCCACTTATTATGGTCATTGCAGTAGCCTTTGACTTTCTTCTCTGCCATTAGTTTCCCATCTCTCCAGACATCCTAATCTCCACAGGCAGACTCATCTCCATAAAGTCTAGTGTAGATATTCTATCTATCCTCAAAAAGTTTCATTGGTAGTATTTTCAGTAAGGCAGTGTTCACCAAACTCTTTTGATTATGCAGCCAGTCTGTACAAATTTGTGTACACATTAATATGTTTTTATTTAATTATAATTTTTGTTTATATGACATTATACTAGTATTTTATAAACTTATTAACATATGTAAAATTAAAAAAAATTATGTGCAAAAGATGAAATAAGCAAGGTTTTGAGGTAGTTACAATTTTGTGTATATTACAAAATTCCTATTTCTTAGTAAATGTTTAATATTATCAGTAATGTGAAATTGTGCATCATAATTGTATGGAGGTCTTGGTTTAACACTTTAATGTGTTCACTGTCTTGGACTACATCCAGATTATTGTGATACTTATTATGAAAAAGGGAAAGTATTAGTCACTCAGCTGTGTCAGACTCTTTATGACCCCATGGATTGTAAAGGCTCCTCTGTCCATGTAATTCTACAGGCAAGAATACTGAAGTGGGGAGCCATTCCCTTCTCCAAGGGTTCTTTCTGACCGAGGGAACCTGGATCTCCTGCATTACAGGCAGATTCTTTATCATCTAAGCCACCAAGGAAGCCTGATACTTGTTATAGATGCTATCAACAAAAAAGTTTCCTCATAATATACATATAAGAGGGTGTGTTGTTTACTACACTGTCATGGTCCTCATTTTCAATCTGCTTTGCCAATTATATGAAAGTTTCTTTTTTCACTGAAATATGATATGTAAATTTCTGCCTTCTTTAATATTAGTCAGTTTTACTTGCAGATTAGTTAATCTTGCAAAGTAATCAAACATTTTTATATTAACAAATGACTCCAAATCATCTGAAACTCATTTAGAAGATTCATGTACAAGCTAGAAAATTCCATTTCCAAGTTTAAATGTATTAATATATCTTTAACTATATGACATACTTCAGTCACTTAGGTAACAGAAATTTTTAAATGGGAAAATTCCCAACTATTAATATCCTAAATTTTTCCATAGCTTTTAAAAAAATCTCCCTAAGTTATTTTCTTAGGTATTAAAATATTAATATTTACCTTGAAGGGACAGTCAAAGCATGCATGATATTTTAAATCTATTGTAAATCTATTGTAAATCATATGAGGCCTGAAAAATTGGAATTTATTTCTCTAAAAAATGTATAATCTATCTTTAACTGGGCAACTCTACAACACTTTTAAGTACTCTCCATTAAGATAACTAACCATCTGAGTGGTACAGATGCTCTTGATGAGTCCTTATGCCATTATAAAGTATTATAAGAACTTTGCTAGTAAAACATACTCATGTTTCTTAACCTCTCAGGGCAGCTCTGTAAGTACTGTAGGTGAGGGCAAGATGGAAAGAAGTGACCTGCTCTATCAAAGTTTCTCCCAAGATTCACATGTATCTGACATACAAGTTGAATATGGAAGCTATAGTCTTTGTCTTAAAACTTTTAGGTAAGAAATGTCAGTGTGTGTGCTCAGTCACTCGGTCGTGTCCGACTCTTTGTGACTACGAAGACTGTAGCCTGCCAGGTTCCTCTGTCCATGGAATTTTTCAGGCAAGAATACTGGAGTGGATTGCCATTTCCTCCTCCAGGGGAGCTTTCTCACTCAGGGATCTCTGGCATCTCTGCCAGATGCATCTCTGGCATCTCTTGCATCTCCTGCATCGGCAAGCAGATTCTTTATCATTAGTGCCACCTGGGAACCAAGGGTCAATAGATATTTTAATTTGTTCTTCCTACCTTTAATGGTTTGAAAGTGAAAGTGAAGTTGCTCAGTCGTGTCCGACTCTTTGCGACCCCATGGACTGTAGTCTACCAGGCTCCTCCGTCCGTGGGATTCTCCAGGCAAGAACACTGGAGTGGGTTGCCATTTCCTTCTCCAGGAGATCTTCCCAACCCAGGGATTGAACCGGGGTCTCCCGCATTCCAGGCAGATGCTTTACCATCTGAGCCACCAGGGAAGACTCTTTAATGGTGATTATCTGTAAACCCCGATTTATAGACTTGGCTTCCCAGGTGGCACTAATAAAGAACCCGCCTGCCAATGCAGGAGATGTAAGAGAAGTGGATTCAATCCCTGGGTTGGGAAGATCCCCTAGAGGAGGGCACGGGAACCCACCCCAGTATTCTTGCCTGAAGAATCCCATAGACAGAGGAGCCTGGCAGGCTGTGGTCCATCGGATCGCATAGAGTTGGACAGGACTGAAGTGACTTAGCACTCATGTACTAGAAAATAAAATCCATATCCCCTTGCATGGAGTTCAAAACCTAAGATCTTCTGTTTGATTCTTTTGTAATTTTCTATTCTGTGTATTTCCTTATGTTACTAGTTCTTCATAGACTACCATTCATCTTTCTTTCCTCAATTTTTCCTTATCTGGTTCTCAGAATTTAGTCTATCCTGCAAGCCACAGGACCTGACTTACTGCAGTTGTACAGCAAATGTGGGTTGAATGAAGGGCCTTCTGTTCATTTCTTTTGATGTATTGTTCTTCACTTGTGGTTACATATCCATTTATTTGTTGACCTGTTTGTTACCATGACTAGACCAGATGCATATGGAGACTGTAATCATCAAATAAATATTCATACCTAGGTCTGTAACTCACACAAAGTAGGTGCTTTATTGTAGTATATCCAATGAATAAAAGTTAGTCACCCTGAAGCTTTCACTGATTTTTCACCCACCTAGCCATAACTAATGTTTTCCTTTTTTAGTCTCAAAATCTGTGCTTTGTACAGAGTAGGTACTCAGTAACTCTTGAATTAGAAGAATAAGATCCAGTAAGAGGGGTTCTGGTTGTCTGTTTTTGTGGCTATCTGCTCTGTAGTTGTATCTGACCTGGTGGTAGAGGCACAAGTGGAATTTTGATTGCTACAGTGTCATATAGTTGAGCTGGAAAGTTCTTTGGAAGGGTGCCTGATGCTGAACATCAAACCTGTAGTTGTTGTTCACTTACCAAAGTCATGTCTGCGTATGTTACTTCACAGCAATGTGCAAATTGCTTACGACTGTACCCAGTAGAGTGGTGCTCGATCTGAGCTCATTTGCAGCAGTTTAAAAACAAACTCCAGAGCCCAGTATCACAACTGTTTTCTTCCTTTTTGATCTTCCCTCATTAGGAGGGACAGGGTAAGGGTTGTATAATGTGCTGAAATCTGTCAGTACTTTGTGTGTCTTATTCATTAAAACCTTCAGATGCTGTTTTCCTAGCGGCTTCATTTACCAGGGAGGGCGAGGAAAAAAACACTAAACAGGTGTTCTTGACTTGAAAAACAGCAATTTCAAGCAACTCACAAGGGGAGAAGTTGGAAATTTTCAGATTCTGAAGTTGTCACTGGGAGATAAATTTGGGTTCCACATTCGCCTCTCATAAACAGACTTTCTTTTACATAAATTTCTGCTGTGCACAAGGCACCTGATTTCTCTGGGGGCAGACATGCTCACAGAGCAATCATGCTGCAAAGAGATAGTGTGTATTTTCCCAGCCTTCTCCCAAACACACAAATATGAGTTGGGGGAGCAGTATGCTGAGCTGCTAATAGAGAATTCTAGCTTCCCTGGCAGGGAGAAAAATACCTATGGTAAATATTTGGCTTGATTGATGGGAAAGTGTCTGAATTTTGACTAATCTAAACTCAAATGTTTCTGTAATACCATAAGAAGATTATTGGTCAAATAAACAATGAGGTACATTAAGTATCTTATACAAAAGAACTGCATAGTACTGTTTTTTATTTCTGAAGCAGGAGCTTTGTGAAGCAAGGGGAAAGCTAAAAGAGAGGTCTCCTACAGCAGTATTTCTCAAAACATGGTCCCAGGCCAGTAGTATCAGCATTACATAGTAGTTTGTTAGGGATGCATTCTTGTCCCACACTCCGGAAGTACCAAATCAAATATTCTGGGAGTGAGGTCCAACAGTCTGTGTTTTAGCAAACGTTTCAGTGATTCTAATGAATGCTTAAATCCGAGAACCATTGTTTTACCAGAATTCACTAATTCATTCAACAGATACTTATTGGGTATCTAACAAATTCTAAGCACTCTTTTTAGGCACTGATAGTATAGCACTGTGAACAAAGAGTCAAAAGCTGGCTGTCTTGTATTTTATATTCCAGTGAGCAATCTGGGAAAGTCAAAGGAAATGGGAATTTGTTAGTTTGCTTTATGCCATTTTGGGCACTGCAGGATGCCCTTTTCTGTGACCATAGTGTTTGAGATGGCTTTGCATAAGTTGCACTGTAAACATTTGAGAACTGAACCAGACTTACTTCATTTTGCAGAGTTAGTTACTTTCCCTTTCACGGCCAGCTCTCCTGGGACTGGTTCCAAAATCTCCGTCTAGATGCTCAAGATCTATAACTTACCTCAGCAGGCAGCTGTTCTGCATATATTTTTGCTCCTAGAGTAATTTATTGGGCTTCACTGGTGGCTCAGGCCTTAAAGACTTCATCTACAGTGTAGGAAGCTTGGATTCAATCCCTGGGTCAAGCAGATCCCCTGGAGAAGGGAATGGCAACCCACTCCAGTATTCTTGTCTGGAAAATACTGTGGACGGAGGCCTGGTGGGCTGTAGTCCATGGGGTTGCAAAGAGTTGGACACAACTAAGTGACTAATACTTTCACTTTCAGTAACTTATTAATCATCATTCTGTGTTTGATACTCTAGTATAGGCATTGGAAATGAATTGGTGGACATGATTGCTGATATCTGGGCTTTCATTCTGTAAGGACTATCACTGAATCAGGTGGTATAAAGGACATATAGCTTGTTAACAGTCAAGAAACCAATGGCTTAGACTCTTAAATAAGCATAAAGAAACATTCTTAGTATGAAAAATTGGAACAGTTTTGCATCCTGACTACTTTATATTAGGTAGGCTAGAATCTGTAGGAACTTGCTACCTTTTATCTAGCTGGTCACTTATTCAGATGCTGTTTTTTTCCAACTTAGAAAATTTTCATAAAAAAGCAAACTAAGTCAAAAGACAAGCAAATAAACACCTATGTAATTACTGTACTTTTCCTCATTCTCTCTCTTTGTTGACATATACACTGAGTATCAGCATTCCATTTGAAAGTTTAAGTTCCAGGTACGTAAAAATTTCATCCATTAATAATTCAGGGTGAATCTCTTAAGAATAAGGACATTTGGCTAAGTTATGACAGTATCATTGTTGTTTCTAAGAAAATAACAATTCCATAAGTCATTGAACATCTAAATCTTCCTCAGATAATCTCTCCACTTTGTTTTCACCATGAAGAGTTCAAGTCAATTACTATGTATAATTTCCCACATTTTTTATTTGCTTGATTATTTCCTTTTGGTGTCACTTAATGTGTGTCTCAATCCCTTAAATTCACTGTGCACTAGAACTTAGATCTAGAGGCTCAACTGGATTTTATTAAATACTTATTTGAGTGCCCAGAATGTGGCAGTCACAGTATGACAAGCAAAACAGATGAATTCTTGCTCTTACAAGGAATGTATAAAGGGTTATATAAAACTATATCTAGGGAAGATAACACAGTAAGCAAGCATAATATGTTCCTATATAAAAATAACTTCCCCCCTCATTGTGGAGATATTTGAGCTGTGGTCTGAATAGAAGTGACAGGCAGTAGGGGATATGGGTGAAAAAAATTATTTGCTAAACTGGCTGACTGAAACAAAGACTTCTTAGGGGAGCACGAGTCTCTTGAATGAAAGGGAGATCTTGAGTGCTTAAGAATTTGAGGGGAATAATCATGCGAATTACTGGACAGGGTTTGGTGGGAACAGATAATAATTCTGATGTATCATGGAGACTGTTCCCTTGTGTTGGTAGCTGCCCATATTTTTTCCTGGGTGGGTACAATGATGTCAATACAATGAACAAAAAGGTGAAGGTCCAAAGTAATAATCAAGAATTATAATTTGAGTTGTCTAGTACTATTGACTCTCTCTAGTCTCACAAGTCCCTAAAATGCCAAGCAGAATTTTATATGCCAGAAAAATTCAGTCTTCCACTGTGGAAATTTGGGAAAGTGGAGTTAGTTACTCATAGTGTTTTTTATTTTTATTTTTGCTATGTTTTTGTCCTTCCCATCCCTTAAAAATTTGTGTCCCTTTATTATTCTGGTCTGTTATGACATGCTCCTGTACTCTGGATGCATGTATGAATGTAACTTTATTAAACACATGCATGTATATATGAGTAATGGTATTTGTAGTGAAAACAGAGAGGGAGGAGACTGAAGAGGATGCTTTTTTAAAGAGTTTTTATTTGGCTCTTTGGCAGGAAAGCAGCATAAACCTGGACATTCAAGTGCATTTGCATGCCATAATAATGCACTGGGTGATTGTGTCAGATGAAATACCACCTCCATACAAAACACAAATCTGGTAGGAGGTACACGTGGTGGTTAATTTCTCATCTAGCACCTGACAGAGCCTGTGGGTGAGGTTTTTGACACCTGTCAGAGAGCAGAGGAAACACTACCTCTCGAAGTACCTGGAGACAGAGCAGGCTGAGGTCTGGCTGCTAAGAAGAGAATCCTCAGCGAGAGAAACACGCTGGAGCAACTGTCATTCCTCATAACTGTTCCTCATTTTAGGCCTCAGTCTGCCCATCTGTGAAACCCATCTGTGAAGTGTGTTCATTGAAAATGCTTGATGTATTGATGTGTCAGGAAAAACAGCTAAAAAATAAAACATTCCCCCCACCCCACCAGTCATGTAGTACTTCTAGGGATTTGTAATCAAGCTTGTGGTTCTGTGCAAGTTAGATTCTGTTTATGATTTATGTCTTTCATGGTAAAATACTGTGTGTGTGTGCATGCGCGTGCATGTGTGTGCATGTGTGTGCATGTGTGCGCATGCATGTGCTCATGTACTTGTGCTTACTCTGGAGAAAGAGGACCAAAGAGGATGAATACAATATTTCATTATAATACTAAAGTATTTCCAGAACATTCATAGTTGATTACATGCTTTTGAAAGACTGTTTTTTCCAATAGAAATTTCTGAGACTAGGAGACTATTATAAATATGTCTGACATCATAGTCACTAGCTATGAGTCACTGTCGAGCACTTGAAATGTAGCTGGTGTGAATACGGAACTAAAATTTTGACTTGATTAATTTAAGTTTAAATAGCCATATGTGGTTGGTGGCTACCATTTTGGACAGAGCAGGTCTAAAGAGATGTGGAAGACAGACTTTAAAAGAGTCAGCATTTGTGCTGGGGAAAGGTTGAGGGGAAGGGATAGCTAGGGAGTTGGAAAGGACATATACACACTAATATTTTTTAAACGGATTACCAACAGGGACATACTGTATAACACATGGAACTCTGCTCAGGGTCATGTGGCAGCCTGGATGGGAGGGGCGTTTGGGGGAGAATGGATACGTATATTATGTATGGCTGAGTCCCGTCACTATTCACCTGAAATTATCACAACGTTGTTCATCGGTTATACTGCTACACAAAATAAAAAGTTGAAAAGAAATAGGTTGAGCTTAAAAAAAAAAGTTAACATCTGGATACTTAGTTTGCCAATTAAATTATTTTATTCTGGGATTCTTATTGCTAGTATATTTTCTTGTGTTTAAAATGTGCACCAATTCCCATTCCCCTGACACCCCCTTCCCCTTCCTGGTCGTACACATATACGCACAATTCCCTATTTTACTCTGCTATAATTGCTAAGTACTAAAATTTTGTTTTATATCCAGACTTCTTGAAGCAGTACTCTCTGCATATTGTGTGTGTTTGCTAAGTTGTTTCAGTCATGTGCAACACGGTATAACCCTTTGTAGCCCACCAGGCTCCTCTCTCAGTGAGATTCTCCAGGCAAGAATACTGGAGTGGTTGCATGCCCTCCTCCAGGGGATCTTCGTGACCCAGGGATAGCACCTACGTCTCTTGTGTCTCCTGCATTTTAGGCAGATTCTTTACCACTAGCGCCACCTGGGAAGCCCAACTGTCTCACAGTATTTCCACTATTATCAGCTCCTGCCTTAAGACCTCTCTTTAGCCTCCTCAGTGCTGCAACATTCTGAGTTTTTTCTACCATAGTCTTTTTCTCTTCTTTCCAGCTCAAATTTGCTCTTCTAGATTAAGCCAAAAGTTCTGATTTATGTCTTTGGTAAGGAAATATAGCTAATTCTGATCTCTTCAATGAAGAGTTTTAAAATGTGATACTTTTCACCTCGAAGTTTCTTGGCCTCAGGCCAAATTATGGGGAGGGAACACAGCCATGCCCATCAGCAGAAAATTAAAGATTGACTGCCCATCAGAACAAGACCCATATTCCCCCATAGACAGTCCCTCCCATCCAGAAGCTTCCACAAGCCTCTTATCTTTATCCATCAGAGGGAAGACAGAATGAAAACCATAATAATCACAGAAAATTAACCAAACTGATCACATGGATCACAGCCTTGTCTAACTCAATGAATGATAAGCCATATTATGTAGGGCTCCCCAAGATGGACGGGTCACGGTGGAGAGTTCTGACAAAACATGGTCCACTGGAGAAGGGAATGGTAAACCATTTCAGTATGCTTGCCTTAAGCACTTGATGAACAATATGAAAAGGCAAAAAGACAAGGCACTGAAAGATGAATTCCCCAGGTTGGTAGATGCCCAATATGCTACTGGAGAAGAGTAGAGAAATAACTCCAGAAAGAAGGAAGAGATGGAGCCAAAGTGAAAACAACGCCCAGTTGTAGATGTGACTGGTGATGGAAGTAAAGTCTGATGGAGTAAAGAACAATATTGCATAGGAACCTGGAATGTTAGGTCCACAAATCAAGGTAAGTTGGAAGTGGTCAAGCAGGAGGTATCAAGAGTGAACATCGGCATTTAAGGAATCAGTGAGCTAAAATGGACTGGAATGGGTGAATTTAATTCAGATGACCATTATATCTACTACTGTGGGCAAGAATCTCTTAGAAGAAACGGAGTAGCCCTCATAGTTAACAAAAGAGTCAGAAAGGTAGTACTTGGGTGTAGTCTCAAAAATGACAGAATGATCTCTGTTCATTTCCAACGCAGACCATTCATATCACAGTAATTAAAGTCTATGACCCAACCATTAATGCCAGAGAAGCTGAAGTGGAATAGTTCTATAAAGACCTACAAGACCTTCTAGAACTAATACCCCCAAAAGATGTCCTTTTCATTACAGGGAACTGGAATGCAAATGTAGGAAGACAAGAAATACCTGGAGTAACAGGCAAGCTTGGCCTTGGAGTACAAAATGAAGCAGGGCAAAGTCTAACAGTTTTGCCAAGAGACCACATTGGTCATAGAAAACACCCTTTTCCAACAACACAAGACATGACTCTCCACATGGACATCACCATATGGTCAATACTGAAATCAGATTGCTTATATTCTTTGCAGTTGAAGCACTATACAGTCAACAAAAAAACAAGACTGGGAGCTGACTGTGGCTAAGATCATGAACTCCTTATTGCCAAATTCAGAATTAAATTGAAGACAGTAGGGAATACCACTAGACCATTCAGGTATGACCTAAATCAAATCCCTTGTGATTGTACAGTGGAAGTGACAAATAGATTAAAGGGATTGGATATGAGAGACAGAGTGCCTGAAGAACTGTGGATGAAGGTTTGTAACATTCAAAACCTGTGATCAAAACCTTCCCCAAGAAAAAGAAATGCAAAAAGGCAGAATGGATATTTGAGGCCTAAAATTAGCTGAGAAAAGAAGAGAAGCAAAGGGCAAAGGAGAAAAGGAAAGATATACCCATTTGAATGCAGAGTTCCAAAAAATAGCAAGGAGAGATAAGAAAGCCTTCCTCAGTGATCAATGCAAAGAAATGGAGGAAAACAATAGAGTGGGAAAGACAGAGATCTCTTCAAGAAAATTAGAGATACCAGGGGAACATCTCATGCAAAGATGGGCTCAATAAAAAACAGTATGGACCTAACAGAAGCAGAAATTATTAAGAGGGAGCAAGAATGCACAGAACTATACAAAAAAAGATCATGACCCAGATGATCACGATGGTGTGATGACTCACCTAGAGCCAGACATCCTAGAGTGCAAAGTCAAGTGGGCTTTAGGAAGCATCACTATGAACAAAGCTAGCGGAGGTGATGGAATTCCAGTTGAGTATTTCAAATCCTAAAAGATGATGCTGTGAAAGTGCTGCACTAAATGTGCCAGCAAATATGGAAAACTTAGCAGTAGCCACAGGACTGGAAAAGGTCAGTTTTCATTCCAATCCCAAAGAAGCACAATGACAAAGACTGTTTAAACTACTGCACAATTGTACTCACTTCACATACTAGCAAAGTAATGCTCAAAATTTTCCAAGCCAGGCTTCAACAGTATGTGAACCGTGAACTTCCAGATGGTCAAGCTGGATTTAAAAAAGGCAGAGGAACAAGAGATCAAATTGCCAAAATCCATTGGTTCATAGGAAAAGTAACAGAATTCCAGGAAAACATCTACTCTGCCTCATTCAGTATGCTGAAACCTCTGTGTGGATCACAACACACTGTGGAAAAGTTTTAAAGAGACGGGAATACCAGACCACCTTACCTGCCTCCTGAGAAACCTGTGTGCCAGTCAAGAAGCAACAGTTAGAACTGGACATGGAACAACTGACTGGTTCCAAACTGGGAAAGGAGTATGTCAAGGCTGTATATTGTCATCCTGTTTATTTAACTTCTGTGCAGAGTTCATCATGAGAATGCTGGGCTGGATGAACCACAGGGCAGAATCAAGATTACCGGGAGAAATATCAAGAACCTCAGATGTGCAGATGACACCACCTTATGGCAGAAAGTGAAGAGGAACTAAAGAGCCTCTTGAAAAACGTGAAAGAGGAGAGTGAAAAATGCTGCTTTAAACTCAACATTCAGAAAACTAAGATTATGGCATCCATTCCCATCACTTTATGGCAATAGCTGGGGAAACAATGGAACCAGTGACAGACTTTACTTGGGCTCCAGAATCACTGCAGATGGTGACTATAGCCATGAAGTTAAAAGACTCTTGCTCCTTGGAAGAAAAGCTATGACCAACCTAGACAGCATATAAAAAGCAGAGACGTTACTTTGCTGACAAAATTCCATCTAGTCAAAGCTATAATTTTTTCCAGTAGTCATGTATGGATGTGAGTTGGACCATAGAGAAAGCTGAGCACCAAAGAATTGATGCTTTTGAACTGTGGTGTTGGAGAGGGCTCTTGAGAGTCCCTTGGACTGCAAGGAGATCCAACCAGTCCATCCTAAAGGAGATCAGTCCTGAATGTTCATTGGAAGGACTGATGCTGAAGCTCCAGTACTTTGGCTACCTGATGTGAAGAGGCAACTCACTGCAAAAGACCTTGATGCTAGGAAAGTTTGAAGGCAGGAGGAGAAGAGGATGACAGAAGATGAGTTGGTTGGATGGCATCACTGACTCGATGAACAGGAGTGTGTGCAAGCTCTGGGAGATGGTGAAGGACAGGGAAGCCTGGCGTGCTGCAGTCCATGGGGTCACAAAGAGTTGGACATGACTGAGTGACTGAACTGATGTCTTTGGTGAGAAAATATAGCTAATTCTGATCTCCTCAATGACTGGCTTTAAAATGCCACACTTTCTCCTTTAAGTTTCTTGTTTGATGTGCAAACATATGAGTTTAATAACAAACATAGCTCATAATTTTCCTATCAAAATGAATCCCCTATCCTATGTTGAAAGTTACCACTGTATTTCTTGTTACCCGAGTTGAAGAGCTTGGTCTTTTTTGACTTTTAACATATTTTTATGCTCCTCCCTCTCAATTCAATCAATAGCCGGTGGCAGTTCATTTCTATAAAACAGGAATGCTTTGTGAATTTGTGTGTTCTCCTTCCTGAGGGGCTGTACTAACTCTCCCCGTATTATTTGAATTTTAGTATGTACTGCTGATGCCGGGCGACTTCTTCCTTTCTAGTGCATATTGGGTTACGACGAGTGTCCTCTTCCACTCTCCATACCTTGACTTAACTTTTCCTCAGTTCACGTGTGCTTGTTTTCAGCCTCCTACTTGGTGTTATTACCTTCACTCTCAGCTGAAGCTGCACTGACCACTCCATTTCTATCTCATCTGACTGTTCTGCTTGCATCTTACCTTCCAAGTACATTGGTTTGCCCACACTTGTTGAATCACTCTTCCTTTTCCAACCATGTGCTTTTGCTTAATGCTACTTAGCTCTGCCACAAATTGATTCATCTTATTTGTGTTTTCAAATCCTATATGCCTAAAGCTTTTAAGGTTTCAGTTCAGTTTAGTCGCTCAGTCTTGTCTGACTCTTTGCAACCCCATGAATCACAGCACGCCAGGCCTCCCTGTCTATCACCAACTCCTGGAGTATACTCAGACTCATGTCTATCACGTTGGTGATGACATCCAGCCACCTCATCCTCGGTCGTCCCCTTCTCCTCCTGCCCCCAGTCCCTCCCAGCAGCAGGGTCTTTTCCAATGAGTCAACTCTTCGCATGAGGTGGCCAAAGTATTGGAGTTTCAGCTTTCACATCAGTCCTTCCAATGAACACCCAGGACTGATCTTATTTATACACTATTCATCAGCTGTTTATTGGTGTATGCTACGTACTGGTATTGAACTAAGTGCCTATGTCTTTATTGCTCAGCTCATAACAACACAGGATCTCATTTCATGGAGTCTATTTTATAAACTGGAGAATCTGAAAAATAAAGAAGCATTTTGGGTACCATGTGATGGACTTCTGTCTCATTATCACGTGGACTCCATCCCAGACCACTTTGGCTCCTCTGAACTCATGGAGATTACACATTGGCCACTTAATTACATTACTTATTTTTATCTGTTCACTTACTGATTTTACTATTTTGTGTTAATTTCCTCTGTTGTATTATAAACTACTTCAGGGGAGGAAAAAGATTTTATACCACTGATTATACGCTATAGCCTGCTATGTTTCATATAAAAAGCACATATTAAATATCTGGCAGTTTGTAAGAGGGTTGGATTTTACACTTGGGATCTTCCCTCTGCACTGCATAATTATTTCTCTGTTGACATAAAACCGAAATGTGATGACAGAGAAGGTGAGATTTGTTTGTACTCAGTCTACATTGAGTGATAGATTTACACATGCAGATTAAATTAGTTATGCCTAATGGGCATTTGTATGTATTCTTTGGATAAATATCTGTTAAGTGTTCTGCTCATTTTTAATCAGGTTAATCAAACCAAAATGGCAGACTGAAACACAAGTAAAAAGAAACATGGAGATACAGAGCAACGAGAAAACAGAAGATAAAATGCCAGTACTGTCTTCATTTTTCATCTCCTTGGTTAAATTTATTTCTAGGTATTTTATTCTTTTTGTTGCAATTGTAAATAGGATTGTTTTCATAATTTTTCCTTCTGCTAGCTCATTGTTAGCATATAAAAGTGCAACAAATTTTTGTATTGAAAAATATACAAAATTTTTTGTGTATTTTTTGTACCTTGAAACGTTCTTTATTATTTCTGATAGTATATTGGTAGGGCCTTTAGGGTTTTTAATATACATATAAAATCATGTCGTCTATAAACAGTAACGGGTTTACTTCTTGCTTCTCGCCTTTTGTTCTGACTGCAGCTTCCAGTGGTGACAGCGGTATCGCTGTCTTGTTCCTGATCTTAGAGGGATCGTTTTCAGGTTTTCACCATCGAGTGCGATGTTAGCTGTGGGTTTGTCATATATGGCCTTTATTATGTTGATTTATCTTGTGTGCACTTTGAGAGTTTCTGTGATAAATAGGTGCTGGATCTCGTCAAATGCTTTTTCTGCATCTATTGAGATGTTGACCCAGTTTTCACCCTTCGCCCTGCACTTTGTTAATGCGGTGCTTTGTGCTGATGCTTTGTGGATGTTGAACCATCCCTGCACCCTGTAATGAGTCCTGCTTGATCATGTTGAGTGTGCTCAGTCATGTCCGACTGTAGCCCACCAGGCTCCTCTATCTGTGGGGTTCTCCAGGCAAGGAAACTGGAGTGGGTTGCCGTTTCCTCCTCCCGGGACCCTTCTCAACCCAGAGACTGAACCCGAGTCTCAGGCGGATTCTCTGCCACCAGTGCCCCCTTGTTTTGGTTTGTTAATATTTTGTGGAGGATTTTCCCATCTATGTTTATCAGTGACATTGGCCTGTAATTTTCAATTTTTGTGTTATCTTTGTGTGTTTTAGTATCAGGGTAATGTTGGCCTTCTAAATAAGTTAGAGGCTATTTCTTTCCAGGTTTTTGGGAGAGTTTAAAAGTAGGTATTAAATCTTTGAATATTTGATAGAAGTCACCTGTGAAGCTGTCTGGTCCTGGACTTTCGTTTTTTTCAGAGGTTTTTGATTACTGTTTCAGTCTTCTTATTAGTGATCAGTGTATTGACTTTTCTCTTTCATCTTGATTCAGTCTTGGAAATTTGTATGATTCTCAGAATTTACCCATTTCTTCTATGTTGTCCAATTTGTTGGTGTATAGTTATTCATCGTATTCTCATATAATCCTTCCTATCTTTTATAGTTCTGTATTATCTATTTTAATTTTGGCTCTTTCATTTCTGATTTTATCTGATTTTTTTTTTTAAGTGAGTCAGCCTAAAGGTGTGTCAGTTTTCTCCATTTTCGAATGAGCTCTTATTTTTCTTGATCTTTTCTATTATCTTTTCATTACTTCTGCTCTGATTTTGTTATTTCCTTTCTTCTAACTTTGAGCTTCATTTGTTCTTCATTTTCTAGTTACTTTCGATGTATGGATAGGTGATTTGAGCTTCAGATAAACATATATTCCTGTAAACTTCCCTTTAGTGCTCTTTGTGCTGCATCCCACAGATTTTGGATTTTTCCTTTTCATTTATCTTAAGATATTTCTTCTCTTTCTCTTTTAACTTTTTTGTTGACTCTCTAGTTTTTCAATAGTTTGTTCAGTCTCCACATATTGTCATTTTTTCCCAGCTTTCATCTTACAGTAGATTTCCGGTTTCATACCATTGTGGTTGAAAAGGCACTTGATATGATTTAATTTAATGAGACCTGAATCCCAGCATTTGGTCTATCCTTGACAAAGTTCCATGGGCACTTGAGAAAAGCGTGCATTCTGCTGCATTTGGATGGATGCTGTGTACATGTTATCAAACCTATGTGATCTACTGTTTCATTTAAGTCTGCTCTTAACCTTGCTGACTTTCTTTCTAGATGAGCCACCCATTTATGTAGGTGTAGCCATGGGCTGCCATCTATGGGGTCGCACGGAGCTGGACACAAGTTGCCTGAAGTGACACAGCGTCAGCAGCAGTGTTACAGTGCCCTACTATTACTTTGCTGTCAAGTTTCCCCTTTATGTCTGTTCATAATAGTTCTGTGTATGTTAGGTATATATATTAATCCTTGTTATATCTTCTTGATAAATTATCTTTAATTATTGTACACTGTCCATCTTCATCTCTTGCTATCTTTTTTGACTTGAAGTATTTTCTCTGATATGAATACGGCTACCTTTTTTTTTTTTTGCTTTTGGCTACTGAGAGCTTAGAGAACTGTCTTCTGTCTCTTTACTTTGAGCCTATGTTTGTCTTAAGAACTGAGGTGAGTCTTTTTATTTATGAATCTGTCCAGTAACTCTGTCTTTTGATTGAGTTCTCTTCATTTACTAAATGTAAAGGATTATTGATAAATGGATACAATACTGCCATTTTATCTTTTGTTGTCTGTTTGTTCTGTATCTCTCTGTTTCTTTTTCCTGGTGTTTCTGTCTGCCATTTTGGTTTAGTGGTTTTCTATGATGTGTGTTTCCCAACTTCGTTTTTCAAAATGTGTCTCTAGTCTAGATTTACGTTTTGTGGTTATCATGGGTTGGGATAAAACATTTTCCTAGATAAAACAGTCCTTTTCTTGCCTATAGCCTCTGATCTTCAGTTGCCTGTATTTGGAGAATGTTATTCCACTGCATACTGGCCTGTACAGAGTTTCTATTCAGAAATCTGCTGATAGGGTAATGGGGATTACTTTGTATGTTACCTTCCTTTTTTCTGTGGCTGCCTTTAAGATTCTGTCTTTGTCATTGAATTTTGGCAGTTTTCATTATAATGTGTTTTGGAAAAGGTCGTTTTGCATTGAGATTTCTTATGTAGGTTTTCCTCTTACCTTCATTGACGTATAAATGCAGTTCCTTCCCCCCAGGTTTGGAAAGTTCTCAGCTATTATTTCCTTAGGTAAACTCTCTACTCCTTTCTCCCTTTTCTCCTTCCAGGATCCCCATTATCCTTAGGTTGCCCTTCCTAAAAGAGTTTCACAGTTCTTAGGATTTCCTCATTTATTTTAGATCTTAATTCTCTCTCGTCTTCTACCAGTGTCACTTTTAGATTCGTATCTTCAAGGTGCTAATTCTCTCTTTGATATGTTCTGCTCTGTTTCCAGTATGCTCTAATCTGTTCGTTGTCTCATTTATCTCATCCTTCAGCTCCTGAATGTCTATTAGTTCTCTTTTAGATTTAAACCTCTTTGGTAAAGTCTTTTTTCTGTTTATTAATTTTATTCCTGAGCTCTTTGAACTGCGTTTCTGAGTTTTTTTTCTTTTTTTTGGTAGCTTGTGTGTTTCTTCCTGACAGCTGTTTTGAATTCTTTACTAGATTACTTAATTCCATGACTTTTGGTTTCTGGAGAATTGTCACATTCTTTTTGTGATACAATGTTATGCTGGTTTTTCCTGGTGCTTTATGAGTTGTTCCTTGGCTGATACATTTGAAGATGCAAATTCTTTGCTTCTTTGCTGCTGCTGCTGCTAAGTTGTGTCAGTCGTGTCTGACTCTGTGACTTTAGGTAAAGCTTCTTCTTACTTGATTATGTCAGGCGAGTGTAATCTCCTTGGTTCTGTCTTGTCTCAACACAAATTTGAAGTGACGGACATGAAAGCCCTTGGCACGTCACAGCTCTTGGGCAGACCGTGTTGTAGCTCCCGGGTCTCGAACAGACCGTGATATAGCTCTTAGACAGATCAGTGTTATAGCTCTGTGTTACAGGTCAGTTTTATTTAGAAAATAGCAGGAAAATACATCCTCGAGGTGTGAGGGCATGCCGACCCAAAGATGCAAAGAGAAGCAAGAGCCCGGCCCTTTGGCTCCTCTATTTATATGTTTTTTCCTCCCTCCCCGCTGGCCCGGGCCACTCTGTGTAAACTGGGCTAGCCAGGAGTGTTGTTTGTTCTACCTGAGGTCCTCACTCCGGTCCTCGGACCTTCCTTTGTTCTATTTCTGTGGGCTTTCCCCTTCCTTGTCTTTTAGCCACCGCCATTTTGGACTCCTGTTTCCTATTGTAACTACCTAACAATTCTAAAAATTCAACAGGTTCGTAATTAGAGATCTTTCTTTTGTTTTTAGGGTTTCCCTGGTGGCTCAGATGGTAAGGAATCTGTCTGCGATGCAGGAGACCCGGGTTTGACCCCTGTATTGGGAAGATCCCCTGCAGATCTTCAGTATTGTTGCCTGGAGAATTCCATGACCAGAGGACCTGGTGGGCTACAGCGCACGAGGTCATAAAGAGTCGGACACGACTGAGCGACTCACACTTTCACTTTTTTACTTTTGCTTTTCAGTAGGTGGTGCTATAGCCCAAGTTTTTGGTATTTCTACCTGAGTTGTCTGTGCTTGCGCTTGAGTCTGTCCTGTACTTATCACCCTCCCCCGCCTCTGCTGGAGTTCTTGCCCTCTGCCCCTACTGTTGCTGCTTGTACCTCTGGGCTTGCTCTGCTTTGCTGTAGCCAGTGCTGGTACTGTTGTTGGTGTTGCTTCCTGGGGCACCTAGATGGGGGGGCGCCTTGCTGCCTCAGGAATGGGTCGTGGGCTCTGCTACTGCAGGAGGGAGGAGCAGAGATTGAGCCTGACGGCGCCTGCACTATTACCAGTTCTGTCAGGTTCATGGGCACCACCTCTTGGATACAGGGGGTGGAGTCACGTATGTACTTGCAGCTAGAGGAATGGAGTCAGAGGCCCCGCTGCCACTCCTGCCCTGTCCTCAGCAGTGAAGGGTGCTTCTGCAGCCAGGAGAATGGAGTTGTGTGCACTGCCTCCTGGGTTGTCTGGTGCCACAAGGTTTTCTGGGATCATTGTGTTGGGGAGGAGTGTGATCCTAGTCAGGGGGTGGAGTCACGTATGTACTTGCAGCTAGAGGAATGGAGTCAGAGGCCCCGCTGCCACTCCTGCCCTGTCCTCAGCAGTGAAGGGTGCTTCTGCAGCCAGGAGAATGGAGTTGTGTGCACTGCCTCCTGGGTTGTCTGGTGCCACAAGGTTTTCTGGGATCATTGTGTTGGGGAGGGGTGTGATCCTAGGCATTATCTCTGCTGTTCTCGCTTTCTGATTTCTCTGTGTTTCCAATCTACCAATTTTCAGATGTAGACATCTGTGGAACTCTCCAGTGTGTGTTGGGCAGAGGAACCTTTATTGTGTTACAGATGTTTGACAGGTTATAGATTGAACAGGAGAGAGAAAAGTTTTCATAGTCCACTGTAGTATTCTTGCCTGGTGAATCCCGTGGACAGAGGAACCTGGTGGGCTACAGTCTACGGGGTTGCAGAGTTGGACACGACTGAGTGACTAACACAGTTTTCTTTCTTGCCTTTTCTTCATTTCCCTGCCTTCTTTTGTAATACGTAGTAGTATTTATTTACTTACCTACCTACTTATTTTTATGCATCTTACATTTATTTTTGTTTTTAAATTACTTGATTATGTTTTGACCACGCCACATGGCTTGCAGGATTTTACTTCCCTGACCAGGGATTGAACCCAGGCCCGTGGCAGTGAAAGTTCCAAGTCCTAACCAGTGGACCACCGGGGAATTTCCCTTGGTAGTATTTATGACTCCCTCTTGTCGCCTTTGTTGACTTATTCAGTTCAGTTCAGTCACTCAGTCATGTCTGACTCTTTGCGACCCCATGAACCGCAGCATGCCAGGCCTCCCTGTCCACTGGGTAAACTGCTGGAGTTTACCCAAACTCATGTCCATTGAGTTGGTGATGCCATCCAACCATCTCATCCTCTGTTGTCCCCTTCTCCTCCCTCCTTCAATCTTTCCCAGCATCAGGGTCTTTTCCAATGAGTCAATTCTTCACATCAGATGGCCAAAGTATTGGAGTTTCAGCTTCAACATCAGTCCTTCCAGTGAACACCCAGGACTGATCTCCTTTTAGATGGACTGGTTGGATCTCCTTGCAGTCCAAGGGACTCTCAAGAGTCTTCTCCAACACCACAGTTCAAAAGCATCAATTCTTTGGTGCTCAGCTTTCTTCACAGTCCAACTCTCACATCCATATGTGACCAGTCTGAATCTCCCAATTCTTCCCATCTGCTCCCCCTTCTCTTTTGGTATCCATATATTCTCTAAGTATGTGTCTCTACAAATTTTATGGGTTTAAATGTATAATGGCATATATCCACCATTACAGTATTCCTAAAAATTGTTTCACTGCCTTAAAAAGCTTCTGTGTCTCTTGCATATTTATCCCTCTGTCCCCTAACCATTGACAACCACCAAAACCAGTTTTTTAAAAACAGTCTCCATAGTTTTGCCTTTTCCAGAATGTCATATAGTTGGAATCATACAGTATATAGTTCTTGTAGACTGGCTTCTTTCACCAAGTTATATGGATTTAATAAGGTTCTCCATGTCTTTCCATTGCTTGATGCCTCATTTCTTTTTTAGCAGAGTAACAGTCTGTGGTCTGGATGTATAATAGTTTATCTCTTCATCTGTTGAAAGACATATTGGTTGCTTCCAAGTTTTGAATAAAGCAACCATAAACATTTGTATGCAGCTTTTTTGTGAGGACATAAATTTTCAACTCCTTTTGAGTATGACGGTCTTCATACCATTATAGGAGACACTCCATCTTTCACCTTTGATCCACTTTTTCCCAGTCCTTGCCTGCTACCTTGCAACTGGGGCCCTTGACTATTCTACTCTGTCTTATCCAATGTTGATATTTATTAAATGCTATTTAATACTATTTTAGGGTTGATTCATCTTCTCTTTAAATTACAGACTGAAAGTTTTGAATTGTAAGATGCATACATACATTTTTGAAAACCTATAACTTCTTAATTACAGTTAGCCAGTTTTTTTGTCTTTTGTTGTAATCTTTTAACTTCACTCTGGCATTTTCACTGCTCATCAGCAGACTGGAAGCAAGGAATAATTTTGTTTAAGTATATCTTTTTCTTCTTTGAGAAGTGCTACTATGACTATGTATTTATTGTTTTAGTGTTTTTAAAATATTATAAACTGTATTTGATTATGCTGCTGCTACTGCTAAGTCACGTCAGTCATGTCCAACTCTGTGTGACCCCATAGACGGCAGCCCACCAGGCTCCCCCATCCCTGGGATTCTCCAGGCAAGAATACTGGAGTGGGTTGCCATTTCCTTCTCCAATGCATGAAAGTGAAAAGTGAAAGTCGCTCAGTCATGTCTGACTCTGAGCGACCCCATGAACTGCAGCCTAACTCTCTGTGACCCCATAGACGGCAGCCCACCAGGCTCCCCCATCCCTGGGATTCTCCAGGCAAGAATACTGGAGTGGGTTGCCATTTCCTTCTCCAATGCATGAAAGTGAAAAGTGAAAGTGAAAGTCGCTCAGTCGTGTCTGACTCTGAGCGACCCCATGAACTGTAGCCTACCAGGCTCCTCCATCCATGGGATTCTCCAGGCAAGAGTACTGGAGTGGGGTACTGTTGCCTTCTCCGGTATTTGATTATATTTGCCTAATAAAGATCTCTTGTTCTAAAAAATGAGGTAAGTGTATTGAGTATCAAACATTTTTTTTTTAATTTGCCAAATTTGTTTTATTTTTTTATTTTATTTATTTTTTAGAGCTTCCATTTTACTTTTTTTTACTTTACAGTACTCTATTGTTTTTGGCATACATTGACATGAATCTGCACGGGTGTACATGAACTCCCAAACATGAACCCTCCTCCTACCTCCCACCCCACATCATCCCTCTGGATCATCCCCATGCACCAGCCCCAAGCATCCTGCATCTGCATTATCTCTGCTGTTCTCGCTTTCTGATTTCTCTGTGTTTCCAATCTACCAATTTTCAGATGTAGACGTCTGTGGAACTCTCCATTGTGTGTTGAGCAGAGGAACCTTTATTGTGTTACAGATGTTTGACAGGTTATAGATTGAACGGGAGAGAGAAAAGGAATGGACTGTTACACCGTCACTTCCTCACCCACCCGCTTTTTTTTGGTTAGTATTTCCATGGTATATGGGCTTCCCAGATGCACTAGGGGTAAAGAATCCTCCTTGCCGATGCAGGAGATGCAGGTTCAATCCATGGCTTGGGAAGATCCTCTTCAGTAGGAAATGGCAGCTCTCTCCAGTATTGTCTGGGGAAGTCCATGGGCAGAGGAGCCTGGCAGGCTACAGTCCATAGGGCTTCAAACAGTTGGACAGGACTGAACACACACACATGCACACACACACACACACTATGTTGTGTGTGTGTGTGTATATATATATATATAATCATTTGTTTTAGACTATTAGGGCTTCCCTCGTAGTTCAGATGGTAAAGAATCTGCCTGTAACACAGGAGACCCAGATTTGATCCTTTGCTTGGGAAGATCCCCTGGAAAAGGGAATGGATATCCACTGTAGTATTCTTGCCTGGTGAATCCCGTGGACAGAGGAACCTGGTGGGCTACAGTCTATGGGGTTGCAGAGTTGGACACGACTGAGTGACTAACACAGTTTTCTTTCTTGCCTTTTCTTCATTTCCCTGCCTTCTTTTGTAATACGTAGTAGTATTTATTTACTTACCTACCTACTTATTTTTATGCATCTTACATTTATTTTTGTTTTTAAATTACTTGATTATGTTTTGACCACGCCACATGGCTTGCAGGATTTTACTTCCCTGACCAGGGATTGAACCCAGGCCCGTGGCAGTGAAAGTTCCAAGTCCTAACCACTGGACCACCGGGGAATTTCCCTTGGTAGTATTTATGACTCCCTCTTGTCGCCTTTGTTGACTTATTCAGTTCAGTTCAGTCACTCAGTCATGTCTGACTCTTTGCGACCCCATGAACCGCAGCATGCCAGGCCTCCCTGTCCACTGGGTAAACTGCTGGAGTTTACCCAAACTCATGTCCATTGAGTTGGTGATGCCATCCAACCATCTCATCCTCTGTTGTCCCCTTCTCCTCCCTCCTTCAATCTTTCCCAGCATCAGGGTCTTTTCCAATGAGTCAATTCTTCACATCAGATGGCCAAAGTATTGGAGTTTCAGCTTCAACATCAGTCCTTCCAGTGAACACCCAGGACTGATCTCCTTTTAGATGGACTGGTTGGATCTCCTTGCAGTCCAAGGGACTCTCAAGAGTCTTCTCCAACACCACAGTTCAAAAGCATCAATTCTTTGGTGCTCAGCTTTCTTCACAGTCCAACTCTCACATCCATATGTGACCAGTCTGAATCTCCCAATTCTTCCCATCTGCTCCCCCTTCTCTTTTGGTATCCATATATTCTCTAAGTATGTGTCTCTACAAATTTTATGGGTTTAAATGTATAATGGCATATATCCACCATTACAGTATTCCTAAAAATTGTTTCACTGCCTTAAAAAGCTTCTGTGTCTCTTGCATATTTATCCCTCTGTCCCCTAACCATTGACAACCACCAAAACCAGTTTTTTAAAAACAGTCTCCATAGTTTTGCCTTTTCCAGAATGTCATATAGTTGGAATCATACAGTATATAGTTCTTGTAGACTGGCTTCTTTCACCAAGTAATATGGATTTAATAAGGTTCTCCATGTCTTTCCATTGCTTGATGCCTCATTTCTTTTTTAGCAGAGTAACACTCTGTGGTCTGGATGTATAATAGTTTATCTCTTCATCTGTTGAAAGACATATTGGTTGCTTCCAAGTTTTGAATAAAGCAACCATAAACATTTGTATGCAGCTTTTTTGTGAGGACATAAATTTTCAACTCCTTTTGAGTATGACGGTCTTCATACCATTATAGGAGACACTCCATCTTTCACCTTTGATCCACTTTTTCCCAGTCCTTGCCTGCTACCTTGCAACTGGGGCCCTTGACTATTCTACTCTGTCTTATCCAATGTTGATATTTATTAAATGCTATTTAATACTATTTTAGGGTTGATTCATCTTCTCTTTAAATTACAGACTGAAAGTTTTGAATTGTAAGATGCATACATACATTTTTGAAAACCTATAACTTCTTAATTACAGTTAGCCAGTTTTTTTGTCTTTTGTTGTAATCTT
>SJYX01006534.1:32856-115469 GCA_006410675.1 Oreotragus oreotragus
CTAACACCACACACAAAAATAAACTCAAAATGGATTAAAGATCTAAATGTAAGACCAGAAACTATAAAACTCCTAAAGGAGAACATAGGCAAAACACTCTCCGACATAAATCACAGCAGGATCCTCTATGATCCACCTCCCAGAATACCGGAAATAAAAGCAAATATAAACAAATGGGATCTAATTAAAATTAAAAGCTTCTGCACATCAAACATTTTTAAGTTGGACCAAATTTACATTATTGAACTTAATTTTTTAAACATGAGAAATTTTAAATCTGAGTTATATGGATTTAGTTACTGCAGGTAATGTGATTATTTGGTAGGCTAATTTTATTAATCATTCTAAATATATGAGGGTAAAGAAAGTGAGATTCAGGAAGTTTTAATAGTATAGTATAGGAGTACAGGAGAAGTTCTTAAGGCTGACCTGATGGCAGTGTCTGGTTGGATAGAACAATTGTTGAAAATGCTGCCTTGAATAGAACTGTAGTCATGCCACATGAGGTTGATAGTCATATTATTTTCCACATATTAATAGTAAGTCTGGTTGCAAAATCCAAAATTTTATCACCTCTTATTTCTGATGGTCAAGATTGATTATGAGTTATTCTTTTATTTTGCCACTGCTTTGCTAAATTTATATACAATATATGTGTAGCTTATGTGTTGTTTTCTGAAAAATTAATTAAAAGCCTTTTGGCATACCAGAAAATATATTCTTAATTTGTAATTGATATGTTAGTGTACCCTAACTTCAGAGGAAAGTGAAAGGAAAGTGAAGTCGCTCAGTCGTGTCCAACTCTTTTGTGACCCCATGGACTGTAGCCTACCAGGTTCCTCTATCCATGGGATTTTCCAGGCAAGAGTACTAAAGTGGGTTGCCATTTCCTTCTCCAGGGGATCTTCCTGACCCAGGGATCGAACCTGGGTCTCCCACGGTGCAGGCAGACAGTTTAGCATCTGAGCCACCAGGGAAGCTCCTAACTTCAAAGACTTTTGCTTTAACGGATTTGAATGCAGCCATTTTCTTAACCAGAGAATTATTATTTGGGTAAGTTTAGCATTGGGTTTAGAGAAGGCAATGGCACTCCACTCCAGTACTTTTGCCTGGAAAGTCCCATGGACGGAGGAGCCTGGTGGTCTGCAGTCCATGGGGTCGCTAGAGTTGGACATGACTGAGCGACTTCACTTTCACTTTTATGCATTAGAGAAGGAAATGGCACCCCACTCCAGTGTTCTTGCCTGGAGAATCCCAGGGACGGAGAAGCCTGGTGGGCTGCCGTCTGTGGGGTCGCACAGAGTCAGACACGACTGAAACGACTTAGCAGCAGCAGCAGCAGCAGCAGCAGCATTGGGTTAGAAGAGAGGATTAGAAAAGAAATGATGGTATGATATACTTTGGAAATTACTGACAGTAACATTTTTGTCTTTCCCTTTCCTAGCAGTTAATGTTTTGGGCACTTCAGATTGCTATAACTTTAAAGAGAATTAATTCCTACAGGGCCTAAATATCAAGGTCTTGGTGACAGAAGTTTATTTTGCTATCAGCAAGATAAGTAAGTATCTCAGCATTCCAGATCCTATAGAATTCCTATAGCCATTGCAAAAAGCTGATTATATTGACATCTGGTCACTTGGCAATTACAGCCTATGCATTAGAAGTTGCTGTATAAGGTAATCAGTATTTTTTTCTCATTCTTTCTAAACACCAGGAATACCAGGGCTGATTCAGAGCTGCTATCAAATTCTCCAGAGTCCTGACATATGACCTTGTCAATAATTTCAAGCTAGCATATTCAGTGTACTTCCAAAAACAGTCAAATTTTTCTGTAGGGTTCTTGGAACCAGAAAAGAGGCCCAACAGTGAAGGATTTGTTAGCTATTAAATCAAGTAAATATTCTGTTTATTTGTCTATTAGGTGTTCATATTGGGTATCAGCAAATACAGTTCGGAATCTATGTAGCATTTTTAAATAGGAGTTCTTGATGATTACACATTCTTTATCCAAAATGAATGGAGGGGAGTGACGCTGAAGTTTCAGGTTTTGTCTTCAAAAGGTGGAAGGACATGTTTTTTTTGTTTCTCAGATTACACTGTGTAGGTGAAAGGTAAATGAATAAGAGACTTGATGAGTCAAGGTTAATGAGAGACTAGAATAGCCATAGATGTGTTATAAGCAATTCTTTTTAGCACAATGGTCACTTATCCCATACATTCCGCCCCCCGCCCCCCATTTATTAAAAATATACCTAGAGCTTTCTCAAACTCATGTCCATTGAGCCAGTGATGCCATACAACCATCTCATCCTCTGTCATCCCCTTCTCCTCCTGCCTTCAATCTTTCCCAGCATCAGGGTCTTTTCTAATGAGTCAGCTCTTTGTATCAGGTGGCCAAAGTATTGGAATGTTAGCTTCAGCATCAGTCCTTCTAATAAATATTCAGGACTGATCTCCTTTAGGATGGACGGGTTGAATCTCCTTATAGTCCAAAGGACTCTCAAGAGTCTTCTCCAGCACCACAGTTCAAAAACATCATTCTTTTACGTTCAGTCATCTTTATGGTCCAACTATCACACCCATACATGACTACTGGAAAAACCATAGCTTTGACCAAATGAACCTTTCCTGGAAAAGTGGTGTCTCTGGTTTTTAGTATGCTGTCTAGGTTGGTCTGGAGAATGAAATGGCATCCCACTCCACTATTCTTGCCTGAAGAATTCCATGGACAGGGAAGCCTGGCAGGCTACGGTCCATGGGGTCACAAAGAGTCACACATGACTGAGCAACTAACACTGCTAGGTTAGTCATAGCTTTTCTTCCAAAAAGCAAGCATCTTTTAATTGCATGACTGTAGTCACCATCTGCAGTGATTTTGGAGCCCAATAAATAAAATCTGTCACCATTTCCATTGTTTCTCCATCTATCTGACATGAAGTGATGGGACTGGATGCCATGATCTTAGTTTATTGAAGTTGAGTTTTAGCCAGCTTTTTCACTCTCCACTTGAACTTTCATCATGAGGCTTTTAGTTCCTCTTTGCTTTCTGCTATAAGGGTGGCATCATTTGCATATCTGAGGTTATTGATATTTGTCCCAGGAATCTTGATTCCAACTTGTGCTTTATCCAGCCAGCATTGCCCATGATGTACTCTGTGTAGAAATTAGATAAACAGGATGACAGTATACAGCCTTGGCATACTCCTTTCCCAATTTCCGTTGTTCCATGTCCAGTTCTAACTGTTACACCTTGACCTGCATTGAGGTTTCTCACGAGGCTGGTAAGGCGGTCTGGTATTCCCATCTCTTAAAGAATTTTCCAGTTTGTTGTGATCCACACAGTCAATAAAGCAGAAGTAGATGTTTTTCTGGAACTCTCTGGCTTTATCCAGTGGATGTTGGCAATTTGATCTCTGATTCCTCTGCCTTTTTAAATCCAGCCTGAGCATCTGGAATTTCTCAGTTCATGTACTGCTGAAACCTGGCTTGGAGAATTTTGAGCATTACTTTGTTAGTGTGTGAGATGAGTGCAATTGAGCGGCAGTTTGAGCCTTCTTTGGCATTGCCTTTCTTTGGGATTGGAATGAAAACTAACCTTTTGTAGTCCTGTGGTCACTGCTGAGTTTTCCAGATTTGCTGGCATATTGAGTGCAGCACTTTATCTTTTAGGATTTGAAATAGCTCAGCTGGAATTCTGTCACCTTCACTAGCTTTGTTCATAGTGACGCTTCCTAAGGCCCACTTGACTTTGCACTCTAGGATGTCAGGCTCTAGGTGAGGGATCACACCATCATGATTATCTTGGTCATTAAGGTATTTTTTGTTGTTATTCTGTGTATTCTTGCCACTTCTTCTTAACATCTTCTGCTTCTGTTAAGTCCATACTGTTTCTATCCTTTACTGAGCCCATCTTTGCATGAAATGTTCTCCTGGTTTCTAATTTTCTTGAAGAGACCTCTAGTATTTTCCATTCTGTTGTTTTCCTCTATTTCTTTGCATTGATCACTGAGGAAGGCTTTCTTATCTCTCTTTGCTATTCTTTGGAACTCTGCATTCAGATGGGTGTATCTTTCCTTCTTTGCCTTTCTCATCTCTTCTTTGCTCAGCTATTTTTAAGATCGTCTCAAACAGCCATTTTGCTTTTTGACATTTCTTTTTCTTGTGGATGCTTTTGATCACTGCCTCCTGTACAGTGTCATGAACCTCCATTTATAGTTCTTCAGTCACTCTGTCTATCAGATCTAATCCCTGAAATCTATTTGTCACTTCCACTATATAATACTATTATAAACATTGGGAGTGATTAATTGGGCTTTTCCCATCATATCTTACAAAGGTAGAAAACTAAAGGAGGGCATATTGTTTATAAGCTTGAAGTATAATCATCCCATGGCATGAAAATTTCCTTGGGCAATTTTTGACAGCAGTGAGATGAATGGTTCATGATGTATACTAATTGTAATTAATAAGTATGCCTTTGAATGCTGTCACAGAAATGATCTCATATATTGGGAAGTCACAATAAATGTGTTTATGTAAATAAAAGACATTGAGTAGATTAATATTGTTTTAGGAGTGAAAACTAAAGTCAGTAAATAAAACTTAGAGAAATAATAGATGGAAGAATTTGCCAGAAAATGAAGTTATTTTAAAGAATGGGATTGGCTCTCTCTTTAGGTAATGAATTCGTCAATTGCTTTGTATGATCAGTACTGGTATAGGTAGCCTTTAATATTGTTCTCATTTATTAAATATTTGTTATATGTCTACATTATAGTAATAATTCAAAGGCTTTCTAGGACAGGTAAACACAGGTTGATACAGTGGAGAGTGGTGTCTATGGCAAATTGGAGAATGCCCTTTCTGTTTAAAGTTTTTTAAATTTAAAAAAAAAGTCCAATTGTACTGGCTAAATAGAAGATCTAACTAACCACTGCATCTACTATGGTAGGCCTGTTCATATGCAGGTAATTGTAATTAATAAGTATGCCTTTGAATGCTGTCACAGAAATGATCTCATATATTGGGAAGTCACAGTAAATGTATTTATGTAAATAAAAGACAGTTGAGTAGATTAATATTGTTTTAGGAGTGAAAACTAAGGTCAGTAAATAAAACTTAGAGAAATAATAGATGGAAGAATTTGCCAGAAAATGATGTTATTTTAAAGAATGGGATTGGCTCTCTCTCTAGGTAATGAATTCCTCAATTGCTTTGTATGATCAGTACTGGTATAGGTAGCCTTTAAT
Source organism: Oreotragus oreotragus (assembly GCA_006410675.1). Classification (NCBI taxonomy): domain Eukaryota; kingdom Metazoa; phylum Chordata; class Mammalia; order Artiodactyla; family Bovidae; genus Oreotragus; species Oreotragus oreotragus. The sequence goes on from SJYX01006534.1 coordinate 38,106, forward strand.
ATTGTTCTCATTTATTGAATATTTGTTATATGTCTACATTGTAGTAATAATTCAAAGGCTTTCTAGGACAGGTAAACACAGGTTGATACAGTAGAGAGTGGTGTCTATGGCAAATTGGAGAATGCCCTTTCTGTTTAAAGTTGTTTAAATTAAAAAACAAAAAAGTCCATTGTACTGGCTAAATAGAAGATCTAACTAACCACTGCATCTACTATGGTAGGCCTGTTCATATGCAGGATTTTTATTTTATGATTAAACTCAGCACTACATTATTCTGGTTTTACAAATAAAGGACCTGAATTTGGGTAATTGGGCTATGGTCAAATGGCTGTTTTGGAAGAGATNATTGTACTGGCTAAATAGAAGATCTAACTAACCACTGCATCTACTATGGTAGGCCTGTTCATATGCAGGATTTTTATTTTATGATTAAACTCAGCACTACATTATTCTGGTTTTACAAATAAAGGACCTGAATTTGGGTAATTGGGCTATGGTCAAATGGCTGTTTTGGAAGAGATGGAATCACTGAATCATGATTCATTCATTTCATCTTCCTTATACCACAGACCTTAAGAAGTTAAATCACCTACTTAAGATTCCCAGCTATTTTCTGAAAAAGTCCAAGGTTGTACATGGGCCATTTTATTCCAAGTCAGTTTGGATTCTTTCATTGACATATGTTGATGGCAGTGCTGTTTGTTAGATGGTGCCGTAATGGGTCCCCTTGGGAAGGTTTATCTGTATATAATCTCGGGCTTGGAATCAGAAGGAAGATGAGAGAGGGTGGCACAGACAGAGTCAGATCTTTATTTAACAAAATAGTTGGCCATAGCTGAGGTATGGTGAGCACAATGGAGTGGGTAGTATCCTCCTCAAATTCACGTCCACCTAGGAATTCAAGATGGCTTTGGAAATAATCAGTAAAGGCCCTAGAAACTGCAGGTAAAATTAGTTAAGGGTCTAGAAGTAAAATCATCTTGAAATTAGAGTGGACCTGAAATCCAATGACCATTCCCTTCAGAAGAGGAGAGGACACATAGATACTAGGATTATTTTAAAGTATATTTCCAAGAAATTCCTAGAAAAATAAAAATGTTACCCAGGAAGAGTAACATATCAAACCTTAATAGCAGAATTCTTTTAAAGAATGATGATGGTTTTTAATATCTTACTCTAGAAACTCTTATGCTGATTCAGTGTTTTAACTGGATTTGAGTGAGGCTGTTTGAAGGTTGCTGTCAAATGCTTCTGGCTTTTAGTTTCTGAGAGTTGCAGTTATTATAAATCATGAATATATCTTTAAAGCATACTTTATGTCATATTAATGTACTAAAATGCATAGTGATATAGATACTTGATTATAGTTTGCAGCCCAAAGGAAGGTATTTTTAAAACAGTAGATTTACATTTGATACTGAAGGTGTTCTTTATTTTTCAACTTTAGTAGGACTGAAAATTCATATGCTAGCTGAAAATCTGAGAAGATAATTAAGCCTATATTTCTTACCACTTCAGATTAATTGAAAGAGTAAATATTTTAAAGGGTACACTTTCGGTTCAGGTACGCATGTGCAGGCTTTATTAAGCACAAAGAAATAAACCAAGTCTAAATTTATGACAAGTCATTTTATTCATAATAGAATAAACCATAATTTTTATTTCCCCTGAATAAAATGCACATACATCTTCCTATAAATTTGAATTATTTTTCTCATTTTCTTAGAGATGATGATTTCTTAAGAGGGAAGCTGGTGTATAACACAGAGAGCTCTAGCTCAGTTCTCTGTGATGACCAAGTGGGGTGGAATGAGGGGAATGGAAGTGAAAATGGCTCAGTCGTGTCTGACTCTTTGCAACCCCATGGACTATACAGTCTGTGGAATTCTCTAGGCAAGAATATCGGAGTCCTTAGCCTTCCCCTTCTCCAGGGGATCTTCCCAACCCAGGGAAGGTCTCCCACATTGCAGGCAGATTCTTTACCAGCTGAGCCACAAGGGAAGCCCCAGAATACTGGAGTGAGTAGCCTGTCACTTCTCTGGCATATCTTCCCGATCCAGGACTCGAACCGGGATCTTCTGAATTGCAGGTGGATTCTTTACCAACTGAGGTATCAGGGATTCCCGGAGGTAGGGGAGAGGGTTGGGGGAATGGAAGGGAGGCTCAAGACAGAGGAATATATATATACACATAACTGATTCACTTTGCTGTGCAGCAAAAACTAACACAACCTTGTAAGGCAGTTATATTCCAATCAAAATAATTTTTGCACAACTGTGGAAGTGATATTGAGAGAGGAGAACCAGGAGTGAACGATGAATTGGTGTTATTTCGTGTTTTTAAGCCCAAGACTTATACAAGCTCTTTTGTCCTATCACTGCAGTGCTTTGAAACTTCTTACATTTTCTTGGCTCACCTTCATTGGCTCTGTAAATACTATTTCTATATTATAGTAGATCAGGGCTTCTTGACATTGCATTATTGATATTTTGAGCCAGGTAGTTCTTTGTCTTGAGGTGCTATCTCGTGTAGCTATGTATTTGTGTGCTGTGTTCAGTCGTATCTGACTCTTTGCAACCCCATGGACCGTGGCCTGCCAGGCTCCTCTGTCCGTGGGATTCTCCAGGCAGGAATACTGGAGTGGATTGCCTTTCCATTCGCCAGAGGATCTTCCCGACCCAGGGATCGAACGCAGATTCTTTACCGTCTGAGCGACAGGATATTTAGTAGCACTTCTGGTTTTCACCACTAGGTGCCAGTAGTACTCTCTGCTGCTACTGCTGCTGCTGCTGTTTAGTCCCTAAATCTTGTTCAGGTCTGGACTCCCAAGGACTGAAGCCCGCCAGGCTCCACTTGCCAGTGCAGGAGACACAAGAAATGTGAGTTCGATCCTTGGGTCAGAAAGATCCCCTGGAGTAGGAAATGGCAACCTGCTCCAGTATTCTTACCTGGAAAATCCCATGGACAGAGGAGCCTGGCGGGATACAGTCCATGGGGTCGCAAGAGAGTCAGGCACCACTGAAGTGAATGAGAATGCCGCGTGTGAAACAGTGTTGTAAGATAGCAATAGTATGCTAACCACATATGTACTTCGACATTTTCTTGTTGCCCCATAAAAAGATAGTTGAAATTAATTAACAGTGTATTTTATTTAAGCTAATATTACCAAACTATTACCATATTAGCATATAATCAGTAAAAATAATTAATGCGATACTTTGTTTTTTGTTTTGTTCTAAGTCCGTGAGATCAAATGTTTGTTTTCTACTTAAAGCACATCTCAGTTTGGACTAGCCGTATCATAAGAACACAACCCCTCCCTGTGGCTAATGGATAACCTGTTGATGGCAAAGATTTAGAATGTTAATTTTTTTGGTCTATCACAACCAAAATGAAAGTCCCAGCCAAGGTACTATGGTGTCCCCAAGACTGACATGCCCTCCCACTCCAGAGATGTGTTTCTTTTAACAGTCTTTTAAGTTTTTTCATTTTGTCATTAGAAAATCCATTTAAGTATGTGTTCCACGGAAAGGAAAGGGTTAGATCTTTTGGATTCCTCACTGTAGTGAATGTAATAGTCTGGGGTGTACACTATTATGTCCCCATAAAGCATGCTGTACATCTCCTAACAAGACTGCCATTCATTTTTTCAATAAATCCTGCACAGGGGTATTAGGGTCTGTGAACTGACAATTGATTTACTGCCTGGAAAATTATTCTTTATTGATTTATATTACATGGAGGCGACTGCAAATCTATAGTGTCTCTAATCAGAGAGAAAATGCTAAAGTTAGTGTCATTCTTATTTAGACAGGCAATTCCAAGGAGGAGAATTGGTTTAGCACCTCTAGGTGACATCTCCATGTTACTCAATTTCTAATTCCTGTAATCCGTGAATTATAATACATAAAGCAGGTGAGTCCAGGATAATTATTTTTAAAAAAGGCAAAGAGTCCTTTGTGCAAAAAAGTCTTTTAAATGCTAGCCTGGCATTCTCTTTCTGTGTGGAATTCGATGCCTCTGCTTGATTTTTCTCTGCATCGTATCTGGTTTGTTATCCACATATTGAAAAATGTAAGTGTTTTAAATGAGTAACACCTTTGAAAAAGAAAATGCTCTTAAGTTGAGTAATCAAGTTAGGGGAGGTTTCTAAAAACTATATTAAAATGATTTACTTAATTTGTAGAAGCGTTAGGAAGCTCTCTAACTTTGTGAAGGGGCTGACATCACCTGCCATCTTGCCCTGTGTTTTAAAACCTCCTTTTGTACTCTGTTCTAGTCAAGGGGCTTCTGTCTAGAACATAACCTAAATTTAATTTAAATGCAAAAGGACAAAGTACAGCAACATGTTAGATCACTGCTTGGGCAGTGGAATCGGTGGTTTGCTGTGTATATCGTCTAGGTATGTCAACTGGCTTTGGTTTTCTACAACTCCCTTGAAATTGTATGAAAAACATGTACATGTGTGAATTTGTTTCTTCTGTTTTTTTCCCATGGGAGAGAGCCTGGATATCAGATTCTTAAATTGATTCACAACCTTTATCAGCAACATGTTAGATCACTGCTTGGGCAGTGGAATCGGTGGTTTGCTGTGTATATCGTCTAGGTATGTCAACTGGCTTTGGTTTTCTACAACTCCCTTGAAATTGTATGAAAAACATGTACATGTGTGAATTTGTTTCTTCTGTTTTTTTCCCATGGGAGAGAGCCTGGATATCGGATTCTTAAATTGATTCACGACCTTTAAAAAAAAAAATCTCAGATGCGCATTGTGTGTTCTCTATTGAATCCTCAGCACTTTGCACAGTGCGTAGCAAAGAACAGGTCTCTAAATATTTGTTGTATAAATGAATGCTCTCAAGTTGTGTCAACATGTCAAGTGGGTTTCCTGGAATACTCTAGTTTGTCCAAAGAAAACATTGTTTACTTTGCCTGGATTCTTGTAATGCCTACCAAATGTAATCACCAACAGTATTTATATTTAAGGGTAAGCTAAGATTGCCATTTGGTTTTGGGAGCTCAAGGTTTTGATTTGATCTTCCAAGTGACTTTTCTTTTTTTTCCTTTTCCTATAGCTTTTCTCTTATACTCTTCCTGTTTCTTTCTGCCCTGGCTCCTAAATCTTTCTCTTCCTTTGCTCCCACCCTAAAAATGGTAGATCCAAGTTGGAGCTTGGGAAGACTTCCCCCTTGAAAGGTTAATAATGAAAGACATTGTTTTCACATCCATTCAAAGGCACTTTTTATTTGATTCATTGGGAAATTTGTTTACTTATTCAAAAGTGGAAGTCACTCAGTTGTGTCCGACTCTTTGCGACCCCTTGACTATACAGTCCATGGAATTCTCCAGGCCAGAATACTAGAGTGTGTGGCCTTTCCCTTCTCCAGGGATCTTCCCAACCCAGGGACTGAACCCAGGTCTCCCCTTATTACAGGTGGATTCTTTACCAGCTGAGCCACAAGAGAAGCCCAAGAATACTGGAGTGAGTAGCCTAACTCTTCTCCAACGGATCTTCCCGACCCAGGAATTGAACCAGGGTCTCCTGCATTGCAGGTGGATTCTTTACCAATTGAGCTGTCAGGGAAGCCCTAACTTATTCAAAAGGCATATATTAATTGTCAGTCACATTCTGTGCTTGGCCATGGGGACACTTATACAAACCTTGTCTTTAGGGTGCTTACAATCATATGGAAATGACTATATAAGATTTTTAGTTAAAGGCTCTGTGGTTTGGTTTTATGTCAAGTACAATAATTTCACCAGTAGGAAACTTGGATAGAGTTCATTACCTTGATCTTTTTGCCAGAGCTTATGGGCTCATCCGGAGAAGGCAGTGGCACCTCACTCCAGTACTCTTGCCTGGAAAATCCCATGGGTGGAGGAACCTGGTAGGCTGCAGTCCAGGGCGGTGCTAAGAGTCGGACACGACTGAGCGACTTCACTTTCACTTTTCACTTTCATGCATTGGAGAAGGAATAAACTCCAGTACTTTGGCCACCTCATGCGAAGAGTTGACTCATTGGAAAAGACTCTGATGCTGGGAGGGATTGGGGGCAGGAGGAGAAGGGGACGACCGAGGATGAGATGGCTGGATGGCATCACGGACTCGATGGACGTGAGTCTGAGTGAACTCCGGGAGATGGTGATGGACAGGGAGGCCTGGCGTGCTGTGATTCATGGGGTCACAGAGAGTCGGACACGACTGAGTGACTGAACTGAACTGAACTGAAGAAGGGGCTGAAACATCCCAAACTTCAGTATAGGGCTATGAAAGTGTATAGGGCTTAGGTGGTCTGGATTCATTGTTAACACAGTAAGTATACAATTGATGGTTAATAAATGAATGAATGATTGAATGAGTATGAGGGAATCTAATTTATCTGGTTTAAAGAGGAAGAAGTTTCTTGGTATTTTTCTTTTTTTGAAGCTTGGGTGCACTAGGTCTTCCCTGAAGCACCTGGGCTTCCCTTGTGGTGCGAGGGCTTCTTGTACAGGATGTTAGTTCTCCGATCTCTGATTGAACCTGCATCCCCTGTGTTGGCAGGTGGGTTTTTAACCGCTGGACTACCAGGGAAGTCCCTCTTTATATTTTTCTTAGAAATTCTTCCTGTGTCTCTGTGTGTGTGTTCGGAGAAAGCAATGGCACCCCACCCCAGTACTCTTGCCTGGAAAATCCAATGGACGGAGTAGCCTGGTGGGCTGCAGTCCATGGGGTCACTAACAGTCAGACAGACTGAGCGACTTCACTTTCACTTTTCTCTTTCATGCATTGGAGAAGGAAATGGCGGCCCACTCCAGTATTCTTGCCTGGAGAATCCCAGGGACGAGGGAGCCTGGTGGGCTGCTGTCTATGGGGTCACACAGAGTCGGACACGACTGAAGCGACTTAGCAGCAGCAGCAGCAGCTGTGTGTGTGTTGGTCACTCTACTGTGTCCGACTCTTTGCAACCCCATGGACTGTAGCCCACCAGGCTTCTCTGTCCATGGGATTCTCCAGGCAAGAATACTGGAGTGGGTTGCTATTTCCTTCTCCAGGGGGTCTTCCCAACCCAGGGATTGAACCAGCATCTCATGTCTCCTGATTAGCAGTTCTTTACTGCTAACACCATCTGGGAAGCCTGCAGCTGCAGCAGCTGCTGCTGCTGCTAAATCGCTTCAGTCGTGTCTGACTCTGGGCGACCCCATAGACAGCAGCCCATCAGGGTCCCCTGTCCCTGGGATTCTCCAGGCAAGAACACTGGAGTGGGTTNCTGCGATTCTTTGGGTCGCAAAGAGTCGGACACGACTGAGCGACTGAACTGAACTGAACTGAACAGATGTACAGATCCCTCACACAAATGTACACATTTTGCAAATGTACACATCCCTCTAACTCTGATCAGGATACAGAAAATATCTAGTGTTGTGCTGGATCTGATTTGTGAGTTCCAATTTAGTTTTCAGGAGTTTTGAATGCTGGTTATTAAGTATAGACATTGTTGAAAATTGTATGATCTTACAGTTAAATCAGTTTTATTAGAAACAAAATATACTTGAAGCCTATTTCCTAGTTATTTACTATATTTAATACTATGCTTTTGGAGTTATTCATATGTGTTTTATTTGAGTGGATGAAGTCCTGTATCTTAGTAAGTGTTCAGTGATGTCATGTTGGTAACTGGAAATGGGCCATAGTGAGAGATTTAATGTCATGGAATTTGGCAAACATTTACATATCAGGGCTTGACATTTTTTAGCTGATTGTCTAGATGTAAGTCAGTGAAGGGTAAAATGTTAATAGTAAAGATTAAATTTGAAAGTGACATATCTATAGCTGTTACTTTATGAATAGCATAAAAATTGAGGCTATTTGAAGATATGTTCTTCCTATATTTGAGAACTATTAGCTGGCTCAGGAAAGCAACTACTCATGCCTTTATTAAACAAGATAGGTTCCACAGAAGCTTAATAGATGCAATTTATAAGAGGATGAGAAGGAATTTAACAGGATGAGAAAGAATTTAACAGTATGTGACCTATCAGATGTAATGAAAATAAATTTATTGGGAAAAGAATGAGAGAGTTGGATGCAACATCATTTGTGAAAACTTGGTTGAATTGGAATCACAGGTAGCTTATGTAGATCAGAGTTTGGCAAAAGCCAGTGAAAGCATTTTGTGAGAATTAATTGCCCAATGGAATTTATAATAAAGTATATTGTATTGGAAAAGACTCTGATGCTGGGAGGGATTTGGGGCAGGAGGAGAAGTTGACGACAGAGGATGAGATGGCTGGATGGCATCACTGACTCGATGGACGTGAGTCTGAGTGAACTCCAGGAGTTGGTGATGGACAGGGAGGCCTGGTGTGCTTCGATTCATGGGGTCGCAAAGACTGAGCGACTGAACTGAACTGAGTGACTTCACTTTCACTTTTCACTTTCATGCATTGGAGAAGAAAATGGCAAGTCACTCCTGTGTTCTTGCCTGGAGAATCCCAGGGACGGGGGAGCCTGGTGGGCTGCCGTCTATGGGGTCGCACAGAGTTGGACACGACTGAAGCGACTTAGCAGCAGCAGCAGCAGAGTTGCTAAGTCTCACGTATGTTGTAATTTTAACCAGCTACCATTGAACTTTTCAAGTGGCTGTACTGTTTTACATTCTACCCAGTAGCACCTGAGAACTATAGTTGTTCCACATCCTCACCAACACGTCACTATGTTCATCCTTTTAACTTTATCCATTCTAATGTCTGTGTGTATCAGTACTTCACTGTAGTTTTAATTGGCACACTATTTTTTTTGACGAACTGAAAAAGTGCAGCAAAATGTCTAACAGAGTAAGGTGTCAGGGAAGCCAAGACAGAAGAGCTTTGTGAGAAACAGGAGGAATGTGGAGCTAAGAGGTTAAAGAAGACAAGAACAGCAAAGAAAAGCAAAGGGTCCATTGGATTAAAGAGCAGGAAGTTCATTTGTTACTTTGGTATGTGTGTTACTTTGGTATGTGTCAATGATAGGGAGAAAATTGAAGTCATTCAGTGGAAATTCTCACTACTTGCTGCCCTTAAACCTAGAATCCTATGCTTTCCATGGCATGAAAGATCCAAAATACCATTTTTTTTTTTTTCCTGTGGGTCAAACCCTAACATCAGACAAGGGAATACTGCTGAGTAGAACCTTAGTCCAGCCCTGAGGTCCAGACTGACCTCACATAAGCTATTCTCATTTGATGCTTCAAGACTGATTCTCCCTCTCTCATGAATTGCTAGAAGATAGGTGAAGCTTCCTGCCTACAAAGTCTTTCTATTTGGAGATTTTTTTCCCAAAAGGGCACCATAGGTCATGTGAAATGTCCCCTGGTTTATTCTCACTAGGCATTAGACAGAACCTTGTTCAGTGCCTACTATGTAGCTTTTGTTTTATCATGTTTATTAATATGTTGAATAGATAAGTGAAAGAATGAACGAAGGAAGGAACGAATGAGTTACCATATAAAGTAAGATTTGGGTTAACGTCCTCTGTTATCAGTTTCCATTCAGATTTCTTAGCAAGTCACATTGGTTTATAACATTATAAAATTTCCTGTGCAACACTGATATTTCTACTTCTGTATACACTGCATTACCACCAGAATTTTAGATTCTGTCCCTCACCGTATGATTGACTGCTTTTCTTACTTTCCCTCATTTCCTTCCCCTCTGGTAACAACTGCTCTGTTCTCTGTATGTATGTGTTTGTTTTCGTCCTTACGTTTATTTTGTTTTTTATTTTATTATTTTATATTCTATACAGGGATGAAAAGATAAAACAACAGAAGGATGAAAGAGGCTTCCCTGATAGCTCAGTTGGTAAAGAATCTGCCTGCAATGCAGGAGACCCCAGTGCTATTCATGGGTTGGGAAAATCCACTGGAGAAGGGATAGGCTACCCACTCCAGTATTCTTGGGCTTTCCTTGTGGCCCAGCTGGTAAAGAATCTGCCAGCAATGTGGGAGACCTGGGTTCGATCCCTCGGTTGGGAAGATCCTCCAGAGAAGGGGAAGGTTACCCACTCCAGTATTCTGACCTGGAGAATTCCATGGACTGTATAGTCCATGGGGTTGCAAAGAGTCAGTTGGCTCATATTGATGATATTCTAACAAACATCTAAAAAAGCATATCAATTTTCAGATTCATATGAGATTCTTTTAACATTACTGTTATGATCTAGTGAAGATCCATCCATTTCAGAAAATGTTCAAAACAATCAGTGGCTCAGCTGATGAAGAATCCGCCTGCAATGCAGGAGACCTTGGTTCGACCCCTGGGTTGGGAGGATCTCCTGAAGAAGGGGGAAGGTTACCCACTCCAGTATTCTGACCTGGAGAATTCCATGGACTGTATAGTCCATGGGGTTGCAAAGAGTCAGACACGACTGAATGACTTTCACTTTCACAGGGATGAAAAAACTGTATTTCCCAGGATGACTTATTTCACTTAGAATAATACTCTCAGTGCCATTCATGTTGTTACAGATGGCAAGATTTCGTCTGTTTTAAAGGGCTGAGTAGTATGCTATTTTATATATGTGTATGCAACAGTTTTTAAAATCCATTCATCCATTAATGGACACGTAGATTGTTCCCATTTCTTGGTTGTTGTAAGTAATACTATGACTGTCTCTTATACACATCTAGATGTGTATAAGAGACAGGTCCATTCTGAAGGAGATCAACTCTGGGATTTCTTTGGAAGGAATGATGCTAAAGCTGAAACTCCAGTACTTTGGCCACCTCATGCGAAGAGTTGACTCATTGGAAAAGACTCTGATGCTGGGAGGGATTGGGGGCAGGAGGAGAAGGGGATGACCGAGGATGAGATGGCTGGATGGCATCACGGACTCGATGGACGTGAGTCTGAGTGAACTCCGGGAGATGGTGATGGACAGGGACACCTGGCGTGCTGCGATTCTTTGGGTCGCAAAGAGTCGGACACGACTGAGCGACTGAACTGAACTGAACTGAACAGATGTACAGATCCCTCACACAAATGTACACATTTTGCAAATGTACACATCCCTCTAACTCTGATCAGGATACAGAAAATATCTAGTGTTGTGCTGGATCTGATTTGTGAGTTCCAATTTAGTTTTCAGGAGTTTTGAATGCTGGTTATTAAGTATAGACATTGTTGAAAATTGTATGATCTTACAGTTAAATCAGTTTTATTAGAAACAAAATATACTTGAAGCCTATTTCCTAGTTATTTACTATATTTAATACTATGCTTTTGGAGTTATTCATATGTGTTTTATTTGAGTGGATGAAGTCCTGTATCTTAGTAAGTGTTCAGTGATGTCATGTTGGTAACTGGAAATGGGCCATAGTGAGAGATTTAATGTCATGGAATTTGGCAAACATTTACATATCAGGGCTTGACATTTTTTAGCTGATTGTCTAGATGTAAGTCAGTGAAGGGTAAAATGTTAATAGTAAAGATTAAATTTGAAAGTGACATATCTATAGCTGTTACTTTATGAATAGCATAAAAATTGAGGCTATTTGAAGATATGTTCTTCCTATATTTGAGAACTATTAGCTGGCTCAGGAAAGCAACTACTCATGCCTTTATTAAACAAGATAGGTTCCACAGAAGCTTAATAGATGCAATTTATAAGAGGATGAGAAGGAATTTAACAGGATGAGAAAGAATTTAACAGTATGTGACCTATCAGATGTAATGAAAATAAATTTATTGGGAAAAGAATGAGAGAGTTGGATGCAACATCATTTGTGAAAACTTGGTTGAATTGGAATCACAGGTAGCTTATGTAGATCAGAGTTTGGCAAAAGCCAGTGAAAGCATTTTGTGAGAATTAATTGCCCAATGGAATTTATAATAAAGTATATTGTATTGGAAAAGACTCTGATGCTGGGAGGGATTTGGGGCAGGAGGAGAAGTTGACGACAGAGGATGAGATGGCTGGATGGCATCACTGACTCGATGGACGTGAGTCTGAGTGAACTCCAGGAGTTGGTGATGGACAGGGAGGCCTGGTGTGCTTCGATTCATGGGGTCGCAAAGACTGAGCGACTGAACTGAACTGAGTGACTTCACTTTCACTTTTCACTTTCATGCATTGGAGAAGAAAATGGCAAGTCACTCCTGTGTTCTTGCCTGGAGAATCCCAGGGACGGGGGAGCCTGGTGGGCTGCCGTCTATGGGGTCGCACAGAGTTGGACACGACTGAAGCGACTTAGCAGCAGCAGCAGCAGAGTTGCTAAGTCTCACGTATGTTGTAATTTTAACCAGCTACCATTGAACTTTTCAAGTGGCTGTACTGTTTTACATTCTACCCAGTAGCACCTGAGAACTATAGTTGTTCCACATCCTCACCAACACGTCACTATGTTCATCCTTTTAACTTTATCCATTCTAATGTCTGTGTGTATCAGTACTTCACTGTAGTTTTAATTGGCACACTATTTTTTTTGACGAACTGAAAAAGTGCAGCAAAATGTCTAACAGAGTAAGGTGTCAGGGAAGCCAAGACAGAAGAGCTTTGTGAGAAACAGGAGGAATGTGGAGCTAAGAGGTTAAAGAAGACAAGAACAGCAAAGAAAAGCAAAGGGTCCATTGGATTAAAGAGCAGGAAGTTCATTTGTTACTTTGGTATGTGTGTTACTTTGGTATGTGTCAATGATAGGGAGAAAATTGAAGTCATTCAGTGGAAATTCTCACTACTTGCTGCCCTTAAACCTAGAATCCTATGCTTTCCATGGCATGAAAGATCCAAAATACCATTTTTTTTTTTTTCCTGTGGGTCAAACCCTAACATCAGACAAGGGAATACTGCTGAGTAGAACCTTAGTCCAGCCCTGAGGTCCAGACTGACCTCACATAAGCTATTCTCATTTGATGCTTCAAGACTGATTCTCCCTCTCTCATGAATTGCTAGAAGATAGGTGAAGCTTCCTGCCTACAAAGTCTTTCTATTTGGAGATTTTTTTCCCAAAAGGGCACCATAGGTCATGTGAAATGTCCCCTGGTTTATTCTCACTAGGCATTAGACAGAACCTTGTTCAGTGCCTACTATGTAGCTTTTGTTTTATCATGTTTATTAATATGTTGAATAGATAAGTGAAAGAATGAACGAAGGAAGGAACGAATGAGTTACCATATAAAGTAAGATTTGGGTTAACGTCCTCTGTTATCAGTTTCCATTCAGATTTCTTAGCAAGTCACATTGGTTTATAACATTATAAAATTTCCTGTGCAACACTGATATTTCTACTTCTGTATACACTGCATTACCACCAGAATTTTAGATTCTGTCCCTCACCGTATGATTGACTGCTTTTCTTACTTTCCCTCATTTCCTTCCCCTCTGGTAACAACTGCTCTGTTCTCTGTATGTATGTGTTTGTTTTCGTCCTTACGTTTATTTTGTTTTTTATTTTATTATTTTATATTCTATACAGGGATGAAAAGATAAAACAACAGAAGGATGAAAGAGGCTTCCCTGATAGCTCAGTTGGTAAAGAATCTGCCTGCAATGCAGGAGACCCCAGTGCTATTCATGGGTTGGGAAAATCCACTGGAGAAGGGATAGGCTACCCACTCCAGTATTCTTGGGCTTTCCTTGTGGCCCAGCTGGTAAAGAATCTGCCAGCAATGTGGGAGACCTGGGTTCGATCCCTCGGTTGGGAAGATCCTCCAGAGAAGGGGAAGGTTACCCACTCCAGTATTCTGACCTGGAGAATTCCATGGACTGTATAGTCCATGGGGTTGCAAAGAGTCAGACACGACTGAATGACTTTCACTTTCATAGGGATGAAAAAACTGTATTTCCCAGGATGACTTATTTCACTTAGAATAATACTCTCAGTGCCATTCATGTTGTTACAGATGGCAAGATTTCGTCTGTTTTAAAGGGCTGAGTAGTATGCTATTTTATATATGTGTATGCAACAGTTTTTAAAATCCATTCATCCATTAATGGACACGTAGATTGTTCCCATTTCTTGGTTGTTGTAAGTAATACTATGATGAATGTAGAGGTACAGAATCTTTTCAACTTAGTGTTTCATATTCTTTAATAAATACCCAGCAATGAAATAGCTAGATCATATGATAGTTCTATTAAATTTTTGCAGCATGTCCATTCTATTTTCCACAATGGCTACACTAGTTTACATTCCCACCAACAGTGTATGCTGATTTCCTTTTTTCTACATCCCTACCAACACTTGCTATTTCTTTCTCTTTTTTTTTGGTAATAGCCATTCTAATAGGTGTGAAGGTGGTATCTAATTGTGGTTTTGATTTTCATTTCCCTAATAATTAGTTATGTTAGCCATCTTTACATGTGCCTTTTGGCCATCTGTTTATCCTCTTTGGAAAAATTCAGATCCTATGCCCATCTTTAAGATGGGTTGCTTTTTTGTTGTTGAGTTACATGAGTTGTTCATGTATTTTGGATATTAATTCCTTATTGGATATGTGATTTGCAAGTATCCTATACCATTCAATTTATTGTCTTTTCCTTTTTTTTTTTCCTTTCCTGTGCAGAAGCTTTTTAGTTTGATATAGTACTCTTGCCTCGAAAATCCCATGGACGGAGGAGCCTGGTGGCCTGCAGTCCATGAGGTCGCTGGGAGTCAGACACGACTGAGTGACTTTACTTGGACTTTTCACTTTCACATATTGGAGAAGGACATGGCAACCCACTCCAGTATTCTTGCCTGGAGAAACCCAGGGATGGGGGAGCCTGGTAGGCTGCCGTCTATGGGGTCGCACAGAGTTGGACACGACTGAAGTGACTTAGCAGCAGCAGCAGCAGTCCACTCATTCTGCTTTCGTTTTCCTTGCCTGAGGAGACATATCCAGAAAGATTTTGCTAAGACTTGCGTCAAAGAATGTACTGCCTATGTTTTTTTTCTAGTAATTTCATGGTTTCACGTCTTACATTCAACTTTTCAATCCATTTTTGAGAAATTTTTGTGTATGGTTTGAGTCTAGTTTGGTCTAGTTTCTTTCTTTCTTTTTCCTTTTTTGCAGGTAGCTGTTTGGTTTTCTCAGCACCGTTTATTGATGAGATGGTCCTTTCTCATGTATGTCCTTTGCCCCTTTGTCATAAGTGAATTGCCCATATATGTGGATTTACTTATGCACTCTCAATATTGTTCCACTGGTCTGTATGTCTGTTTCCCTGCCAATACCATGCTATTTTGATTGCATAACTTTGTACCATAGCTTGAAAGCAAGAGGTATGGTACCTCCAGCTTTGTTCTGCTTTCTCAGAAGCTGTCTGGTTCTGAACTTTTGTTTTTTTCCAGAGATCTTTGCTTACTGTTTAGTCTCCTTACTAGTAATTCATGCATTCAGCCTTTTCTATTTTTTCCTGATTTGCTGCTACTGCTAAGTCGCTTCAGTCGTTTCTGACTCTGTGCGACCCCATAGATGGCAGCCAACTGACTCCCCCGTCCCTGGGATTCTCCAGGCAAGAATACTGGAGTGGGTTGCCATTTCCTTCTCCAATTTTCTTGATTTAGTCTTGGTAATTTGTGTGATTCTTAGAATTTATCCATTTCTGCTTGGCTGTCCAATTTGTTGATTGTATTCTTTTCTAACCTTTCATGTTTCTTTGGTGTCCATTGTTATTTCTCCTCTTTCATTTTTGATTTTATTTATCAGCTCCTTTTCTCTCTCCTTTTTTGTCTCAGTGAGTCCAGCTACTAATGCTGGGTGATTTTTATCTTTTCAAAGAATATGCTCTTAGTTTCATCGATCTTTTATCTTTTTAGTATTATTTCATTTATTTCCACTCTTATTTGTATTGTTTTTTCAATTCATTTATTCTTCTTTTACTAGTTCCTTTAGATGCAAGATTAAATTGTTTATTTGAACTTTTTCTTGTGTTTGAAGTGGACCTGTGTTACTATAAACTTCCCTCTTAGTAATGATTTTGCTGCAACTTACAGATTTTCTTTCTTTGTTTCCATGTCCTGGCTATTATAAACAGTGCTGCGATGAACATTGGGGTACATGTGTTTCTTTCATTTCTGGTTTCCTCAGTGTGTATGCCTAGCAGTGGGATTGCTGGGTCATAAGGCGGTTCTATTTGCAATTTCTTAAGGAATCTCCACACTGTTCTCCATAGTGGCTGTACTAGTTTGCATTCCCACCAACAGTGTAAGAGGGTTCCCTTTTCTCCACACCTTCTCCAGCATAAACTTCCCTCTTAGTAATGATTTTACTGCAACTTACAGATTTCCGTATATTTTCACTTTGATTTGTCTTCAGGTATTTTTAATCTTCTTTGATTTCATTTTTGACACAATAGTTATCAATAACATCTTTAGTCTCCACCTATTCATTATTTTTCTAGCTTTCTCCTTGTAGTTGGTTTCTAGTTTTATACCATTGTGACTGGAAAAGATGACTGATATGATTTCATTCTTAAATTTATTGATACTTCTTTTATATCACAGTGTATGTCCATCTTTGAGAGTATTCCATTGTGCACTGGAGAAGAATATGCACCCTGCTGCATTTGGATGGAATTTCTGGATAAATCTATTAAATCTATCTGGTCTGATATTTCATTTAAAGGCACTGTTTTCCTGTTTACTCTCTGTCTGGAAGATCTGTCCATTGGTAAGGGTGAGATGTCAAAATCCCCTAATATTATTGTCTTGCTATAAATTTCCCCCTTTAAGTCTGCCAATAATTGCTTTACATATTTTGGTGCTCCTGTGTTAAGTGCATATATAAATAATACCTGTTACATCTTCTTGATGAATTGTTCCCTTTATCATTATATCCTATCCATCTTTGTTTCCTGTTACCTTTTTGAGCTGGAAGTCTATTTTACCTGGTATGGATATGGGTTTTACCTACTTCTTTTTAGCTGTCATTTGCTTGGAGTATCAAATTCTGTCCCTTCACTTTGAGCCTATGTTTGTCTTCAGAGCTGGGGTAAGTCTCCTAGACACACTATATAGTTGTGTTTTTTAAAAATTCATTAGCCACTCTACATGTTTTGATGGGTGAGTTCAATCCATTTGCATTTAGGGTGCTTATTGATAAACGAGAACTTAGTACTGCTGTTTTATGCTTTGTGTTTTGGTTGCTCTGTCTCCAGTGTGTGTGTGTGTGTGTGTGTGTGTGTGTGTGTGATTCTGTCTCCCATGTTGATTTGGTGGTTTTCTGTGATGTTTCTCTCATTTTCCTTTTTTTGTGTATGTTTAGGGTCTCTGCTCTACATTTGTATTTTGTGGTTATTGTGAGGTTTGCATTATAAATGTCTCATCAACAGAACAGTCCTGTTTCTCCTGAAAGCATCTTATCTTCAGTTGTCTGTATGGTTTCTTTCATTTTCCTTTGCCTCTTTTGTGTTTCCACTGTCTCAGATTACTGATTTTTATGCTGTGAGCTTGTTACCAAGTTGAAGTAGCCATAGTTATTCTTACTGTTTTTTGAGCTTTAACCTTTCATTAAATGTTTAACACCTATTATGATTCAGAGTTGCATTTTTCTTATTCTGTTTATCACCTTGCTCAGAATTTTGTGTACTCTTGCCATTTTGTTTCAGTTAGAAGAGCTCCTTTAAACATTTCTTGTAAAACAAGTCTAGTACTGATGCACTTCCCCAGCTTTCATTTGTTTAGGAAAGCCTTTATTTCTTCTTCACAAGCTGATTGATAATTGTGCTGGATAGAATATTCTTGGTTGACAATTTTTATCTTTCAGTATTTGGGGCATGTCATTCTGTTCCCGCTCAGCCTATAGATGTCTTGCTGAGAAACATGCAGATATGCCTAATGGGGTTTCCTTTGTAGGTTACCATACATTTTCCTCAGCTACCTTTAAAATTCTTTGTCATTGACTTTGGACATTTTAATATGATGTGCTTGGAGAAGATCTTCTTGTGTTGAAATTACTAGTTGTTTTCTTAGCTTCATGGGCTTATAAACCCAGTTCCTTCCCCAGGTCTGGCAAGTTCTCAGCTATTACTTCTTTAAGTAAACTTTACTGTCCTCTCCCTCTGGGATACTGCCTATTATTGTGTTATCCTTCCTAAATGGATTGGATAATTCTTTGAATATTTCTTAATTCTTTGGTTCTTTTTTTATTTATTTTTAATTTTTTTATGTATTTATTTATTTTTTTACACGAACTACCAAACATGAGTTAAAATCTCTTTGGTTAAAATATTCCTTTTGTTCATTAATTTTATGCCTGAGTTCATTAAACTGCCTTTCTGCATTTTCTTGAAGCTTGTTGAGTTTCTTCATGACAGCTCTTTTGAGTTTTTTATCAGTTAGACCACAGCATTCTGTGACTTAAATTTGGTTCCTGTGGAAGCGTTGTTTTCTTTTGTGATACAGTTTCACTGTGATGTTTTTTATGGTGCTTGACAGATTATTTCTGTACCAGCCCATGTGAAGTTGCAAACTCTTCTTTTTTTTAGTAAGTGTTCCCCTTCTTCCCTTCCCTTTCCCCCCAGTAGATTCTAAGGATTCAACTAGTTAGAAATAAGATGCCTCCCCTGCCTCCACCGCCACCACCACCCAGTAGGTTGTTATAGCACAAGTTTTTGGTTTCTCCCTCCTTGGTTATATTTGAGAATTGGCAGTTTCTATACTCCACTACCTCCATAAGAGGTATCACTCAGTGCTCTGTTTGTTGCTCCTGTTGTGTGGGATCATTGGTTCTTTGCTGCTGATGGGGTCATTGGTATTGCTGTGTGGGGCCCTGGAATTGTGTGTATTTCTGTCGTGTCCAGGGTCTCCGGAGTCATATACCTCATTGTTGCTAGGAGGGTGGAGAATAGGGCAGCAGCTAAGATTTTAAGTGCTGTTGCCATGTATTGGATTTTCATGTAACAGGGTGCCACAGTTGTGGATGGAGTGCAGGGTTGCAGTTGTGAGTGCTTCCATGACTTAAAGGACAAAACTTCAGCTTCCTCTGCTGCTACTGCCCACTTCCTATACCTTGGGGTGCCACTGTGGCTGAGATACCAGAGCTGTGTCCATTGCCTTCCCTGATGCTACTGGTTCTCTGGGCTTGGCCACAATGGCTGAAGATCTAGGATCACAGACATCCTCTTTCCCTTAGTTCTGTCTCCTCCAGTCTTCACACTTTTTTAGGTGTACAAATGTCTGGAATTCTCTTTCATCTGGTGTGTTTCACAATGTCACCTTTGTTGACTTGTGAGTGTTTTACTGGTTGTAGATTGAGATGTAGAGACCAAGAAAGTGTCTCAAGCTGCCATGATGCTGAAGTCACTTCTCTATTATTATTATTTTTTTTCTATAAGTACTCAAACCTATGTGAAGGGGCTATGTCACTGGTGATTGCTGACAAGTAGTTGTGGATGCAAAGTTGCAAGAGTTGGAGCTCTGGATTCTTGATATAAATAAGCAAGACTTTGGATACAAGAAAGAGGAAAGTTACTTCTTCTGGACTAACTTAGAAAATGGCCAATACATTAAAAAAAAAAGAAAAACAGTAAAAACTCTTAGCAATTCTAAAGTCACCTTTGGAGCCTGGAAGCCGAACTGTGTTTTGTACATCCCTCTATTAATGCTATATTCTACAAAGTTTGCATGTTTGCTTCTCACTGAAGGCTCTGAGTTCCTCCAGAAATAGCATCTTCATCTTTGTATTTTCTGTTGCACATAATACGTAATAGGTGCTTGATAACTTTCTTTTTGAAGAATGAAACAACTTAGGAGATAATAGATTGGGGACAAGGTTTAAGAGACAGAAGTAAAATGGAAAATATATTTGAGAATTGACTGAATACTGATGAAAAGAAAGGCAGGAAACTTGAAATTACAGCTTCAGATTTTAGCTGAGCTCTTCAGCTCTTTTTAGTGTAAAATAAGGGTTTATACAATGTAACTTGTTTGATAATGCATATTTGAGGACCCTGAACAAAAGTGGCAAGTAATTCAGGCCTCTGTTGAGGGTATGTAATACTTGATTTCTCAAAAGAATCAATTTCCTTATGTAAAAGGCTTTTTAAAGTAAGAGGTGGTTCCCAAGGACTATGGGAAACTCTTAACGAAGCACAGAATCATTTTTTCCCCCCACAAAATAATGCAGTGAAAGCTAGAAGAATTCAAAAGCATCATAGTGGTGTTCCAGGGCTCAGTTATGTCAAGAGTTCTGCTTCTCTCTTTTCTTTCATACTTACGTTCTCTCTTCTGTAATCTGATTTGAGTCTACCAGGAATAATCCCACATGCCCTTCATTTCTATATGCTTCAGCCTCTTCAAGAAACTTAAGATTTCCCAGGTCATCTTTCAATATTTGGGAGTTTCGCTCCTATTCGACTCTGCACATTCACTAATCTGACTGCATCTTTACTCTCTTTGGCCTCCTTCCACTCTTTCTAAAGCTGTGGTGTCTTTATCGTTGTCAGTTAGAGTTCATTGTCTCTCTCTCTTCACCCCCAGAGTTTCCAGTCTTCAAATCCAGAGGGTCAGACTGCACTTCCTGCTACCCTTTCTTTGTTGTAATCTTCATGGACACATCATGGCTCATTTCGTGAAGATTTTAGTTCCTAGCTCACTCACTTGTTTTCTCTAATACTTTCTTGTTATCATAGTGACTGATTTTAGAGTTTGTGTTAATAATTCTTCCCTGATCTCCAGGTTCCTGGACTCTTTCTTTTCCAGAGAACCTGGCATCTGCCTTATGCAGCCATAAGCTCCCTAATTGAATCCCAGACTGAGAGTCCCTAAAATGACACCCCTTCTACAATTTTAGTTATAAGCATCTTACTGTTTAGCTGTCATCTCTCTTAGTGCCTCTAGTACGCTTGGCAACAATCCTTTCACACCATTCGCTCTACACTAGTACCACGTATTCATTGTTATTTGCTCCCTCATTTTGTACTTAGCTTGTGTTCTCTAGTCTAACTATGAAATATCTCTGCTCAGAGCTTGTGCTTCATTTCAGAGTTTGGCTGTTGTTTGACCCTAAGTCTGATCCAAATCGTACCTGCTCATTAGGGCTGGATCACTCCTGACCCTAAACTAGGTTGATACTAAGTTGTTCTATGCTGTCTTGTTGAGAGTCAAATCCTGTTCTATTCTTGCACAGATGACCAGTTATACTGCAACAATGACCAACCCTAGGAAAGGCTTTCACTGCTTTCCCTTGTAATCAAAAGTGCTTTTCAGAGTCCTGTCTTCCTTGGATAGAAATTCTTTCTTCTAGCTGAAGACTTCACACTCAGACAAACTCACTGTCCACTCAAGAGTGATTTTCCCTTGCATGTAAACCAGTAGATTCAGCTTTGATATTTCTGGTCTTTGATTATTCTTTAACAGGTCTGCCCTTTTAATCACTTCCCTGAATACACTCTCAAATATCTTGCCCTTTTCCCCTCTATCCCATCATTGTGTTTACATAGTACCACTTAATCTTAGTTGAATCCAACTCTGTACTTTGCTCCTGAACTTAGACTGAACATGACTGGAGAAAAACAACATTATTTTGAAGAGTCTTACTTGAAATCCATGGCCTCTTTATTCAAGTGGGCTCCTCTACTGTCGAGCCATCCTACTTCATTTCCCTAGTCTATTCATCTTTTTATTCTCCTAGATTATTTCCTTTTCACCTTGTTTTCATTAAACTTTCAACACATACTTTCTCATCTTCATTCTCATTTGATAACCTTTCACTGAGAAAGTAGAAGCACTTAAGATTTCTACATGATCCCACTCTGACATCTGCCAGTCAGCTTGGAACTATACCCATATAATCTGCCTTTCCTTTATTTTTTAGCAATGAAACCTCAGTGTTTCTCTCTAAAGCCAAACTCAACACTTGTGCTCCAACAATTTTCCCCTTACTCTCACCTCTTTTTTACTTATTTATTCTAGTAGCATGCAAATATGCTCTAATTTCTCATATCTGAAAAAACATTTCCTGGTTTCACATTTCCGTCTAGCTTCTGACCTCATTTCCTGTAAAGCTCCTTGAAAGAAGTGTATATTTGCTTGCTCCCAAATTCCTTGAACATACTCAAAGCAGTTTTTAATCCCCATTACTTCACCGAATCATAGAAAAAGCAAGAGAGTTCCAGAAAAACATCTACTTCTGCTTTATTGACTACACCAAAGCCTTTGACTGCGTGGATCATAACAAAGTATGGAAAATTCTTAAGGAGACAGGAATACCAGACCACGTGACCTGCCACCTGAGAAATCTGTATGCAGGTCAAGAAGCAACAGTTAGAACTGGAAATGGAACAACAGATTGGCTACAAATTGGGAAAGGAGTACATCAAGGATGTATATTGCCACCCTGCCTATATAACTTATATGCAGAGTACATCATGTGAAATGGTGGGCTGGATGAAGCACAAGCTGGAATCAAGATTGCCAGGAGAAATATCAATAACCTCAGATATGAAGATGACACCACCCTTATGGCAGAAAGCAAAGAACTAAAGAACCTCTTGATGCAAGTGAAAGAGGAGAGTGGAAAAAATTGGCTTAAAAAAAAGAAAGAAAAGAAAAAAATTGGCTTAAAACTCAACATTCAAAAAACTAAGATCATGGCATCTGATCCCATCACTTCATGGCAATAGATGGGGAAACGATGGAAACAGTGGGAGACTTTAGTTTTTTGTGTTCCAAAATCACTGCAGATGGTGTTTGCAGTAATGAAATTAAAAGACACTTGCTCTTTGGAAGAAAAGCTATGTCCAACCTAGATGGCATTTTAAAAAGCAGAGACATTACTTTGCCAACAAAGGTCTGTCTAGTCAAAGCTGTAGTTTTTCCAGTAGTCATGTATAGATGTGAGAATTGGGCTATAAAGAAAGCTGACAGCCAAAGAATTGATGCTTTTGAACTGTGGTGTTGGAGAAGACTCTTGATAGTCCCTTGGACTACAAGGAGACCCAACCAGTCCATTCTGAAGGAGATCAGTCCTGGATGTTCTTTGGAAGGACTGATGTTGAAGCTGACACTCCAATACTTTGGCCACCTGATGCGAAGAACTGACTCATTGGAAAAGACCCTGATGCTGAGAAAGATTGAAGGCAAGAGGAGAAAGGGATGACAGAGGATGAGATGGTTGGATGGCATCACCAACTTGATGGACATGAATTGGAGCAAGTTCTGGGAGTTGGTGATGGACAGGGAAGCCTGGCTTGCTGCAGTCCATGGGGCTCCACAGAGTTGGACATGACTGAGCGACTGAACTGACTCCACCGAAAGCACCTGTCAGAAATTTCCAAAGACCTCCACATGGCTAAAGCCAATGACTGCTTCTTAATCTTCATCTTTCTTGACCTTGAATATAACATTTGGATTCTGGGCTACTGTTTTCCTCTTAGAGATTAGATATTTCTCTGGCTCCTTTGCTGATGTTAATCCTTGAATCTCTTCAATTCCTTATTTACTCTCACTTCAGAGTAATGTTATCTGTACTTTTGTTTGTAAAATTATTTAAAAACTGATGATTTCTAAATCCATGCCTGCAACTTGGACCCGTAGGAACTTAGCTATCTGGCTGCTCTCTTAACAGTTCAATTTGGATGAAAAACTAGCATCTGAAGCTTTATATGTCTGCAGATTGATTGCCAGTTCCTCCCTCCATCCGAGTCTGTTGCCGCTTGTCTTCTTCATCTCAGTAAAGAGTAACCTCATCCTTCCAACTGAATATACCAAAATCTTGGATGTGTCCATGACTCTTGCCTTTTTCTCCAGTCCTACTTCCAGTGAGAAAATCTAGTTGTCTCTATGTTTGATTTCTGTACAGAATTGTGATATTTTCTAACTGCCTTTACTTCTATCTTCCTGATTTAACAACCATCATTTCTCACTCGAATGGTTGAGGTAGCCTCCTAACTGTTCTCTTTCCTATACTGACATCCATTTTCAATCCAGTAGTCCAAATGTTTCTTTTGAAACATGTCAGATCACAGCATCTTCCAGTGGTTTCCAATAACAAGGGCGTGCCACTCAGAGCAAAAGAAATTTTTGTTAAAATGGTTTGCAGCATCTTTTGATATTTGATCCTTTGTTGTCTCCTAGATACCATGTCCTTCGATTTTCCCCTATCCTCCCTAAACTTTAGCCATACTGACTTCCTTCCCTTCCTCAAACTTACCAAACATACTTGCAAATCATGGCCCAGTCTCACATACCCTTCCTTCTTTCTGAAACATTTCTTCTCCAGTAGTCATATGGCCTTCTCTATCTGTTACTTATGGTCAAATTCTTTTGATATTTGATCCTTTGTTGTCTCCTAGATACCATGTCCTTCGATTTTCCCCTATCCTTCCTAAACTTTAGCCATACTGACTTCCTTCCCTTCCTCAAACTTACCAAGCATACTTGCAAATCATGGCCCAGTCTCACATACTCTTCCTTCTTTCTGAAACATTTCTTCTCCAGTAGTCATATGGCCTTCTCTATCTGTTACTTATGGTCAAATATTGCTGGTTAGATTAGCTTTCTTTCTTTATATAAATAAAAATTCTCCCTCCTCCTATTGCTTTTATTTTCTTCCTTATTTTGCATTATTTATCATTTATATTTACTCTTGTTTGTTTACTATAAGTCAGATAATTTAATTGATATAATTCCTTCAGTCTGATGAATTGTAAATTCTAATTCTTATTTTTTTATTTGGAGGATAATTGTCTTACAGTTTTGTGGTGGTTTCTGTTGTGCAACAACATGAATTAGTCATAATTATGTGTGTATGTGTATATGTATATATATATATATACACACACACACATACATACATATATTATTGCCTCTCTCTCTTGAACCTCCCTCCCACCCCCATTCTACCTCTCTAGATTGTCAGAGTGCCAGGCTGGGCTCCCTGTGTTATATCAGTTCAGTCCAGTCTCTCAGTCATGTCTGACTCTTCGTGACCCCATGAATCGCAGCACGCCAGGCCTCCCTGTCCATCACCAACTCCTGGAGTTCACTCAGATTCATGTCCATCGAGTCAGTGATGCCATCCAGCCATCTCATCCTCTGTCGTCCCCTTCTCCTCCTGCCCCCAATCCCTCCCAGCATCAAAGTCTTTTCCAATGAGTAAACTCTTCGCATGAAGTGGCCAAAGTATTGGAGTTTCAGCTTTAACATCATTCCTTCCAAAGGAATCCCAGGGCTGATCTCCTTCAGAATGGACTGGTTGGATCTCCTTGTAGTCCAAGGGACTCTCAGAAGTCTTCTCCAACACCACAGTTCAAAAGCATCAATTCTTCGGCGCTCAGCCTTTTTCACAGTCCAACTCTCACATCCATACATGATCACTGGAAAAACCATAGCCTTGACTAGACGGACCTTAGTCGGCAAAGTAATGTCTCTGCTTTTGAATATGCTATCTAGGTTTGTCATAACTTTTCTTCCAAGGAGTGTCTTTTAATTTCATGGCTGCAGTCACCATCTGCAGTGATTTTGGAGCCCCCCAAAATAAAGTCTGACACTGTTTCCACATCTATTTCCCATGAAGTGATGGGACTAGATATAGCAGCTTTCAATTAGTTGTCAATAAAGAAGTTGTGGTACATATATACAATGGACTGTTACTTAGCCATTAAAAGGAACAAATCTGAGTCAGCTGTAGTGAGATGGATGAACCCAAGTGAGTCAGAGAGAGAAAAATAAATACTGTATATTAACGCATATATGTTGAATCTAGAAAAATACTACTGATGAACTTATTTACATAGAGGAAATGGAGATGTGGATGTAGAGAACACACCTGTGGACATAGCTGGGTGGGGCGGGGGGAGAGGCTGGGAGAAACAGAAAAAGTAGCACTGACGTATATACCGTATGTCTTCTAAGCAATAAACTTGGAGTTGTAAACACCAGGTCATGAGGGGCCCTGCTGTGTTTTAGTGGCCAGCACAAAGCAAGTGCTTATTCTGTGTTTTTTAAATTAATTAATATGAGATCATTCTGTATTTTGGTTTCCTTACTTTGGCATACAAAAATGCTATTGTTTTATTAAAGCTCTACACACAATGTTCATCAAAAAACCCCAGATTGTCTTTTCCCCTTCAGCTACTCCTAGTTCATTGGTTTTAGTGATTTACCCTGCATATAATTTCCCAATTGCTTTTCCACTTGACTTTTAATTTTCTTTTTATAAAACAGGCATATAAATAAACAGAAAATACTCATATTGAATTTTATTAGAGTGAGGTAAAACATTGAGAAATGTCTGTGGAGTAACAATGGCTTTAGGTAATGTTGAAAATGGCTGGAGGTTTGTCTGAGTTGGGGAGATATGGAGGGGACGCTGCCATTGTTCTACAGTTGAGTAGAAGGCTTGAGGAGACCACATTTGCAGGAGTAAGTTGGAATTTGTCCAGAATGGGTTGTCAAACTTCCTTGAAGGCATTCCAGTTGATTTAAAATGTTGCAATTGGCAATAAAACCCATTATTTATCTATTTCTACCTTTTTTTATTGGAATACCATCTACTCATTAAGAGACATCAGCTCGTGATCACCTCTGCCTCTTGGCCTGAGGGTTTGGTTCCATGACCCCTGTGCTGGGTAAGGGTCCTCTTCTCTAGTGCCAGTTGGGGCGATGGCAGCCCCAACCCAGATCACAGATGGTGATTGAAAACGATGCTATTCAGCCTTCTTAGGTGACCTTGGCTAGGCTACTCATAGGTCTCTCTGTGCTCCATAAATTACAGGTAATTACGCAGAAATAGATCAGCTCATTCCCTTGAGTTATATGTGAAGTGCAACTGATTTCACTTAGGGCTGAGCAGCAGTAAAGTATATTAATATCGGCTTAATTTGTGGTAATTGAGGTAGCAATAAAGAATTACCCCTGGAATATTTTATTCCCATGAACTTATGAGGGTTTAAACTATGGAAGCAGTTTTTTTTGGTCATAGTATAAAATGTCCCATTCTCTCTCGTCAGGAACTTAGTGTAATTAGCGTCTGGCAGACAACTAATTTGTGTTCAGTCATTTCCCCTGTCCCTTGGATGCATTTTTATTAGCCAAACCATCAAGTAACCTTATTTATTATTCTAGATAGAGGCATTTTGATCTCATTAACATGGATAATTTTCTCCAAACTTATGTAGTCATACTGCAGCTAAAGCTCCCTTTATGACAATTAAGATATACAATTTTTTTCTTCTGGTGTCTTACTATACAATTAAGATACCATTCAAATCAGTAAATTTATTAGTATATTAACACACTAATTGGATTACAAACACATCTTCTTATTCCTGAAATGTTTATGATTTAATTGACTTGTTTAAACTAATTTTCATCTCCCTTTGCAATTATAACTCGTTGTTAATTGAACTTATTTACACATGGAATACTGATACTGCATTCCCCTGAACCAAGGAAATACGTCTAGTGGTCTCATCAGAGTGTTAGGTTTTTGGCTTTATTCACTGGGCACCTGAAACTGCTACTAGAGATAAAAATGATCTTAAAATGTTCATTTGCTGAAATATGTAAGAATTAATTGCAGTAACTTGTAGGACAAGCAAATATGATTTTGTTAGTCAATAATTATTTATTTATTCATATACCCTATATGCGGAAGAGCTATTGCTTAAGAAACACAGTGATTTCCTTTCTATTTAGGCAGGGATCTGTAGCAGCAGTGACCAGGTCTGCTATCACAGAGGTAATTGACACAGTGATATGTTTTAGAATGCTGTGATTCTGCACTGCTGTTTCCAAGTCTTGAATGCTCTCTGAATTAAAGATTTTTAAAGGAGACAAAGAGACATATATGCACATTTATGGGAAGTAATTTCAAATGCACTGTAATGCCCAATGGTAGTGAATTACATCCATGGGGTAAAAATCATGATTTAAAGTTTAAATGTAGAGTTTAAAACTGGATTGTCTTGGGAAAAGGGTGCTGAAACATAAACAGAGTTGTCCATGGTGATTTTGAAGACCTTTACTACTACATTTTTCCACCTTGCTACTTTGAATTTCCTCTTTGTCATTCCTGTTGTTTAAGCTGTAAGCCACATGAAAAAAAGTATCTAAAACAAAGATGAATACCTGGGTGACCAGTCCCCAGGTTGAGGAATTGATTGTCACCAGCGTGCCAGAAGCCCTCTCCCCTTCCTTTCCAATATTTCTCAAAATTGCCATCATCCTGACTTTTAGGGTAATTACTGTCCTGCTTTTCCTTTTAATTTATATTCAAGTATCTATTCCTGAATAGAAATTTTCCAAATTTATATGGAAAGTCACATACCGCATATTCTTTTGTGTCTAGGTTCTTTGGCTCAGTAATAATACTGTGAGTATATGTTCCATGTCTAAGTTCTTACGTGTGGCTATAGTTTGCTTATTTTTATTGCTGTGTAGTATTGCATTGTGTGAACATAACGCAAATGATGTATCCATTCCATTGTTGATGACCATTCTGGTTGTTTCCAGGTTAGAGCTATGACATAGATGTAATGCTGGATTTGGAGATATACCTTGAAATGAAACATCTAGGTCAGAGTCCTGCAATTTTTAAAAAGTAGCTTATGAGAATTTCCATGGTTCCACATTCTTGTTACTCCTTTAAATTGTCAGTCTTTTTAGTGGTGCAGTGGTATTTAGCTCTGATTTTAAGTTACATTTTCCTGATGATTAGGGGGGCCAGAATCATTTCCCATTTATATTTACTGTTTAGATGTAAGTTTTCAATTATTCAGTATTTTTATTTACTGAAACCTCTTTTGGACTTTCTGCCCCAAGGCTTCTCATATTTCCCCTCTGTGCCCAGGGAGTGCCTCTCTCATCTTGCTGGACCATATTCTGAGGTATCTACACCTTTGACGCATTTTCAGTCATAACTGTATGAGTACTCCTCCCCTCTCAAATATTTTTCCCCACCTGCACTTCTTAACCCATCTGGATGTGGAGCCTAGGGAAGTCTCCTCTTTAAGAGCAATTGGAATTCTATAATGCAACAGACCTGCTTTAAAATAAATTATGCCTGAGGTTACTTACTGTGTGAAGATTTTTTTACCTCTCTTTCCTAAGTTTTCATCACAATTCCTATTGGCCTCTCAGGAGAATTAATTTAAGTTATGTGCATGCGTGTATGCTCAGTTGTGTCCAACTTTTTGCAACCCCATGGACTGTGTAGCCTGCCAGGCTCCTCTACCCATGGAATTTCCTAGCCAAGAATACTGGAGTAGATTGCCATTTCATTCTCCTAAGGATCTTCCTGATCCAGGGATCGAACCTGCATCTCCTATGTCAAAAGTAGTATTTTAAATTAATACCTTATGGTTCTGAAGATCAGAAATCTTAAAAGGATCTCACTGGTAAAATCAAGGTGTTGGCAAGGCTGCATTGTTTACTGGAGACTTTAGGGAAAAATCTGTTTTCTTGCCCTTTCCAGATTCTACAGACCACCTACCTTCCTCAATTCATGGCCCTTCCTTTCTCACTTCCCTCTGACCCTGAATTTCCTGGCTTGCTTTTTCACTTTTAAGAACTCTTATGATTATATTGTGCTCTTTTAGATAATACAGGACAATCTCTCCATGTCAAGGTCACATAATTGACATACTTAATGCCATCTGCAGTTTTAATATCCTTGACACGTAACATGCTAATAAACTATTCTCAGGTTCTAGTGATCTTTGGGGGTGTATTATTCTATCAGAACTTTCATATGAAGAAAGGGTTAGAAAGCATCATGAATTACAAATGCACTTTATGAAATCTTTGTCTTGCCTAAACTGATGTCCTTGAATTTATTTATGACTTTGCTTTCAAAGCAGAGACTTGACCTCAATATTAAAAAAAAATAGATAAAAATTTTGATAAAAACTCTGACAGAAAAAAAAATCATAGGAAATAAAGTGAGAGTAAGATGATGGTCAAAATAGATCATTTCAAACCTAAAGTTGGCATAGTTTGTTTGGGAAGTCCCTTTTATCCTTAGGCAGATCTTACAGCTTGAAACAAATCTGTTACACTCCAGACAGATTTATCATTTTCACCACTTCATTCAATTTGCGTTGTAAGAAATTCATCTGGGGATGCTGGAGAATACTTCTCAAATGCATGTTGTTGATTAAACAGGGCAGAGTAGCTGTGGACCAGAATTGGTAAAGAGTTATAGAGGGAGACGGCAGTGGGAGTTGATGTGAATAATGGTTTCTATCCATGCCTTGAAAAATCCTCTTTAAATTACACTTGTGAGTGGATGGGAGAGCGCCTTCTCTTGAAGCCACCATCAATCGTATGCCCAGGTTGCAGTTCTTTTTAATACATCAGCCTCTTTCCTTCTAGCACACTTGCTCTTCTTCCGTCTGGAGAGGAGAGACTGTAGTCTTCACAGTGACGGAAGGACATGAGGGCCATGACTCAAGAGTGAAATCAAAGGACAGAACATTTAGCCTCAAATCCTCTAGAAAACATTAAGTCAGCCTCCTAGGATGAAGGCTTTTTTTCAATAGAAGTTGTATAACATTTAGTTGAATTGAAATTTTGATGGATTCTTTTCCAAAAGAAGGGAGTCATTTGATTAGCTAGTCGTGTTCCTTTGCTACTTCTTAGGGCATATTCTGATGCTTTTAGCTGTTGTTCAGGAGTTGTTTTTAATGAAAACATTTACAGTGCAATCATATAGTAGAAGCAATACAACTAGAAATTAGCAACATATATTTTGAGTGATACAGACTTGGATTCAAATCCCACTAGAGAGCTGGGTGACTTTAGGCAAATTAGTATATTTCTTATCTGTAAAACGGAATGACCATATCTAACACATTGGCTGGTTATGATGATTAAGTGTGGGATGATACATGTAAAGCATGTAGTGAACAGCTTATGTACAATATCTTGATACTGTACATGATGTGATATCATTACCTCCCTCCAGACTTCTTCAATTCTTCTAGGAGCCACAAAATTAATATAACTGTAATGGAAGCTGAGTGTAAGAGATGGTGTGTGTGGAAACTGTAACAAATTGGTAAGCAAAGGAACTTAAGTTAAAAATTACTTGAAATACTTGAAAAGAGAAAGTTGCTCAGTCCTGTCCGACTCTTTGCAACCCCATGGACTATATAGTCCATGAAATTCTCCAGGCCAGAATAATGGAGTGGGTAGCCATTCCCTTCTCCAGGGGATATTCCCAACGCAGAGATTAAACCCAGGTCTCCCACATTGCAGGCAGATTCGTTACCAGCTGAGCCACCAGGAAAAACCTCAAAAACTTGGTGCACCAAATAAAACATGACTGGGGAGCAACCTTGGCATTCAGGCTGTGACAGTTAGCCTCTTTTGTCAGAGATCTCTCATCAGCAGTGACCACACCATAGGGGAGACTTAGACCCTGCACAAACCAGGAATTCAGAGACTGGTTCTATGTTTCCCTGGCTATGGGAATCACCTTTTCATTAGGGTCCTTTCACTCAACCCTAATCTATAAAATAAAAATATCTATATCTACCTTATAAGATTGCTTTGAGGATTGATTAGAAGTAATATCTGTAAAATATCTAGCAAGAAATTAGAAACTGTAAGTACTTAATATATGATAGGAATGTATTTTCTCAAACTTACAGTAGATTCTCATCTTCTACTGTACCTGTTACAGTTACTTGAGTCTTTCTAGACTGACTTATCTCTGTCTCCTCAATGTGAAAATGATTCTTATTTCACTTTATTATATCACAAAATCCCACATAATCAGCTGTATTCAGGTTTACTAGGGCACAAGGAAAAGTGGAATGCTTCCATTGTCCAGTTACATAAATATAAAAAAAAAATCTATTCATGCTATACCAAGAATAAAAATCTTCCCCGTGTGTGTTGTCTTGAAGAACCAACTTTGTGCATCATAGTCAGATTTTGTATGGTTGCAATTTTGTGAGTACCCATGGGGCTGTAAACACTGTTTCTAGAGGAAGTTCTTCCAGCCAAGCAGATTATACTTGAGATCCAGCCTAATAGAGTGGTGAAAAGTATAGGTTCAGGAGTCAGAAAACCCTTCATTGAAATCCTGGATTTACCACTTGGTAGCTGAGTGACAAAGTGAATTTCTTAATCTCTCTGTCCTTCAGTTTCTCCATCTGCAAATGCAGGTACTATAAATACATCCCTCATATAGCATTTGGAGGAATAAATGAAATAATATCACACTTGATAAGCACATAGTAAGATATCAAGTGTTACCTATTTAATGTTACTATTGTTACTGTAGGTTTTAAATACTTTTTAGAGTTTGCCAATGTTTATATTTTTAGATATGAGAGGACATTTGAGAGAGCCATTTGAGACACAAAACACAGTTTCCTAAGTGAATGTTATTTTATGCATTTACCCAGCAGTTGAGAACCTTATGATGAAAGTGTTTGATGGCCTTATATTTAATTATTGTTGTTTCAAACTTTAACCCTGAATAATGCCAAAAGCAGATGTGTAACAGAGACATTAGAAATGAAAACCGAACAGTGATCCTAGAACAGTGATAAATATTTTCTTGTTATAGTGGAGTTTATATTAAAGTAAATATATTTTGGGGTCTAATATAGTGTGGCCTTTTCCTAACACAAACAAAATGTATGTAAGAAAATATAATGCTTTCTATTATATTGTAATTGATTTCTCCTATATCTTTACATGCACAGACACACTATTGTGTTTTCTCAGCCCTTGTATCTCATATTAAATGAAATAACATGGACATAATATTAAATAAAAGAACAAGGGTGAAGATAACTCAGCAGTTTGCGTCTGTGGCATTTTCTATTACTTATCCCGGGAGGCACTAAAGCGTGGCTTTTGTTGATTCACAGTAGGAAATAAAAGTTAAAGAAGTTGACTATGTAATCCATCTTTCCATACACAAATTAAATATCTCTCTCAGTGTTTGCATAGTGCTTATTGCAGAATATAGAGAAATATGCCTTAGCACATCATCTAAGCAATTTTTCACTTGATATTTAGCAAGATGTGATGGATTTTGTAGACTAAAAATAGTGAGAGTACCTAGATAACCAGCAATGCACTTCCAAGTTTATTCTAAAGTTATAGAATAAACTATAATGTATACAAGAAAGAGCCTATATTAAATTTCATTAACTATATTTTCTTATTTTTTTCTATCCTTGTATGGCGTATGGGGTCTCACTGATAGGGGTGGAGACTATGGGAGCAGGAAGGGTAAAGTGACTGCCCCCTTCCTAGAGATAAGGAATACTTGGCAGGCAGCATCCCTTTGATATGCAGGGCAGTCACTCCTGAGTTCTACCTCCTTTTCTGCCTCCCTTTCTCAGGCTCCTGGAATCTGCACAACCCCCTTGCCCTGAATCACTCCATGACCAGGTTCTGGAAACTAGAGACAGCTTTGTAGTCCACAGCCCACTGAAGTTGCTCAGAAACCACCCAGTCTTAGCTAAGCATACTCAGCTGCTCACTTTGCCTTGTCCATTCCCTCATGAAAACCACAGTAAAGGCTGTGACCCACCCTTCTCTTGGTTCTGCTTACTCCTTTTACCCCCTAGCTGACCCTGGTACTTCTCTTTGTGGCCCTGCATGGTGTTGCATGCCTCCTATTCTTAGGAACTGTGAGTCACAAAATATCTTTTCACTGGTGGTCAACTCCTGATTTGTTGACCTGAAGGGAAAAAAAATCCAAGGTTCATTTTAAAACATAATTTTCAGTTCAGTTCAGTTGCTCATTCATGTCCAACTCTTTGCAACCCCATGAATCGCAACACGCCAGGCCTCCCTGTCTGTCACCAACTCCCGGAGTTTACCCAAACTCATGTCCATTGAGTCGGTAATGCCATCCAGCTATCTCATCCTCTGTCGTCCCCTTCTCCTCCTGCCCACAATCCCTCCCAGCAACAGGGTCTTTTCCAATGAGTCAACTCTTCGCATGAGGTGGCCAAAGTATTGGAGTTTCACCTTCAGCATCAGTCCTTCCAGTGAACACCCAGGACTGAACTTCTTTAGGATGGACTGGTTGGATCTCCTTGCAGTCCAAGGGACTCTCAAGAGTCTTCTCCAACACCACATAGCCACTTAGGCACATAGCCACCACTATAGCCTTGACTAGATGGACCTTTGTTGGCAAAATAATGTCTCTGCTTTTGAATATACTATCCAGGTTGGTCATAACTTTTCTTCCAAGGAGTAAGCGTCTTTTAATTTCATGGCTGCAGTCACCATCTGCAGTGATTTTGGAGCCCCCCAAAATAAAGTCTGACACTGTTTCCACATTTCCCCATCTATTTTGCTGAAGAAGGCTTTCTTATCCCTTCTTGCTATTCTTTGGAACTCTGCATTCAGATGCTTATATCTTTCAAAAGATATATCACAGCTTTATTTTTCTTTTCCCTACTTTTTCATTTTTGATAGCTAAATTTCTGTTTCTACAGCTTTATTGATATATAACTGACATAATATCATGTAAGGTATATAATGTGATAATTTGATATACATATATATTGTGAAATGATTACCACACAAAGGTTAGTTAACATATCCTTCATCTCACGTAGTTACTTTTTGTGTGTATGTGTGATGAAAACATTTAACACACTACTGACTTGGGAAATTTTGTGGAAACTAATTCCTGTCACCAGCAATTTGTTATGTAAGTAAATATTAAAACATCTCTGGTCAATAACATTCATTTAACAAAAGGCGTATTAATACATCTCCAGTTAACAGTGTTGGGGGGGAGATCTACTATGTTAGCAACCTTCAGGTATACAAACTGTATTGTTAACTATAGTCCCCATGCTGTACATTAAAACCCTAGAACTTATTCATCTTGTATGTTTGTAGCCTTTCACCAAAATCTCTCCCTTTCCCCCATCTCCTAGGTTCTGGGAACTGCCAATCTACTGTTTCTGTGAGTTCAACATTTTTTAGATTCATCTATAAGTGAGATCATACAGTATTTGTGTTTCTCTGTCTGTATCACTTTGCATAATGTCCACAAGATTCATCCATAGTGTCGCAAATGGTAGGAGTTCCTTCCTTTTATGGCTGAATAATATTCTATATTTATCCATCAATCAACATTTAGATTGTTTCCATGTCTTAAGAATAATGCTGCAATGAACATGGAGATTGAGATCATACAGTATTTGTGTTTCTCTGTCTGTATCACTTTGCATAATGTCCACAAGATTCATCCATAGTGTCGCAAATGGTAGGAGTTCCTTCCTTTTATGGCTGAATAATATTCTATATTTATCCATCAATCAACATTTAGATTGTTTCCATGTCTTAAGAATAATGCTGCAATGAACATGGAGATGCAGGTATCTCTTTGAGATCCTGTTTTCATTTTTTTTGAATATGTACCCAGAAGTGAGACTGCAGGATCATATGACAGTTCTATTTTTAATTTTTTTAGGGACCACCATACTATTTTCCAAAATGACTACACCCACTTACATTTCCATCAATAATGCATAAGGATTCCCTTTTGACCATATACTCACTTCTCTTTTTTTTGATGATACTCTTTCTGACAAGGCCNTACCCAGAAGTGAGACTGCAGGATCGTATGACAGTTCTATTTTTAATTTTTTTAGGGACCACCATACTGTTTTCCAAAATGACTATACCCACTTACATTTCCATCAATAATGCATAAGGATTCCCTTTTATCCATATACTCACTTCTCTTTTTTTTGATGATGCTCTTTCTGACAAGGCCTGTCTAGTCAAAGCTATGGTTTCTCCAGTGGTCATGTATGGATGTGAGAGTTGGACCATAAAGAAAGCTGAGCACCAAGGAACTGATGCTTCTGAGCTGTGGTGTTGGAGAAGACTCTTGAGAGTCCCTTAGACTGCAAGGAGATCAAATCAGTCAATCCTAAAGGAAATCAACCCTGTCATTCTAACAGAGAGGTATGAGTTGATATCTCATCGTGGTTTTAATTTGCATTTGATGATTAGTGATTTTGAGTACCTTTTCAAGTGCCTATTGGCCATTTGTATGTCTTCTTTGGAAAAAACTGTTGATTTAGTTCCATTGCTCATATTTTAATCAAATTTTGGGGAGTATTTTTGCTATTGAATTATGTGAGTTCTTTGTATATTTTAATTAACCCATTATCAGATATATGATTTGAAAATATTTTCTCCCATTCTGTAGGTTGCCTTTTCATGTTTTCATTGTTTCTCTTGCTATAAAGAAAGTGTTTAGTTTGCTATAGTCTTACTTATTAATATTTATTTTTATTGCTTGTATCTTTGGTGTCATATTGGAAAAAATCATTGCCAAGACTAAGATCAAAGAGTTCTTTCTGGTTTTCCCCCCTAGGAGTTTTAATGATTTCAGGTCTTACATTTAAGTCTTTAATCCATTTTAAGTTAATTTTTGTGAGTGGTATAATATTGTGGTCCAGTTTCATTCTTTTGTATGTGAATATCTGGTTTTCCCCAAACCATATATTGAAGTGACTACTGAGTATTCTTGGTGCCCTGGTCAAATACTAGTTGACCTAATATGAGTGGGTTTATTTCTGGGCTCTTGATTCTGTTCCATTGGTCTACATGTCTGCTTTATACCATTATTATATTGTTTTGATTACTAGAGCTGCTTACTTAACTTATATACAGAATACATCATGTGAAATGCCAGACTGGATGAAGCATAAGTTGGAATCAAGATTGCTGGGAGAAATATCAATAACCTCAGATGACACCACCCTTATGGCAGAAAGTGAAGAGGAACTCAAGAGCCTCTTGATGAAAGTTGGCTTAAAACAACATTAAAAAAACTGAGGTCATGGCATCCAGTCCCATCATTTCATGGCAAATAGATGGGGAAACAATGACAGACTTTATTTTCTTGGGCTTCAAAATTGCTGCAGATGGTGACTACAGCCATGAAATTAGAAGACACTTGCTCCTTGGAAGAAAAGCTATGACCAACCTAGACAGCATATTAAAAAGTAGAGACATTACTTTGTCGACAAACGCCCATCTAGTCAAAGCTATGGTTTTTCCAGTAGTCATGTATGGATGTGAGAGTTGGACCATAAAGAAAGCTGAGCGCTAAAGAATTGATGCTTTTGAACTGTGGTGTTGGAGAAGACTCTTGAGAGTCCCTTAGACTGCAAGAAGATCAAACCAGTCAATCCTAAAGGAAATCAACCCTGAATATTCATTAGATGGGCTGATGCTTAAGCTGAAGTTCCAATACTTTGGCCACCTGATGCGAAGAGCTGACTCATTAGAAAAGACCCTGGTGCTGGGAAAGATTGAAGGCAGAAGGAGACGGGGCCCACAGAGGATGAGATGGTTGGATGGCATCACCAACTCAATGGACTTGAGTTTTAGCAAGCTCCAGGAGATGGTGAAGGACAGGGAAGCCTGGTGTGCTGCAGTCCATGGGGTCTCAAAGAGTTGGACATGACTGAGTGAGCAATAGGTTTAATAGTTTAATCAGGAAACATGACGCCTCTAGCTTTGTTCCTTTTTCTCGAGGCTTGTTTGGCCATGCAGGTCTTTTGTAGTTCCATACACGTTTTCCATTTGTTGCCTTATGAGTGAGACTGAGCGTATTTTCCTGTGTTTAAGCAGACTTGTCTTTTGTTTTCTGGTAACTGCTTGCCTGCTACCTTGTCAGTTTTTAAATGTTTAAATCTTGAAAAATACACTCTCTCTTTTACTTTTTACTTTTGGGTTTGTTTGAAAGGTAAATGGATTCAATGCACCACTCCAGTACTTTTTTTTTTTTTTTTTTCCATTTACATGTTGGTTGATTCAAAGTTTTCCTCTGAAGGATTATCTTCTCTCATTCATAAACTAATGTGTATAGGTAGAAAATTCTTAGCGTATACTCCTTTTAGGTGTTAAAAGTATTTCTTCTTTGTGTTCTAGCATTCATTTCTTTATAAACTTTCCTGTAGTTCACTTTAGCTCTTATCTTTTTAACTAGAACCTCAAATAACTTTTTCTTTATGTTCACTCTTCAGAAGCTTTACAAAGATGTGTTTCTTTGTTCATTGTTCAATTATTCCTGAACCATGCTGTATGCACCTGTTCAATCAACATGTCTGAGACTATTTCTATTGCTAAGAAATTCTCGTTAATTATATCTTTAAATACTTTTTTCTTTCACATTTTATGGTCTATCCTTGAGGACAGCATTATTCTAATCTCCCTTTAATTTTTTATTTTATTCTGCTACCTCTACAGTATTGCTTATGGTGTTTTTAGTAAAATCTATTCTTTTTGGTCCTACTCCAAATATAGCCTTTAGTTCTCTGATAGTTTTGTTTCCTCGTCCATTTCTTTTGTTTGCCAATTCAAATTTCATCGTATGTTACTTCACCCTATTTTTCTACACTCTCATGCCCATAGTTAGAATTTCTACTTAATAGAAGCTGTAATTCCTTGACATTTAAAATTCTTGACAAATACTTGTTCATGGTTTTTAAACAGCTCTATAAAAAATATTTATCTGGTGAGGGTTTATTACCTGTCATTCTTTTTCCTTTATTTCCCCATATAGTATATTTGATTGTTTTATGGCAGTTCTTTAAAAAAAAAAAAAAAACTTGACTACAACCTCCTGGCATATATTTCAGGATCTTATCATTTTTCTAAATTATCATTTCTGAGTATACGACTACAGCTATATGTTCAATAAAAAGTCACAGTGAAACTTTTCTCTCTGATAAGCAGGAAGCATGGTGATGGTAATACACAGATAAAATGTCATAGTTCATTTCAAAATATACACATTACCATAAAGACAATTATATTTAATATAATAGTTATACTTTATTTGGCAAACAGATAAAAAGGAATTATTTTGAAATAGTTTATCAATTAATGATGAAAAATTATGTCCACATGCATTTTCATATCAAAGCCTGCTGCAACTATTGAAAGTACGTCTTCCTTGGGTCACTTAAAACAATCAAATATATTTAGAGTAACAAGTAACTTTTAAAAATAAAATGTTAGTTTATTAGTTTGGAAGGGAGAGACCAGGTCCACAACACATTTCAGGCTATATTTTATGGAAGTATAGGGTTTTATTAAACTTCCTGTTTCTTCTGGCTGCTTGCTTGGGTTGCTGTGGAGGGCCATGTGATTGTAGCAAATGCTGGATGTAAATTTATACCTTTGGCATAAAATGAAAGATAAAATATAGGAAATCTGAAAATGTTTTTGCTTGTCTAACAATTTGATCTTAGAAGTTACTATATACCACCTTAGAGAAGGAGAGGGACAGAATTAATGTCAATAGTCTAAATACTGGCTTGGGCTCCTGGCAAGTTTTCCATGAAAGACAGAGAGGGTGAAGTTAATATTTAACAACACAGGCCCACACATAATCTGTGGCTGGAAAGGGTTGAATGCTAGGTCCCCAGAAGATTAAAGGAACTTGGTTCAAGGTAGCATTAAATCTAGACTCTAGAATTTAATAATTCTAGTTAAATTAGGAAAAATTAGGGATTTAAACTTATGTGCAGATTTTGGAAGATAAAATAACTAATCAACAAATATCCATAAGAATGGTTTTCTACTAAATGAAAATTTTCCTGCTCTGGTATGCATAGCTTCTTTTTTCATATTCAAACTTCCCAGACACTAATAAATGAGATGCCCTCTCCCCTAACAATAAGGTTGTTGCCACAGCTGCAGCAGTTCTATCTCCCCCTTCTCTGACTTTTGGGGAGACTGGAAACCAGTGTGGTTTGTTTTTATACACTTGGCCCAGATCGCAGGAAGACCACAAAAGAGTCTGATAACACATTTGGACTCAGACTTCACATGCAAAAATAAAAATACACATCCCCTAACCACTTTTTCACTCTCACTCTTATGCTTACAACATCAAAGTTGTTGTCATTTGTGTTCCCTGCTCACACCACAAAACCATGGTGATCAACTGGATCTCTGATCCTCATTATTAGCCTCACTCATGACAGAGACAACTATCACAGAAGGAAGAGAGAAGGAATAAGCACACATCTTCCCTTATACCTTCATGTGACTTCTTGTCACACATCAGCAGGAAAAGCAAGTCATACGGCTCTACCTGGCTAAAGAGAAAGAATATTGGAAATTAGTAGTACAAATCTACCATTTTCTATTTTTGTAACATGTCTGGTCATTTGATGTGTTCAGACATTTTTTTTCAGACTATGTTTTACAAAACATGAAAAGCAAAGCTATTTCCTTCTTTTCTTAGTTCAGTTCAGTTCAGTTCAGTCGCTCAGTCGTGTCCAACTCTTTGCGACCCCATGAATCGCAGCATGCCAGGCCTCCCTGTCCATCACCATCTCCCGGAGTTCACTCAGACTCACGTCCATCGAGTCCGTGATGCCATCCAGCCATCTCATCCTCGGTCGTCCCCTTCTCCTCCTGCCCCCAATCCCTCCCAGCATCAGAGTCTTTTCCAATGAGTCAACTCTTCGCATAAGTTCTGACAGAACGTGGTCCACTGGAGAAGGGAATGGCAAGCCACTTCAGTATTCTTGCCTTGAGAACCCCATGAACAGTATGAAAAGGCAAAATGATAGGATATCAAAAGAGAATCTCCCCAGGTCATTAGGTGCCCAGTATGCTACTGGAGATCAGTGGAGAAATAACTCCAGAAAGAATGAAGGGATGGAGCCAAAGCAAAAACAATACCCAGTTGTGCATGTGACTGGTGATAGAAGCAAGATCCGATGCTGTAAAGAACAATATTGCATAGGAACCTGGAATGTCAGGTCCATGAATCAAGGCAAATTGGAAGTGGTCAAACAAGAGATGGAAAGGGTGAACGTCGACATTCTAGGAATCAGCAAACTTAAAATGGACGGGAATGGGTGAATTTAACTCAGATGACCATTATATCTACTACTGCGGGCAGGAATCCCTCAGAAGAAATGGAGTAGCCATCATGGTCAACAAAAGAGTCCGAAATGCAGTACTTGGATGCAATCTCAAAAACGACAGAATGATCTCTGTTCGTTTCCAAGGCAAACCATTCAATATCACAGTTATCCAAGTCTATGCCCCAACCAGTAATGCTGAAGAAGCTGAAGTTGAACGGTTTTATGAAGACCTACAAGACCTTGTAGAACTAACACCCAAAAAAGATGTCCTTTTCATTATAGGGGACTGGAATGCTAAAGTAGGAAGTCAAGAAACACCTGGAGTAACAGGCAAATTTGGCCTTGGAATGCGGAATGAAGCAGGGCAAAGACTAATAGAGTTTTGCCAAGAAAATGCACTGGTCATAGCAAACACCCTCTTCCAGCAACACAAGAGAAGACTCTACACATGGACATCACCAGATGGTCAACACCGAAATCAGATTGATTATATTCTTTGCAGCCAAAGATGGAGAAGCTCTATACAGTCAACAAAAACAAGACCAGGAGCTGACTGTGGCTCAGATCATGAACTCCTTATTTCCAAATTCAGACTTAAATTGAAGAAAGTAGGGAAAACCGCTAGACCATTCAGGTATGACCTAAATCAAATCCCTTATGATTATACAGTGGAAGTGAGAAATAGATTTAAGGGCCTAGATCTGATAGACAGAGTTCCTGATGAACTATGGAATGAGGTTTGTGACATTGTACAGCAGACAGGGATCAAGACCATCCCCTTGGAAAAGAAATGCAAAAAAGCAAAATGGCTGTCTGGAGAAGCCTTCTTTTCTTAAATGACAAATAAATAGACACCCGGAAGTGAAAGTGAAAGTCACTCAGTCGTGTCCAACTCTTTGTGACCCCGTGGACTACAAAGTCCATGGAATTCTCCAGGCCAGAATACTGGAGTGGGTAGCCTTTGCCTTCTCCAGTGTAAAAAGAAATAGAAGTGTAATTAAATAATAAAGAATGCTTCTCGAAATATTACTGCTTTGAAAGTCATCCAGTGTTTCAGAACATGAAATACCATTTTAAGACAATGCCATGGAGACATGCCAGGCATTCATTAAAGTGTTTAAAAATAATTGTTCCTCTTTGAAAATTATTCACTTTACAATACACACTTTACCTTCTTCTTTTCTGATTAGTCTTGATCAGCCTAAATCTAATTGATATTCCTATCCATTATATTACTAATGTGATGGCTACTTTATATTCAGTGTGTATGAATAAAAAAATCTGAATGACATTATTGTGTACCTGTTTAATACAATGCCAGCCAAAGAGTTGGTCATTACTCAGTGCCAGCCCTTGAGGAGATGAAGATTTAGATGGAGGAGAGGTTAGAATGGAGAAGATATACAGTAACTACTTGAGGATTATATGCTAATGCATTTCCAAAGCAAATAGGTTTTAAGTTTGTGGCAATTGTTGAATCCTTCCTCCCTTATATGTAAATGGAAGTTATTAGATACATAAAGGTAGAGCTCTTCTGATTGAAATGGGAATGGGATGCCATGAATCTGCCCTGATAGTTTTCCCATCTTAACTTCTTGGCGATGCTTGTTTCTTCTAGGGAAGCTCTTGGCATTTTTGGAGTAGAGTTCTGAGACAAAAAGAAGCTCTCTTAGTCCCTACTGCANGTGTTATTTCTTGAATTCCAATTTCCAACTATTTTTTGGAAAAGTACACCTATTAAGATTTTATAGACCTCCGCTCTGACCACCCAGCTTCTGCCATGCCGTTGAGGCTATGTTTTATTACATGATTAAATATGGGGAACATAGCAAAATAAGCGGAGAAGGCAATGGCATCCCACTCCAGTACTCTTGCCTGGAAACTCCCATGGACAGAGGAGCCTGGTAGGCTGTAGTCCATGGGGTCGCTGAGTCAGACACGGCTGAGCGACTTCACTTTCACTTTTCACTTTCATGCATTGGAGAAGGAAATGGCAACCCACTCCAGTGTTCTTGCCTGGAGAATCCCAGGGATGGCGGAGCCCAATGGGCTGCCGTCTGTGGGGTCTCACAGAGTCGGACACGATTGAAGCGTCTTAGCAGCAGCAGCAGCAGCAAAATAAGACAAAATATTCAGCTATGATCTGTTTATGTTTTTTACCCTTTTTGGTTACCTGGTGAAACTACCTCCCAAGAATTAATTAGGGCCTGCTAACTGATTTCTTGGTACCAATGGAAGAAAAGTTCATTGTTCTTTCCACCTGGTGTGCCAGATGGTTGTGCTGTGGCCAGTGAGGTGGGTGAAGTTGTGAGATTGGTAGTTGAAGGAATCAGTGGGTAACATGACACTTACTGGTTAAGTGTATGTGAAATATATTCAGAAAAGAGCAGCTGAGAATATTGAAAGTATTCTGAACTTTACTGTTATAGTCATATTGATATTTATTATATGGGCAGATATACAAATATGTATTTTATTTGTGTTTATTAAGTTTTGAATAAATCTTTTTGGGTACAATGAGCTCAAAAGTTGGAAGTGCATACTTTAAAAAATTAGGTACTAAATTTCTGTTTTCCAAAAAGTTGATAAGAACATTTAGCTTATGTAGAATATTGAAAGTATTCTGAACTTTACTGTTATAGTCATATTGATATTTATTATATGGGCAGATATACAAATATGTATTTTATTTGTGTTTATTAAGTTTTGAATAAATCTTTTTGGGTACAATGAGCTCAAAAGTTGGAAGTGCATACTTTAAAAAATTAGGTACTAAATTTCTGTTTTCCAAAAAGTTGATAAGAACATTTAGCTTATGCAAAACACTTGTTGAATATCACTGTGGTCCCCATGGTGGGTAGTAATTGTCATCAGAAACAAAAGACAAATGTGCTAAGGAACATCAGAATTAACTTCAAAAGTTAATAATTATATTAAAAGGAATGTGCCTGAAGACTGCGATTTAATGTGCAGCTGCAGATGATATCTTTACATCACTGTGAAATATCATTTATCATTTAGATAAAATGACTGTTTAAAATAAGCTTTTATTCTGAGCAAGTATGAAAACTTGAACAGTAGCTATAAATGTGTTTTTTCTTAGCAGAAGAATATCTCCAATCATTAAATGATATCAGGTTTATACCAGAGTGTTCAGATCCTTCAAACAGAAAACTGGTTAATTCCAACAGTGGATCAGTTTTTATTTTTATTTTTTCCCAATCCGATTTATGGAATTACAGTAAAGGCTTTGGACATTCATTCTGTCAAATGTGAAAGGTCTGATATTATGGTGGATGCTTTTGTGAAATTTAGTTAAAATACTCACCATTAAAAAAGAAATTATCTGGTTTTGCTGTATTACTAAAAATTATAGAGCATGGCATCACAGAAAAACACTGTTGTTACTAAATTAAGAAAACCTGGAGCCATGTGCATAGTATTCATTGGGCTAAGCACGTAATTTACCATTGTTCCTAGTCTATCAATGGTAACAGAATTAAGAGTTGTCAGTTTTTTAC
Source organism: Oreotragus oreotragus (assembly GCA_006410675.1). Taxonomy (NCBI): domain Eukaryota; kingdom Metazoa; phylum Chordata; class Mammalia; order Artiodactyla; family Bovidae; genus Oreotragus; species Oreotragus oreotragus. Next base: position 82,413 of record SJYX01006534.1, read on the forward strand.
AGTTTAAATACATACACAACTTAGAGTAACTGAACTACAAAATTTTTATGTGAGAAGCTCTTCTGAATAAGAACCAAAAAGTGATTTTAGCTAGCAGAGGTGCTTTCTGTCTATTTTAGCTGCCCATAATTAACCAGATGTTAGAAATACTTTAGACTCTGAAATATTTGGAAATAAACATAAATGTTCTTCCATGATACTGAACATTTTGGTAATGAGTCATCTAAAATTTTTGTTGCAATTTTTTCTAAAATCAGTTTGAAATAATCAATGTATTTGGAATGGAGCACCAAGAAACATCTGCTTTGTATTAAAATATAATTGTTCAAAAAAATATAATTGTTCAAAACAAAATTTATGAACAGGTAGGTATTGCAGAGCACCTCTTTTAAAACAAGGGAAGATCAGAACAAATTAAATATTATTTCTCTAATGGTATACAAGATTTCAGTTTGTAATTCTATAATTGTACTTTGCAATATTTCAAACTGTAGGAAACAGTTTTTGATGGAGCTCCTATTTTTAACTGAAAGTGAAAGTCTCTCAGTTTTGTCCAACTCTTTGTGACCCCATGGACTATACAGTCCATGGAATTCTCCAGGCCAGAATACTGGAGTGAGTAGACCTTCCCTTTTCCGAGGGATCTTCCCAACCCAGGACTCCCACATTGTAGGTGAATTCTTTACTAGCTGAGCCACAAGGGAAGCCCAAAAATACTGGAGTGGGTAGCTTATCCCTTCTCCAGGGGATCTTCCCGACCCAGGAATCAAACCAGGGTCTCCTGCATTGCAGGCGGATTCTTTACCAACTGAGCTATGAGGGAAGCCCTTTTAAACTGAATAACTGAATAGGAATATAAATTTCTTTTTTACCTTGCTGGAATGAATTGAGTTTGAGGAGTTCTATGAGTTTTCAGTGTTAAGATTTTGTGAAAGGAGTTAAGAATATCTAAAATAGAGAAGATTTGTTTGAAGATTTTTATCTTATAAAAATGGTTGTGTAGAAAGATTATTTTAATTGAGGCAAAAAGTCACTATCTATAAATATATCGGGTTGAGATATTTACAAAGTTCATTATGAAAATGTTGGAAACAAGAATATTCTTCATTTATCTCAGTTTGTAATGCTTACCTTGGGACTTAAACAGGGAATGATAGAGGAATGAATCAACATATTCCAAAAACTATGTTTGAATTATCTTGATTCTGTTTCCATTGCCCATATTTTCCCAACCATGTGGCTGCTTATCTAATCAGTTTAACATTCAGAGATAGTTGCTATTATCAAATTGGTTTGTATCTTTCTGAAGGTGGATATTTATTTAAAAAGTCTTAACATATTCTTCTTCCTAGTACAGGATAATTCTTTGACTTAAATATTTTAACTATTGGCTAGAAGTTGCATATTAAAATAAGAAAAACATGCATTACCCATATTTTGGCAAAATATCTCACACTTACAAAATGAGCTTCAGGTATAAAAATCTATTTATCATTTTTTTATCTTGCCCATAGCATTTCTGTTCTATTCATTCCATATTTCCATTACTCTTTGAATCATTACTATAGTTACATTATATAGGGCAGGAGTCAGCAAACTGTGTTCTCCATGCCAAATTGGAAAGAGACCAACAGCCCAAAATATTTTGTTTTCGTATTTATATAAAAAGTTTGCTTACCCTGGTGTAAGGGAAAAGTGGCTTAAAAGGTATTCTAAGGAGAGTTCAGTCAATGAAAATGGTACCTTCTTCTTTCTAGACCTACCAATAGAAAAGGGGGCTGACTTCACATCAGATTTAGGAGAAACTGCAATTAGATTGCTGAAGAACATCTGATGAAAAATTCTGATTCATTTTAATGAATAGGTTGCACAAATGGCATATAGTTAAGCATATTTTAGTTGATCTGTAGACTGAATTTTTATTAGATTATGGTTTTATTAGCTATTAACATCTGTTAAAAACAAAACAAGATTTAGCAATGTCGTTGAAGAAAGATGCTCCAGAGTAGTATTCCAGCATGACTTTCTTCTCCCCACCTCTCATCCTCTCTACAAGTATACACGTGTATGCATATGTTGGCTACTGCTAAGTTGCTTCAGTCGTGTCCGACTCTGTGCCACCCCATAGACGGCAGCCCACCAGGCTCCCCCGTCCCTGGGATTCTCCAGGCAAGAACACTGGAGTGGGTTGCCATTTCCTTCTCCAATGCATGAAAGTGAAAAGTGAAAGTGAAGTCACTCAGTCATGTCCGACTCCTAGCGAACCCATGGACCGCAGCCCACCATATGCTTGGGATACTAGCATATCACACAAAAGGATACATATATATACAAGTACATAAATATTGTTAAGTGTAAGTTTATATATGTCTATAACATATTATCCTTTATACTATATTGTAAGTTGACTTGTTCAAATAAAATAGCAGGACCAGTTTTTTATAAAACTGCATCCCCAGTTTTAGTTTTCTATATTTTCTCACTGTAGGTATAAACCACAGTAGATTTAATTTACTTCTTAATTTGAGGAGCTTCATTGATTCAATTATTTACTATTTAATATTATAAAAGTTCTGTGCTGACTATCTTGTAGTTAAATTTTTCACATCTTCTTAATTCATTAGCTCTGTAATTTCTGGAAGTAGAATTTGTGGAACAAATAATGTAAGTGTATAAGTTTATTTTTTGTTGCTGAGTAGTATTCCAATGTGTGGCTAAGCCACAATTGGTTTATCCATTGTCTTGTTCATGGATGTTTGGATTTTTGTAATATTTGGCTATTGTGAAGAAGACTGTTGTAAACATTCTTGTACAAGTTTTTGTATAGATACATCTTTCCATTTATCTTGAATAGATAACCAGGACTAGACATGGTGGGCCATAGGTAGATCTGTATTTTACCTATCAAAAAACATCAGCAGTCCTCCAAAAGGGTTCTATCTTTTACATTCTTACCAACAAAAAGAGACCATTGTTCCACTTCCTCACCAACATTCTGTTTTTAGCCATCTGTCATGTTAGAAATAGTGTCTCAATGTGGTTTTTAACTTGTTTTTTCTTGGTGACTAATAATATTGAGTACATATTCTTGTTTTCTTGGATAATTAAAATTTTTTGTCAATATCTTTTAAAGTCCTGTATCCATGTTATAAATTAGGAATTTTAGGGTATTTTTTGTTGGTAATGTATGAGAGTTCTGTCTTCCTGTATCCATGTTATAAATTAGGAATTTTAGGGTATTTTTGGTTGCTAATTTATGGGNATTGAGTACATATTCTTGTTTTCTTGGATAATTAAAATTTTTTGTCAATATCTTTTAAAGTCCTGTATCCATGTTATAAATTAGGAATTTTAGGGTATTTTTTGTTGGTAATGTATGAGAGTTCTGTCTTCCTGTATCCATGTTATAAATTAGGAATTTTAGGGTATTTTTGGTTGCTAATTTATGGGAGTTCTGTCTTCCTGTATACATGTTATAAATTAGGAATTTTAGGGTATTTTTGGTTGCTAATTTATGGGAGTTCTTTCTTGCAAATACAGGGTTTTTGTGCTGTCCTGCACATCTTTTTTCCAGGTCTGTGACTTATGTGTTCATTTCTTACTTGGTGTCTCCTGATACGCAAACATTTTGTTGAAGTTCAGTTGATCACTTTCTGGGTACCACTTGTGCTTTTCTGTCTGTCCAAGCCTAGGTCACAGTTCCCACAAGGAAAGAAATAGCTTTTTATATTATTTTCTGAAAGATTTTTGTTTTTAATGATTACAATTTGGTTCTACAATTTGGTGATCCATCAGATTTTTCATATGAATGAATAGAGTTGAACTCAAAAATTTCTGCCTAGATTTTCAGTTTCTTAGCCTCTCAATTGAGGTGTTTGGCAAATCATAGAATGCTGGACTCTGGATAAAGAATTTTATCCGCATTTCTAATTGTTCTCAGGAGGGTTTTTCTAAAGCCAGAGGGCTTTCCCAATAGGGTCAGAGAAGAAGTTATTCCCCTTGTTTTCAGTTTCTCAGCTTTCCTGTATACCCAGAGATTGTTGTCTATTTACATTGATGTTTGTCAGGAATTTAGATCTAAACTCAATTCTAAACATACATATATACGTATGTTTCCTAGAAAGGCCAAAAAAAGAAAAAAAGGAGAGAGGGAAAGAATTCTCTAATTTAGTTTTCCCTGCTGGAAGCTTGGTGAAGAATAATGAAGATACTGTGGCTCGCTGAATATATCTGTGGAGGAGTGATGCTTTAAAGAGAAAAGGGTTTTTACTTTATGATTTGCTGAAATCAGCTGAGACTAACTCCTTCTTTTAGTGGCACCGCCAGCAGCAGCCCCCACATTGGTTGGTTTACTATTTATAATAGGTACCAGTTATCATCCTCACAGTGGGACTTCTGATACATGGCCTAGAGTATGGGGTAAACACTCTAGAAGCTTCAGTAAGTGTTCCACTTATCTGTGGCTATATGACAAATGACCCTAAATCTTGTTAGTTTAAGACAACAGACATTCTATTGCATCTTATGCTTTTCTGAGTTGAGTATTTAGCTAGGGCTTGGCTGGGTGATTCTTCTATGTGGTGTGAATGGTGGTCAGCTCACTAGTATCCAGCTAGTGGAGGGCTGCACTGACCCCTCTGGGATGGTTTCACTGATATTCCAGAGCCTAGGTGGGGATGGCTGTAAGGCTGGACTCAGCTGGAATTATCAACCAGATTGCTTATAGAGGTCTCTTCATGATGGCAACCTTGAGATGGTCAGACTTCCATTCAATAAAGCGGAAGATGGCATGGCCTTTTATGTGTTACCCTCTAGAAGTCATTCAGCATCATTTCTGCTTATTAGTTGAAGCATCCACTAGGTTACCTCACTTTAAGGGAGGGTATGTAAGCCCTACTTCTTGCTGAGAGAAGTATCAAAGATTTTGTATCCACTTTCACTACCAGAATCTGCGTTCAATCCAGCTTGAGATCCAGGATCTCATTTTAACTCATGTCCTGGACCAGATGACACTCTTTGAGTTCAGTTACTTGGGCACAATTCTTTTTTTTTTTTTTTAATAAAGATTTATTAGAACACAATTCTACCTATTCCATTATGCATTGCTGTGGTTACTTTCACACTACAACAGTGAATTTGAGTAGTTGCTACAGAAATCATATATCCTGCAAAGCCCCAGATATTTGCTGTTTTTTTTTTTTTTTTGTAGAATAAGTCTGTTGATCCTTGGTTTAGACAGCAATGTCCAATAGAATTTTCTGAAATGATGCAAATCTTCTATAGCTGCACTTTGTATTATGGGAGCTACTAGCCACCTGTGGCTATTGACAACTTAAAATGTGGCTAATACAACTTAGGAACTAAATGTTTACTTTGATTTTAACAGCTGCATGTGGCTAGTGTCTACTGTGTTAGAGAATGCAAGAGCAATAATTAGAAATAGCAAAATGTCTTGAGCCATTTAGAATTAATTTTTCATATCTCAGTCTTGGAGGAGGTATATTGGAGTGTCTTGGCATTTCTGTACCCCTGTGGTAGACATGACTCATACACTCCAATATCTAGTTCCTACCTCCTTCCTAGCACAGGAAGGATTATGAACACTCAGCCCTTGGAAGCTAAGTGTAGACACCTGACTGATCCCAGGAAATGTGAACAGAAACGATGTGTATCTCTTCCAGGTCAAAGCTCCCATGTGCCAGGGCTCAACTCGGCAACTCACTCTATTGAGCATAGTTCTTACTCTGGAGAACTGCAAGCTTAAATAATGCCCTGTCTCCTTGCCACCTTCAACATACACATACAGGCAAGGTACAGTGATGGGAGCTAGTCACATTAGCCAGTCTTGTTCAGTAAAGAAGGGGAATGGGAGGTACATGACAGTCACTAGTAGAACACTTCCAAAATTCAGCTGTGTACATACTGTCAATTTCATGAATGGGGGCTCACTCTTGCTTTCTGTGAATGCGTCTCTACAGCTCTTGATTCAGTCTTCCGAGTAGTACTTTCCCTAAAACACAGCCGATATTGCAGCTGAGTAACTTTCTTCATCTGTTCTCTGCCTACAGATTTTGGCATTTTTATCCATCTTAGAAGCACTGTTGTCTAGTTGACAATGTAAGGCATCCTCTTAGAATTCTTTAGAAGCTTCTCTGTATAAGTGAAAGGCTGTTTCAGGTACTGATTTAAATCTTTCTCATGTGTTTTTAATCAGAGTTTTTTATTTTAAAAAATTTAATTTTAATTGGAGGATAATTGCTTTACATTATTGTGTTTGTTTCTGCCATACATCAACATGAATCAGCTGTAGGTATACATATGTCTCCTCCCTCTTGAACCTCCCTCCCATCTCCCACCCCATCCCACCCCTCTAGGTTGTCACAGTTTCTCACATCTTAAGGNGGAGGATAATTGCTTTACATTATTGTGTTTGTTTCTGCCATACATCAACATGAATCAGCTGTAGGTATACATATGTCTCCTCCCTCTTGAACCTCCCTCCCATCTCCCACCCCATCCCACCCCTCTAGGTTGTCACAGTTTCTCACATCTTAAGGAAAGATTTTATAGTCAAAGCTTGAATTGTTTGGGACTGCATTTTATTTGCAATGCTCTGAATTTGATCTTTTCCCTAAGGCTGAATCTTTGAGAACATTGAGTTGCTTGGAAAGACTCTCCTGGATTCCTTTACATTTCCTTCCAATTCTGTTAAAAAAAAAAATTGAAGAGTTCATCTTTTGATTGATTGCTTTCCCCTTTCATTGTCTTATAGACATTGAGGATAGGTCAGATGATATCTTCAACACAGTCCACAGAAATTGCCTTAGTACGTCATCAGATTCATTAAGTATGTGTTATAGTCCAGGGAACAGTGTTGCCAAACTTTCTGCTATTGCATAATAATTTATTTTCATCTAGCCTCCAAAATGTTTTTTCTCACTTCAAGCCCTTTGACAGCTAGCTTGCGTCCTTTCATGGTTTTATTCATTCCATGCCACATGTTGTACCTTTAGCGTTCCATTTCTGTTATCAAATTCTGTAGCCGCATATGAAACTATCCCAAAATATAGGGACTTACACCACCAGTCATTTGTCTTAAATTTCTGAGTCAGCCATTCAGGCAAGGCATGACTTGATTTTTCTTTTGATCAAGAGCATATTGATGGGAGGTCCCTGCATGACATTCTGCTAGTAGAAGGGCTCATCGGGCATACTGGCCTCAGTTATACATCTGGCACCTTGGCATGGATGCCTGGAGGCAGGACTTAGCTGGGAGTGTTGACCAGAGTGCCTGCACATGGCTCCCCCAACGTGGACTTCTCAGAGCAGTAAGACATTTAACATGGAGGCCCAGGACTCTCTTAGAGAGTGTTCCATTGAATAGAGCACAGATTGCATGATCTGTTAGCCATTTAAACATCTTGAAAGTCACAGAGTTGCGTCTGCTATGCTCTATTAGTCAAAGCCATCATATTTCCTCTGATTTAAAATGAGATTCCCACATTGTAACGCTGCCATGTAAAATACTTGCTCTGATAGGACTAATTCTTTTTTCTTTTTCCAAGTTCATTTGCTTCTCTTGAGTACGAGGTCTGAGGATAGTTCTGCTGGGGGCTCCTCCACTTACTCCTCATCTTGGCATTTTATTTGTGTAATGGAAATTCCAGTCTCTAGTCCTTTTCCAGTATTCATAGAATTGCCTCCAAATATCTGGCACTTGTATGGGACAGTTAAAAATGTCTTCTAATAGTAACACAGACTTGTTTTACCACATTTCTGAATTGATTTTAAGGAAATTTGAAGGTGAAAATTGGGGGCATCCATCCATATGGTCATGTTTTCATCTAGAACATGAAGAACAAATAAAGTTTCAAACCATGTTTACAGTTAAAGAGGTAAATTAATTTTTAAAGGCTTGTTGAATTTAAGGTACCTGAGGGATACTCAGAGGAAGATCTCTAATTGCGGTTTAAAATCATGAACAGAATTCTTTATTGGAATCCAAGCTTTAACATCATAGTAAGCTCAGATAAGTTTTGTAAATGAAAAGATGTTCATTTCCTTTCTTCTAAGCTTTTCCTTAGTTTCAAAAACATAAGTGAGCTTCAGGGTCTTCAACTTCAGCCAGTTCAGTCTCAGTTCAGTCACTCAGTCGTGTTTGACTCTTTGCGACCCCATGGACTGCAGCATGCCAGGCTTCCCAGTTCAGTCTGGTTGAATATAATTAAACAAATATCTTAGGAATCATTATTATATGTTATGTAAGAATCTTCAGGGTTTCTAGGAAACTGGAATGTTTATTAAAAAATATATATATATTATATGGGAGGGAGGAGAGAAATAATAGTGAACACCATGGAGATTGAGTCTAGTCTTCCTTTTATTGTTTTACTGATTTACTTTGCTGATTTAATTATTTGTACATCATTCTATCCATATGACTATCCCATTATTGAAATTTTAAATTCTTTCCTTCTTTAGGTATCTTGGTGGTAAACAACAGAAGTCAGGAGCAACCAATTTAAGCAGAAATTTGATTTATTTGTAGAAAACTGCACAGTTCATAGAATCAAGGACCTGGACTGAGGATGCAAGGTGAATGACAACACAGGCCTTGGTAAGGTAGGAGCCAGAGCTTGTCCATGGTCTTTTTATGATGTAATTGCTCAGATGCCATGTGAATAATCTCTGTCTCATATGCTTTGTTTCATTCCTGTGGTTTCAGAGTCCTGGGTAAGGGTGTCCAGTTGGCCAACCCTAGGACTCATGCTCAAGGCTTAACTTCCAAGTGTCAGAAAATGAAAATTTCTAGTATAATGTGACTTCTATCATCCCTGACTGCTACCAATTCTCAGGCACAGGTGTTTTCACCCAAAGTCAGAGGGTTTTTTGGTGCTGGGTTACTAAAAAACAAATGGCAAATGTTAACCCTGGCCATTCATTTGTCAGATTTTTCTGTGGATTGCTAGAGGTGAAGCAGTTACTGAAAAATGTTCCCTGCTCTAAAGACTCTCCCACTATGATTAAAAACAAAAAGATGTGACAAAGTAGTGATTTATATTAGAGCACAGGGCATAGCTTCTGGACTAATTAGAGGGATTGCTGGCCTGACCTAGCCTTTGGGAGGCAGTCCATCATGTAAGCTAATGCTTCTTGAAGTGCCCAAGCTCAGAATGAGAAGATAAATAAAAGTTAACCAATCTTTGGGGTGTGGAAGAGAGGTGTTCCATGAGGTCTTCAAGCTGCCTTTTGAGCAATGTCCTTTATTCTGACACTCTACATTGTGAGGAAGAAGCTACAGGGACAGATAGTCCAGAAGGCTTGACCACACCAGGGAATGACAAATACTCGTTTGCATTCTTCTCTGAATTACACTTAATATGTAACTTTCCCACCACTGAGCTCGTAGACACACTTGATGAAGACGAGTTGTCACTGTGTCATAAACTTTACGTGCATTATCTTCTTTGCTTCACCAGTCCTACCAAGTAGATAATACTGTCTTCATCTTACAGATGTTGAAATAGACACCCATAGAGATTAAGCTATTTTCCCAGGGTTACTTGGCTAACTAGTTCTGTCAGAAATTGAATCCTAGGAATTTTAACTTTAAAGCTAATTTTCTTACCCCACACTGAATTCTGATTGTTTTATTCCCATTATAGTGCTTTAGCTCCATAATGCTTTTATTTCTTTGCTTGTGGAGTGTATTTATTAACAGTATTTGGAGGCTCTGCTCTATGGATAAGAGGACCAGGTGACCTTTCCTGTATGCCTGCTCTCTGGAGGATATGTGATCATGAAAGCCTCATCTTATGTCACCTATTCCTTCTTTATGACGCTTATTAAAATTTTTAAAATGTATTTATGGCTGTTCTGGGTTTTCACTGCTGCACACAGGTTTTCTCGAGTTGTGGCAAGTGGAGGCTGTACTCTAGTTGCGGTGCGTGGGCTTCTAGTTGCAGTGATTTCTCTTGTTGCGGAGTACGCGTTCCGGGGCACACAGGCATCTTGCAGGCTCCTCTAGAACATGGGCTCAGTAACTGTGGTGCATGGGCTTAGCTGTGGGATCTTCCTGGTCCAGGATGGAACTTGTGTCCTCTGCATTGGCAGGCAGATTCTTAACCACTGGATCACCAGGGAAGTCCTCAAGTGACTTGATTGGGTCCCACAATGCTCACTGACTGAGTCAACTTCTTTGGACTTTTGACAGAGGTTTTCCTACTAGTTGGTAAAACAAACTCTAGGCATTCCAGTTTTGTTTTTTCAAAATGAGAGAATGAGAGTAAGGACTTGGTTCAGAATGAAAAGACTCTCCATCTATTAAGTAGAGGGAGAGTCACAAAGAATGCGGGGAAAGGACAGACGTGAGGCAGGTGGCGGGGGTACTTGCCCATGTTAAAAGAGGTAGACAGAGGGTATAGTTTTTGGTTCTGATTCCTAATTCTGGGCTTTTAAGAGGAAAGAGGAACTTTGTGTTTTTCATTTTTGATCTACTGTTTTATACACTCATACATGGGGTTGCTTCCCTTGTGGCTCAACTGGTAAAGAATCTGCCTGCAGTGTGGGAGACCTGGCTTCGATCCCTGAGTTACGAAGATCCCCTGGAGAAGGGGAAGGCTACCCACTTCAGTATTCTGGCCTGGAGAATTCCATGCACTGTATATATAGTCCATGGGGTCGCAAAGAGCTGGACACGACTGAGCGACTTTCATTTTCACTACACACAGTGTTGGGAGGTAGGGTGGACTTTTGTTTCTCTAAGTCATAGCTAAAAAACCCATTGAATTCTAAACACTTTTTTTTTTAAAATGATACTAGTATTTGGTGGCACATAAAATGGTTTCATCGATTATTTTTCTTTAAAAGCTTTAGTCACACAAGTGAATGTGTAGACTGGCAATTCTATACTTGCTTTCCATTGGAAGTAGTTCTGTAAGAGGAATTAATTCCAGGGCTCCTAAAATCTCTAATATTACTTGAGAAAATCCAGCAGAATCACACTTTCTTTGATGGTTCAGCCATACTATATGAACATTCTTTCATCCAATACTCATGTTCAAAAAGTGGGTCTGGAACATGTGTTAAATATATGTGGAGAGAGAGAAAGAGAAGGGATACTAAAGAATTGCAGCATTTCTAAACTGTAATTGAAGTATAAGTCAATTTATGTTATGATCCAGAGATTAGTTTAAAAAATGAAAAGTAAATAGTTCACCCTTAACTGATGGCAGTATTTCAAAGAGAAAGAACATCCAGCTCTGGTAAACTACCTTAGGTTCAAGATCCATATTGTTTGTTTCTATCAGATCTTCAGTGTTTGAAACAATCATGTTCCCGTGTGACTAAATTTTTTCAACAGGCATTCCAAATATAGCTGGAGATTTCTTCTCCCACTTCTTAATATCTCATCATGTTTTCTATAGGTGTTTTCTTAGTATTGATAGTATGATTTATTGATAAAGTAGTTTTTCTGATTACCAAAATTGCCAGTAGTATATTTTTCTCCCATTCCAAGTAAATAAGCCCTTAAGAAATTATTCTGAATCAATTTATTCTAAATCTGGACTGAGAAAGCTGAAGGAAAAATCTGCAGTAACTATTTTACGTTTATTTTTTGTCACACATTGTAGAGTGCTAAGAGAAGAGCAAATGCTTTAATTAAAAGAAACAATTTTCTTAGGAAAAACAATTGCTATGTTTGCTAACCAAAGCTAATGTGTTGCATACCCGAACTGGGGCTTTAATATATGCCAGTTTTTAAAATACCAACCAGTGGTACTCATGACTGTGTATTTATTCAGTGTGATTGATAAAAATGTTTAATTAAATACTATAAGAGGTAATGCCTAGCTCTTTTTTAATCAGATGAATTGAAACCATGAGCTTCTGAGATTATTATTGTATAATTAAATAAAAACATCCAAAGAATAGAAAAGCCACCAAAAAAAAAAAAGAAAAAGATGCCAAAGTTCAAGATGGTTTTAAAACAGTTTGCATAAACACTACATATAAATTGCCCAACTTGTTTCTTTTAACTGACCCCCCTTTCTCCTTTCTTTCTTCATTCATCATGTATCTACAGTATGCAGTGACTATAGGAGATAAGAATTGAAGAAAATACAGACCTTTCATCAAAGAGTTTTTGGATTAATTGTAGAGGATTGATTGTCTCATAAATAACACAGGTAATAAATGTGTAGGAAAAGAGAAAGCAAATAATATTATCAAGTTGAAGGGAGGAAACTCCATTCTAGGGGGATTCAAGTTTGACAAGCTTTCTGATTAAACAAATAGACTGCATCACTGACTTTATTTTAAACTTTTTTTGATATATATAGAGTGGATATTTCACTAGTAGTCAAGTTCTAAATTGGCCCATATCTCAGTATTAGTCATATATCATACCTGTATTATCCTCAGGTTAATTATTTATTTCTGCACTTGTATATTTTAGCAAATGAGCATTGAATACTTTGCAAAAGGTATTTAATTCTTTGATAAAGTAATTTGTACAAGTGTTCAGCTATCTAATAGCTAAACAGCTGTACCCTGATCCTTCCCTACCAATCTCCTGCTGCTACATTGTCTCCAGAAAAATTATTTTAATCCAATTTAGCTGTTTCATCTGGGATTTACCTCCATGTCTTTAAATAACAAGATTATCCTGCACTCTTTATTTTTTTAAAAATGATAGAGCCACACCAAAAATGACAATTTGGAGTTTTCTATCATGCAAGTCTATTTGTTCTGTCTTCAGAAAACAATAACTAGTTTTCATTTGGCAATTTGAAAAATTAATTTATTACCTCAACCTTTCTAAATAAAGGCATAATGTAGGTTTCCATTTGACAACCATATTTTCTGGTGTCAATTCAATTTGTAGAATTTATTTGCACAGTTCAGTTCAAAAGCTCAGCCATGTCTGATTCTTTGCAACTCCATGGACTGCAGCACTAAAAAAAATCTAGTTCTTAAGACAGGAATTGGCACAAAGTTTGAATAAAGCAAAAATGGTCTGGTAAGTAAGCCACATGTTAAATAAAACTTCCCAAAGGAGTGCATTCATTATGGAGTATATATGCAGATATACATCAAACAGAATATTTTTGGCTCTAAGAGAATCAGGCGTTTTATAGCTATTTGAAACAGGACGAGGTACATCTGACTCCAGGGAGCAGCTAGCCAGATGGAGATAAATCTACTTTACTAAAATTACCACAATCCAGGGTGTGGTGCTCCTTTCGCAACAACCCCAAATCTTTTCCAGATGGCCTGAAGTTTACCAAGTTCAGAAGAGCTGCCTGCATAAGCTGGAAGACCATTTTTAGTTTTCAGGGAAGAGCAAAGCCGCCAAGCTTGTTCTTAGGACAGTGGCACAATTCTTCGTTTTGTTAAAGAAACCACATGAAAAGGCAAATTACAATTGAAAGTCTATTTGGAGAGAAAGGAATCAAAGCCAAGTGGATAATGTTTATCAGCACCAGCTACTGGGTCCAAGCAGGCTGAGACCCTGGGTTAGGGTACTACCAGTTTTCCTCCCCATTCATTTTCCTCCCTTCTAAGTGACCATCTTCCCTTTTAATCAAAATATTATTTACAGATTCATTAACTAACAGCTTTTCTTTCTTTTGGCCCAAGAAATATTTTGTCTCTAAAATGTTTCCTTCACACATTTTAGTTACCTATCGTGATCTTATTTTGTGCTTTGATTTTTAGCATTTCCAGAAATCTGATTACTGTCCATGTGGCATCACCTACATTTCTCTAATTTTTGGTAGGTATATATGACCACACACAGACACACACACACATGCACACATGCACACACACACATATACACACACTGACTCTCAAATTAGTGACTGATGCATTAAGTTAGCTCTGATGAAATTTTAAATATTTTTCCCCCTAAAGATTACTGGTCTCATGTTTCTGGCCTTAAATCTAGGCAAACCTAGAGCCTGCTTATTCTGTGATGACCCGCATGAATAAGTTCATATTTGCATTCCCCTTCCTGTGTCCAGATAGCTGATTTGAATCTTCCTGACGGTGCTTCCCAGATGGCGCTAGTATTAAAGACCTCACGTGCAATCCAGGAGACACAAGAAATACAGGTTTGATCCCTGGGTCGGGAAGATCCCCTGGAGGAGCGTATGACAACCCACTCCAGTGTTCTTGCCTGGAGAATCCCATGGACAGAGGAGCCTGGTGGACTAGAGTCCATGGGATCGCGAGAGTTGGACACGACTGAAGCAATTTAGCACGACCTACAGTTGAACAGGAATAGTCTGAGTCTTACATGGAAGGAGATAAACCACGTATCTGAGAATTCTCCCATCAGTTTGACCTACAGCTACTTTCCCTGAATCCACAATTTCCCTGAATTGTGTCTCCTTGTCCCTGCTGCTGCTACTGCTGCTAAGTCACTTCAGTCATGTCCGACTCTGTGCGACCCCATAGACAGCAGCCCATGACTGAAGCAATTTAGCACGACCTACAGTTGAACAGGAATAGTCTGAGTCTTACATGGAAGGAGATAAACCACGTATCTGAGAATTCTCCCATCAGTTTGACCTACAGCTACTTTCCCTGAATCCACAATTTCCCTGAATTGTGTCTCCTTGTCCCTGCTGCTGCTACTGCTGCTAAGTCACTTCAGTCATGTCCGACTCTGTGCGACCCCATAGACAGCAGCCCACCAGGCTCCTCCGTCCCTGGGATTCTCCAGGCAAGAACGCTGGAGTGGGTTGCCATTTCCTTAACATCTCCCAAATAACTGGGGAAGAAAAGCCAATTGTTAATATCTGACCTTTGCTGCTTTTCCCCATCCTTGCTCTTCTTGCTCCTTTCCCCCTTTCTAATGCTGGCCCAGATCTCCTATGTGCAATACTGTGTATGGATCTGACCAGGAATGAGACACCCCTCTTTTCTACAAGTTAAAAACTAGCCATGGCAGGCTCTTGTAGCCGTGGCTTGGCACTTGTAGAAACTGGACGTGGCAGGATCTTGCATTAGTGGTGCCAGACTAGATGGCTGGCACCATCTGGTTGGAAGACAGACAAACCACACTCTTTGGAGGGACCACACTCTAGAAATAAACAGGGCCCTGGAACCCAGGGCGCCCCCAAGGAAGAACAGAGATTTTCTCTCTCTCAAAACAAAGTTTTTCTGAAATAGAATCATGACATCAGACTGGACTTTAATGTCAACATAAATAGAAAACCCACTATGTCTAAAGTACCACACTGATATTGTATGGTATATTCCTGTATATTTACTACAATAAAACCTTCTTCTTATGCAAAGGGAGATTAGGTGGTTTTCATCTTGCATGCATGTGTGCATGCTAAGTTGCGTCAGTCGTGTCCGACTCTTTGCAACCCTATGGACTGTAGGCTGCCAGGCTCCTCTGTGCCTGAGGATCCTCCAGGCAAGAGTACTGCAGTGGGGTGCCGTGTGCTTCTCCGGGGGTCTCCCTGACCCAGGGATCGAACCTGTGTCTCTTACGCCTCCTGCGCTGGCAGGTGGGTTCCTTTTACCGCTAGTGCCGCCTGGGAAGCCCTGTCTTCATCTTAAGAAGCCCTTAAGGAACAAAATTGATCTGCATAGCTCAGAGGGAGGAAGACCTTATATCAGACCCAATAAAACTCATAGTTCATTTTCTAACAACCAGAAGTTAAAGAGATAGCTTGGCAGGGATCATCTCACTCTTGGGCTTGACCCCCAGTATAGGATACAACTGGGATAAGACTCATTCTGGGACTGAGACGCAGCTGAGGTGTCCTGGAACCTAATCAACGAGAGGTGGGTTCTGAGAAGTCCTTCATCTCAGCACCCCTGCCATCCAATCTTCCCTTCACTCATCTCATGTATTCTCTAGCACACCCTGCTTATAATTTCCTGTGTCATCGGCAGTCTCTCTGGGTGACACCTTTTGCAGTCTCTCTTTTTACCAGAAGGCAAAGCAAATATTCCTTCTCTGTTTAACACTTTTGGTGTCCATGGCTTCTGTATTTCGGAAGGTTCTGGAATTGTTTTTCATCATGCATGCCATCCCTGGTAGTTTTTCAACAGAAGGTCATATGTGAGACTTTCCTGTGTTAGCCAGTTAAACGTCTTTGATGGAAACTCTAGCCCTCTATGTTAATTTTATTTAACAATTACAATTAGGTGTAACTCACCATGAAGGAAAAAAAAATTGTTAGTTTGAGGGGAAAATAAACTTTTTTTATCCTCAACCATCATTGCTGGAGTGGAATTGACTCCAACTCTGGGTTTCAGGGTTGAACCCTGACCAGTTCAAGATAATTAGAAAATATCTGAAATGCAAATCAAAACCACATGAAATATCATCTCACACCAGCCAGAATGGCCATCATCAAAAAGCCTTTAAATAATAAATGTTGGAGAGGGTGTGGAGAAATTAAATAATAAATGTTGGAGAGGGTGTGGAGAAAAAGGAACCTTCCTACACTGTTGGTGGGAATGTAAACTGGTGCAGCCACTATGGAAAATAGTATGGAGTTTCCTTAGAAAACTAAAAGTAGAGTTACCTTATTATCCAGCAATCCCAGTCCTGGGCATATATCTAGAAAAGACAAAAACTCTAACTCAAAGAGATACATGCAGCTCATAGCAGCACTATTTCCAATAGCCAAGACATGGAAACAACCCAGTGCCCACCAATGGAAGACTGGTTTAAGACAGACCATAGAAAACAGTGAAATATCACCATTTGCAGCACATGGACGGACCTAGAGAATGCATCATACTAAGTGAAGTAGGTCAGAGAAAAACAAATTTTATATGATATCACTTACATGTGAAATCTAAAAGTAATGCAGATGAATGTATATACAAAACAGAAATAGACTCCCAGACATAGAAAACGTTAACACATTTTCAATGTTAGTAATAATATTCCTTTGCTAACACGTTAAAAGTGAGTCAACTATATTACTTAAATACTGCAGCTATAAACACTACAGGGTAAAAAAATCAGGTAACAAAAATGTCATTTAGATTAACATAAGTAAATGTTTAAAGCACTATAAAAGTTAAGGAACCACATTCTACTGGAATCATATTCCCTTAAGTTTTTTCTGTCAACTCAGATTCTAACCACCTTTCGTTCCAGGCCTCTCTCTTCTTGGTGTCTCTACAATGGCCCCCCACTCCAGTGCCCTTGCCTGGAAAATCCCATGGGCGGAGGGGCCTGGTGGGCTGTAGTCCAAGGGGTCGTGAAAAGTGGGACGCGACTGAGCGACTTCGCTTTCACTTTTCACTTTCATGCATTGGAGAAGGAAATGGCAGCCCACTCCAGTGTTCTTGCCTGGAGAGTCCCGGGGGAGCCTGACGGCTTCCGTCTATGGGGTCGCAGAGTCGGACACGACTGAAGGGACTTAGCAGCAGCAGCAGCAAGCTTTTGGGAATTTGTGCCTTTATGGTGAAGGCCTCTGTCCATAAGCCATCCTGAAGACTCGCTTATGCGAGTCCTTGGGTTCCTTTTGCTGTTACACCTCTTCTCTTTGGCTCAAGAACCTAACAACTTACCTGCTTGAAAGAAGGGAGCGAGCAGATATATAGGGAAGAATATATTAGGTAAAAGCTTGAATAATATTTCAAAAATACTATTTTTAAGCTGTCACAGCTAAGTGAAAAATTTAGAAAGAGGGTTGGATGGGGATAAAAGAAGAGATGAAAGACAGAAGCAAGACCAGACATTAATTCTAATATATCACAGCTAATATATTAGAGATAAGCCGGGCCTCTTCTGTCCCCTCTAAGACGTCCTTCCCAGGCAGTGTCTGGGGACAGAAAAGCCAGACCTTGAGGGCCAAAGGACAGGGCTTAGTCCACCCTCGTGTCTTGGCTACAAAACAAGAATTGCCTCTCTGCTAGTACATTTGGAGACAGGTGACAGCGAGTGGGGTGAAAGGAGGAGGAGGAGCTGAGTCCTGGTGTGTACTTTGGGGAGACTGGTTCGTTTACCTTTGCAAACTTTCCAGCACACTGTGCCCCGTTATCCCTCTTTTCCTCCTTATCTCTGCCCTTTTTCATATGATCATTTTCTCTTTCCTCTCATTTTCCCTTTCCTTTTCTTTTATTCCTGGAAGCCAAACAGATAGAGCCACAGGAGAGGAAAGAGAACTGTTTCTCTTTTCTCCTGATTCCAAATCTCTGGAAGGTCTTTCTGAATGTGCTCCATCTAAGGAATCCCATCCAGAAGGGGGGAAAAAAACCAAAAAGGTTCCAAATATGACCTTAGAGAGCTGAGACTCCCTCTGCAGTACACAGTCAGACTCAGCACTCCTGGAGGTCTTCTAAGTCCTGGTGTCTGTTTTTGCCAGACAGAGGTCTCTGATGATCGTTCTTATGCTTCGGTGGTGTGATTTATTTTATAGATTGCAGGATGGGAGGGACCGCTATACTAGTCCCATGGTTCTTGCAAAGAGAGAGGAAGTTTCCTTGCTGTCAAAATGTCTCAAAAGATTAACGCCATGAAGGGAGGTCTTGGAACCCAAGCAGGGCACCAATGAACAGGGCTGGTCTCCATCCATCACCCAAGAGAGAGCTGATGTACAGCTTGCCTGGTTTCAATTGCTCCTTCTTCACTGTGGGCTGTGCTCTCGAGTCCTCTCTTTGCTATGATGGAGAAGGCGCGTAAGCATTTAGGGCCCTCTTGTTTCACAGCCGGACCATTTCCGAAGTAAGTCAAACACTGCTAACAGAAGTAGAGTACAGATGAGTGGGATAATCTCAGAAGCTGGGAGGTGAAACATCTTTTGACCACTTCTGAATACCTGGGTACACCATGGAGCAAAAGGATGACAGAGGAATAAAGCTTTTCCTGTGTAAGGTGAGTCTCTAGGGGCTCAATGGCCTAGGACACAGGGAGAATTTCAAAAGCTTACAAATAGCTCGGTGTCATGGTCCTGGAGGGCCAAGTTTCATAAACGGTCCTTTTTGGTGGCATTTCATTCAACTTGAAAAGCAAAGTTGTTGAGTGATGATTTAAACATGCAGGTGCATCCATACACTTTAGCATAAAGTAGTGGAGGATGGGAAACTCTGTGACTCACCTGATCAGTGTTCAAATGAGAAAACCCAGACCCAGAGGAAGAGTTGTGAGTTATTTCTGAGGAGCATGTGTTACCTGATTTGCTACATTTATAAGGTCAGATTTAAGTAGTTTACAGCAGATTGTGGAGGGCAGTATTCCTGAATTGAACGAATTCAATGCAGCTTTGATGAACAAGGCAGGACCTAGAGGAAGTGAGGGACTCTATTCAAAAATCAATTAATATTTGGTCTTTGGAGAGTAATTCTGTCCAAACTGTTTTGATAAACAAAGCTGTTCAGAATTTGTTTCTTGGCCGGCAAATATGTTGAACTTTTAAAAAGTCAACCAAGTAAATAGTAGGAAGGGCTATTGATGAAACATCTTAAAGGAAGCTCTGAAAGGGACCACTGTTTCATGTCCTCTTTCCATTTGTTCTTTTTTTTTTTATTCAGTAAGTAGAGTTAGGTGGATAGAAGTATGGGGAAGGGGATATGCAACGTGTAATCAAGAATGATGAAAAAAAGAAAAAAATTGGTGTTAGAAAAAGCTGAAGGAAGAGAGATGACAAAACATTATCTTTAGTTAATTTTATCCAAATCAAAAAATAGCTGAGGTGTCCTTGATAGATAAGAGGCAACTAAAACTAAGGTTTGATTAGAAGTGATGGACTCTGGGGTGGTGGCTGAGAAAAAGGACCTGCTAATCACAAGGTGTGCTGAGACTAATAACAGCATCGCTAGTTTTTCTGTTCTCTGTGCACAGAGGGGTTTGCTGGGCTAGTTTTCTCTCTCAGGCATCTGTGGACACAAGCTTGGCAATGGTTGCCATCTGAAGGCTGAGATTCTCTCTCCTTCAGTTATGCCAGCAAAATGATTTAGTGCTTCTCTCTGTATATCTTCCTCCTGAAAGAAGACAAGGTAAGGTGAAGTCGTTCAGTCGTGTCCGACTTTTTGCGGCCTCACGGACTGTAGCCTACCAGGCTCTTCCATCCATGGGATTTTCCAGGCAAGAGTACTGGAGTGGGTTGCCATCATTTNAGTGCTTCTCTCTGTATATCTTCCTCCTGAAAGAAGACAAGGTAAGGTGAAGTCGTTCAGTCGTGTCCGACTTTTTGCGGCCTCACGGACTGTAGCCTACCAGGCTCTTCCATCCATGGGATTTTCCAGGCAAGAGTACTGGAGTGGGTTGCCATCATTTACTTGGCAAGGTGTCAGCATTACATCTTTGCTATTCATTTCCGTAGAGGATATCTATGTGAAAAGATGCTGTGTTCACATTATTGACAGCATGTCCAATTACACTGACGTTGCCCTGTTCGTTTGTACAATAATGAGTCTGAAATAGTCTCTGCCTTTCTAGAGATCTTTTGTGAGAGATTCCTGCAAAGAACATTTAGGGGTCCACTGGATTTCTGACTTTCTGCCCACATCTGGTTGGTGATCACCCACAAAATTTTATGTCTTTATCATGCCACGTATTATCTCTTGCTTTGACTTATGCTTATATGGACATGTTTTTCGGAGAAGGAAATGGTAACCTACTCCAGTATTCTTGCCTGGAGAATCCTGTGGACAGAGGATCCTGGTGGGCAGCTGTCCATAGGGTCGCACAGAGTCTGATACGACTGAAGTGACTTAACATGCATTGGAGAAGAAAATGGCAACCCACTCCAGTGTTCTTGCCTGGAGAATCCCAGGCACGGGGGAGCCTAGTGGGCTGCCGTCTATGGGGTCACACAGAGTCAGACATGGCTGATGTGACTTAGCAGCAGCAGCAGGACATGTTTCTCATCTCTTTTCCTGAGCTCTATATTCCTTACTGGATCATTTCCAGAGGTCCTTAACCTCCAGAATCTAATGTCTGATGATCTGAGGTGGAGCTGATGTAATAATAATAGAAATAAAGTGCACAATAAATGTAATGTGCTTGAATTATCCTGAAACCATGCCCCCACCCCCTGTCTGTGAAAAAATTGTCTTCCATGAAACTGGTCCCTGGTGCCAAAAAGGTTGGGGACCCACTGACTATGTCATTCAAACCACCAAGCATAGGGCTTTGCACTTTATGAAGAGGTAAAACTGTTAGTCACTCAGTCGTGTCCAACTCTTTGAGACCCCATGAACTGTGGCCCACCAGGCTCCTCCATCCATGGACTTCTCCAGGCAAGAATACTGGAGTGGGTAGCCATTCCCTTCTCCAGGGGGATCTTCCCGACATAAGAATTGAACCCGGGTCTCCTGCACTGTGGGCAGACTCTTCACCATCTGAGCTACAGGGAAGCTACTTGCCATTGAATTGTTTAGAAATAAGATTAGTGCAGCAGATAGCATCATTTCACTGAGTAGATGAGAGCAGTCTTTAAGATGTGGCTTTGGAGTTAGATTGAGTGGATTTGAACCCCAGTTCTACCCTTCATAGGCTTCCCTGGTGGCTCAGATGGTGAAGAATCTGCCTGCAATGCAGGAGATGTGGGTTTGGTCCCTGGGTCAGGAAGACTCCCTGGAGAAGGGAATGGCTAGCCACTCCAGTATTCTTGCCTGGAGAAGCCCGTGGACAGAGGAGCCTGGGGGGCCACCATCTGTGCGACTGCAGAGGCCGGGACACGACTGAGCCAACACTTTTCTGCCCTTCACAGGCTGGGTGCCCTTGGACTGCTTAGTGCTGTGGCCTACAGTCTCCTCATCGGTAAGAAGGAAACAGGAGGAGTGCATCTCTCATCATCTTGCTGGATAAATTAAGGTGAGATAAAACTTGCAAGGATTTCTGAATTGGTATTTCTGTATCACGTCTCTGGTAATATGGGCAACATGTTCAAAGAAATCAATAATGCTAAATAAAAGCTTTTTTTTTTGGCTGAGGCACTCAGAAAACAAATACATTTCTCAACATACAGAAATAACAAGAAAAAACATAAGCCTCAGAGGGTGGTTGGCTAGGGCCAGCATTTCCCCAGGAGGAGACATCTACCCCTGGTAGCCTACATCCTGAGGTTTAATTGGCATGTGTATGAAGGCTAGGGGAAAAAATACAGCATGTGTTGTGCTTGGATTAGAGGCAACAGCCCTTCCCAAGCCACTAAAAACAGGGACTTCAGTTTGGGAGGAAGAGAAAAACTGATAATTTTTTAAAATTATATTTTTATATAGGTAAATTTGACATATGCCATTTCATAAGTTTAAGGTGTTGATCTGACACATTATGTATTGCAATATGCTTACCACTATGGCATTAGCTAACAGACCTGTCCTATCACATAATTATCATTTCCTTTTTCATGTGGAAACAGTTGAGATCTAGTCTCTAGGGAACTTTGAAGTTTATAGTAGCGTATTGCAGTCTATAGTCACTATGCTGTGCGTTAGATCTCTGGGACCTGTCTAGTAATTACATGCTGTGCCCTTTATAACATATCTCCAGTTCCCTTGGCCCTCAGCCTCTGGTCGTCGCGGCCGTTTTACCCGCCTGGCTTTCTTAGATGCACATACGAGTGGCCTCTCGTAGCCTTTCTCCGCCTGACTTCTAGTGTAATGTCCTCTAGGTCCATCCACATTTTCACAAATAGGCGGATTTCCTTTTTCACAGCTGAATACTATTCCATCGTTTATAAGCGCACACACATGCACAGTGGGTTGTCACCATCCATTCCTCCATGGCAGATGCTTGGATTTTATCTTGGCTGTCGTGACTAACACTGGAATAATCCGGGAGTGCAGATCTTTTCCCGTATCTTGTTAGCCTTCCCTGTGCATATATACTCAGAAGTGGAATTGCCAGTTCAGACAGAAGTTCTTTTTTAGATGCTTTGAGGACACGCCATACTGTTTTCATAGTGGTTAGACCAAGTTACATTCTCCCAACCGTGTATGTACCCTCACCATCCCTTGCTGTTCCTCGCTGTGGAGATCATAGCCACTCTAACAGGGATGAGGTGGTATTTCTATGTGGTTTTGATTTGCATTCCTCTAGGATTAACGTTGAGCGTCTTTTTATGCACCTGTTGGCCATTGCATACCTTCTTTGGAAAAATGTCTACTTGGTCCCTCTGCCCATTTTTAAATCATATTATTAGGTTTTTGTTATTGAGCTGTATGAATTCTTAATGTATACTGGACAGTAATCCCTTGCAGGCACGTGGTTTGCACACATCTCCTCCCATTCTGTAGCTCACCTTTTCATTTTCTTAGGTGTCTCTTTGGACGTGTGGATGCTTTTTAACTTGATGTCATGCGACTTGTTCATCTTTGCTTTTCTCACTTGTTCTTTGGTGTCATATCCAAAATGTTACTGCCAAGAATTTCTGTTTGGTTCTTTTTTTATAGTTTCTGTCCCTTTGGTAACTGTCTCGTTTGGTTCACAGGTACTTTTCCTGATCTCATTGAATCACGTTTCTGTGCTTTCTTGTAGATTATGGACCTTCTTTGAAACAGCTACTTTTGATTTTTTATTAGCTAAGTCACAAAGTTCTATGCCTTTGGGCTCAATTACTGGAGAATAGTTATCTTTAGGTGATGAGATGTTTCTCTTCTTCATGCTCCTTGAAGCTCTGTGTGGCTGCTCTTGTATTTGAAATAGCAGATGGTTGGTGGTGGTTTGGTCACTAAGTCCTGCAGCCCCATGAATTGCAGCCTGTCAGGCTTCTCGGTCCATGGGATTCCACAGCAGGAATATTAGGACGGATTGCCATTTCCTTTTCTGGGGGATCTTCCTGACCCACGGATCAAACCTGGGTCTCCCGCATGGCAGGTGGATCCTTTACTGACTGAGGCAGCAGACACCCCTTAAATCTTTACCTGTTGCCTTCGGATGCAGTGTGCTGTCATTGGTGGGCTCTCCGGGGTTTGCTCAGCTTTTGATGGATGGGTACACCTGCTCCATTCTTTACTCCCTCTTGTGGCAGAGTCCTTAAGCTCCTTTGTCCAGACTAGTTCAGTTCAGTTCAGTCACTCAGTCATGTCCGACTCTTTGTGACCATGTGGGCTGCAGAACGCCACGCCTCCCTGTCTGTCACCAACTCCTGGAGTTTACTCAAACTCATGTCCATTGATTCAGTGATGCCATCCAACCATCTCATCCTCTGTTGTCCTCTTTTCCTCCTGCCCTCAATCTTTCCCAGCATCAGGGTCTTTTCCAATGAGTCTGCTCTTCACATCAGGTGGCCAAAGTATTGGAGTTTCAGCTACAACACCAGTCCTTCCAATGATTATTCAGGACTGATTTCCCTTAGGATGGCCTGGTTGGATCTCCTTACAGTCCGAGAGACTCTCAAGAGTCTTCTCCAACACCGCAGTTCAACAGCATCATTTCTTTGGCACTTAGCTTTCTTCACAGTCCAACTCTCACATCCATACATGACCACTGGAAAAACCATAGCCTTGACTAGACGGACTTTGTGGGCAAAGTAATGTCTCTGCTTTTTAATATGCTGCCTAGGTTGGTTATAGCTTTTCTTCCAAGGAGCAAACGTCTTTTAATTTCATGGCTGCAATCACAATCTGCAGTGATTTTGGAGCCCAAGAAAATAAAGTCTCTCACTGTTTCTACTGACTGGTTACTGGAAACTATTCCCCAGAAGGTGGCCCTGCAGCTTGAGTTTATGGTTTTTCTCTCTCTGCCCACCAACCCAGGTCTGCTTTTCTGAGAGCACTTGGTTTACAGACTTGCTCTTACTACTGCACTTGGGAAATAGGCACATGGAGCCTGTTGCAGAGAGGGGAGTGTGTGTTTAGCCCTGGGGGGTTGGGAGCTCACCTGATCTGAGGACCAGGCTGGGGAGATTATCTAGGGAGGGTCTCCTGGAGGCTCATAGTGGACATCCTGCTGACTTCCGAGAGTAGTCAGGAGTAGCTGTGCTCCGCTAATGCCCTTTGATTTTCCAGTGGTCATGTATGGATGTGAGAGTTGGACTATAAAGAAAGCTGAGTGCTGGAGGATTGATGCACTTGAACTGTGGTGTTGGAGAAGACTCTTGAGAGTCCCTTGGACTGCAAGGAGATCCAACCAATCCATCCTAAAGGAAATGAGTCCTGAATATTCATTGGAAGGACTGATGCTGAAGTTGAAACTCCAATACTTTGGCCACCTCTTGTGAAGAACCTACTCATTGGAAAAGACCCTGATGCTGGGAAAGATTGAGGGCAGGAGGAGAAGGGGACAACAGAGGATGAGATGGCTGGAAGGCATCACCTACTCGATGGACATGAGTCTGAGTGAACTCTGGGAAGGAAGTAAACTTCCTTCTCCAGGGGATATTCCCAACCCAGGAATCAAACTCAGGTCTCCTGTATTGCAGGCAGATTCTTTACCAACTTTACCCTGGGAGATAGTGACGGACAGGGAGGCCTGGTGTGCTGCAGCCCATGGGGTCACAAAGAGTCAGACCTGACTGAGTGACTGAACTGACTGACTGAGGCCCAGTGTAAAAAAGACAAAAACCAAAAAAAGTTTATGGGAATGGTTTTAATTAGATATTTAAAATGAAGGATTAGTAATACAGCTTAATATATTGGAAAGAACCTGATTCAGAACACAAAACTTACACCTGGTAATAACAGAAGGCAAGGTATGGACTACATGCTGTTATAATAAATGAAAATGAAAGTAAAAGTGTTAGGTGCTCAGTCTTGTCTGATTCTCTGTGACACCATGTACTGGAGCCCTCCAGGCTCCTCTGTCAATGGAATTCTCCAGCAAGAATACTGAAGTGGGTAGCCATTTCCTTCTCCAGGTGATCTACCCCATCCAGGGATGGAACCTGGGTCTCCTGCATTGCGGGCAAAATTCTTTACTGTCTGAGTCACCAGGGAAGCCCATAATAGCTTAGTAAGATTTCTCAAATTCAGTTCTATTATCAGTCCTATTTTATAGGTGATAATACTTAGAGGCTTAGAGAAGTTAATTTGCTCAAGATCACAGAACATTCAAGGGAAAGAGATGGTATTCACTCCAGATTTGCTGATACCAATACCCACAGTTACAACCACAATAATTTGTGGACATCTCATGAATAGTTTTTTGTATTCCTTATTGGCTTGATTTCCCCCACTTAGTGCATAAGAAATAATACCATATCTGCGTCACAGGGCTGCAACGATGATTGATTCAGGTCAGATATTTGCACATATATCTTCCCTGGTGGCTGCCCCAGTGGCGCAGACAGTAAAGCGTCTGCCTGAAATGCGGGAGACCCGGGTTCAGTCCCTGGGTTGGGAAGATCCCCTGGAGAAGGAAATGGCGACACACTCCAGTACCCTTGCCTGGAAAATTCCACGGATTGAGGAGCCTGGCAGGCTACAGTCCATGGCATCACAAAGAGTCGGACACAACTGAGTGACTTCACTTTATGCATATATATATATATGTGTAGATGAAAGTGAAAGTGAAAGTTTCTCAGTTGTGTCTGACTCTTTGTGACCCCATGGACTTTACAATGCATGGAATTCTCCAGGCCAGAATACTGGAGTGGGTAGCCTTTCTTCCTTCTCCAGGGGATATTTCCAACCCAGGAATCGAACCCAGCTCTTCTGTATTGCAGGCAGATTCTTTACCAGCTTTACCCTTTACCCTTTACTCTTTGTCCCTTTACCAGCTGAGCTATCAGGGAAGCCCGTATAAAAACACACACACACACACACACACATATAATAGGTTTTCCTTTTCTTGACGTACTCCTTTTCCTATTTGGAACCAGTCTGTTGTTCCATGTCCAGTTCTAACAGTTGCTTCCTGACCTGCATAGAGATTT
Source organism: Oreotragus oreotragus (assembly GCA_006410675.1). Taxonomy (NCBI): domain Eukaryota; kingdom Metazoa; phylum Chordata; class Mammalia; order Artiodactyla; family Bovidae; genus Oreotragus; species Oreotragus oreotragus. The sequence continues at coordinate 109,220 of SJYX01006534.1, forward strand.
CTCAAGAGGCAGGTTAGGTGGTCTGGTATTCCCATCTCTTTCAGATTTTTCCACAGTTTATTGTGAAGATTAAATAGCTTTGGCATCTTGGTAGAAATTCAGTGTCTAGTAGCTATTATTGTTTCATCTGTATTCCCCATGGCAAATAATGTTGATAATAATAACAGTCATATGGTGATCTGTTAGGTAAATTTTGCTACTAACTTCAATCCTCCCACCATGGGTAAGTAAATACTATCAGTTGCATTTTCCAGATAGAGAAACAGAAGTTTAGCTGGATTAAGAAACCTCTCCGAGCTCTCAAAGGTACTGAATCAGGATTTCAATCTTGAGAGTTTAATTCTGAGACATCTGATTCTTATTCAGGCTGCTTTTCTCTGACTTGAATCTTCCCATTGCTTGGCTGGGGAGTTTCAGATGTGCTGAAGGGTTTCCTTCAGTCCTGGGAGGGACTTTTACTTCATGTGTCTTACAAGTATATTTATGTGTATGTGTATGGTGTATGTATATACTGTGAACATCAAACAGTGGGAAAGGATAATAATGGTAGGCCCTCAGAAGATGCTGGTGAATTGAAGAAAGGGATCAATTTGTTTTAAAGATTTTTAATTGGAAAGACTTTTCCATTCTCATCTCCTGTGGGTGTTTACATCAGCCCCATGAAGCAGTCTTTGCCCTTGACAAATCCAGCACATATGCCCCTTTCCATGTGATTCTTTTCTACCTTCCCAGTATTTACTCCTGCTTGTGGGGCAGGGTGGGCTTTGCAAAATAGCCCACTAAGTAGTGACTCTACCCCTAGACAGAGTCATGCAGCCAAGTGTTCATAGCAACACCATTTAAAATGGCCAGGACGTGGAAGCAACCTAAGTGGCCATCAGCAGAGGAGTGGATAAAGATGTACATACATACACTGAAATACTACTCAGTCATAAAAGGAACAAAATTGCACCATTGTAGTGACGTGGACAGACCTAGAGTCTGTCATGCATAGTGAAGTAGGTCAGAAAAACAAATATACATTAATTCATATATGTGAAATTTAGAAAAATGGTACTTATGAACCTGTTTGCAGGTCAGGAATAGAGATGCAGACACAGAATGGGCATGTGGACACGGGGTGGGGGAGGTCAGGATGGGATGAACTGAGAGAGTAGCATTGACATACAAGCACTACCATGTGTAAAACAGATAGCTAGTGGCAAGCTACTGTATACCACAGAGAGCTCAGCTCAGTGCTCTGTGATGACCTACAGGGTGGGACTGAGGGGGAGAGGGTGTATGTATACATACAGCTGATTCACTTTGTTGTGTAAATCTGAAACTAATACAACATTGTAAAGCAATTATACTTCAGTATAAAAAAAAAAAAGTAAAGTTTAGCCATGCTCCCACATAATTTTTGCATACCTGGGTTGTGATTCTTATCACTTTGGGAGAAACTGGCCCTGTGATGGTCAGGCCTGCTGGTATGCAAGCTCCTTCAAGGTGGAGTTGTTGTTGACTCAGTCATGTCTGACTCTTTGCAACCCCATGAACTGCAGCACACTTCCCTGTTCTTACTATCTCCCAGAGTTTGCTCAAATTCATTTCCATTGAGTTGATGATGTCCTTCAACCATCTCATTCTCTCCTCCTGCCCTGAATCTTTTCTAGCATCATGGTCTTTTTCAATGATTTGACTCTTTGCATCAGATGGCCAAAGTATTGGTGTTTGTTTCAGCATCAGTTCTTCCAATGAATATTTAGGGTTGATTTCCTTTAGGATTGACTGGTTTGATCTCCGTGTTGTCCAAGGGCCTCTCGAGTCTTATCCATCACCAGAGTTGAAAAGGATCAGTTCTTGGCACTCAGCCTTCATTATGGTCCACCTCTCACATCCATACATAGCTTTGACTATATGGACCTCTGTCAGCCAAGTGATGTTTCTGCTTTTTAATGTACTGTCTAGGTGTGTCATAGCTTTTCTTCCAAGGAGTAAGTGTCTTAATTTCATGACTGGAGTCAACATCTGCAGTGATTTTGGAAACCAAGAAAATAAAGTCTGTCACTGTTTCCATTTTTTCCCCATCTGTTTGCCATGAAGTGATGAGACTGATGCCATGATCTTTGTTTTTTGAAAGTTGACTTTTAAGCCAACTTTTTCACTCTCTTCTTTCACCTTCATCAAGAGGCTCTTTAGTTCCTCTTCAGTTTCTGCCATTAGGGTGGTATCATCTGCATTCATGAACTTATTGATATTTCTCCCAGAAGTCTTTATTCCACCTGTGATTCTTTCAGCATGGCATTTGATATACTCTGCATATAAATTAAATAAGCAGGGTGACAATATACATCTTGGACGTACTCCTTTACCGATTTTGACCCAGTCCTTTGTTCTATGTCTGATTCTAACTGTTGCTTCTTGACCTGCGTACACGTTTCTCAGAAGGCAGGTAAGGTGGTCTGGTATTCCCAACTCTTTAAGAATTTTCCACAGTTTGTTGTGATCCACATAGTCAAAGCCATTAGTGTAGTCAGTGAAGCAGAAGTAGATGTTTTTCTGGAATCCCCTTGCTTTTTCTATGATCCCAGTGGATGTTGGCAATTTGATCTGTAGGTTCTCTGCCTTTGCTCAATTCAGCTTTTACATCTGGAAGTTCTCAGTTCACATATTATTGAACCGCAGCTTAAAGGATTTTGATCATTACCTTGCTAGCATGTGAAATGAGCCCAAAGGTATGGTAGTTTGAACTTTCTTTGGCATTTCCCTTCTTTGGGATTGGAATGAAAACTTTTCCAGTCCTGTGGCCATTTCTTAGTTTTCCAAATTTGCTGACATATTGAGTGCAGCACTTTCACAGCATCATCTTTTAGGATTTGAAACAGCTCAACTGGAATATCATCACCTCCACTAGCTTTGTTCATAGTGATACTTCCTAAGGCCCACTTGACTTTACACTCTAGTGTGTCTGGCTTTAGGTGAGTGACCACACCATCGTGGTTTTCTGGATCATGAAGATCTTTGTTTAGCTTTTTGCTTCCCTCATAGCACAGTTGGTAAAGAATCCGCCTGCAATGCAGTAGACCTGGATTTGATCCCTGGGTTGGGAAAACCCCCTGGAGAAGGGAAAGGCTGCCCATTCCAATATTCTGGTGTGGAGAATTCCATGGACCGTATAGAACATGGGGTTGCAAAGAGGTGGACACGACTGAGCGGCTTTCACCTTCACTTTGTCTCTATTACCTTGCATGTGGTTTGAGGCCCATATTCCCCTAACTAGGGTCTGATACATTAATTGAAGCAAAATCTTTTAAGACAGTCATACTACTGTCTTTAATTGAAACCCTGTTCTGGATTACAAAGATGAAACATGAATTTTGAACTCCATTTACAGTATATATGGTTTGCAGCTTCTCTTTTGTTGGCAGTATTATATTTTTGACAAGTAGAAAACTGTAGCAAAGTTTTTAAAGGCTGAGAGATATGAATTAATCTGTCTAGGGTATCCATAAAAATCTAGATGTAAATTTTGCTTGAGCCTGATTTTTTTTTAATTGATCACTTGGTCTTGGGAGTGTTTTTGAAACTCCTATGTACAAGGAAAGTAGAATACAAATGCAAGCGATCTATGAGTGATTTGACAACTTTCCAGCATTATAGAGATTGCATTATTTAAATCCTTCCTTCACATTCCAGTGGTTTCCTAATCACCCGTTGTATGAAAGACTTTCTTAGACTTCTGCTGAAGCAGCTCTGATTAGGGAAGGAGGATTTTTACATATTCTAAGACATCTTAAAATATACAAGGTTAGTTATCCAGGAAATTATTGTCTGAGAGTAAGATTCTATTTGATGGTTTTGATTTATACTCATGGACCTTATATAGAAAAGAAGGATCTTCCAAGAATACCAAGATGTCATGAACATGATTTAAAGATTTTTGAGTGAAAAAAAGGTTTTTATTCTAATCAAAGAAAAGAGAATTGTAATCTGGAAATGTCCTGTGGCCTGCTGATATATTTTTTTCCCTGTCTTTGTTATCATCAGCCTTTCTTAATATGTTTTCTTTTTAAATTGCAATAACTCCTGGAATTTTAATATTCTAATCAAATTTCGTGGTGCCCTACTGAAAGGAGCCAAATGAACAGCTGAAGTTGCAGCATCACTGTTCAGAAGCCTCATTGTATTTATAAGGAGCTTTTTTTTTTAAAAAGGCTCTGAGATCGGAAAGACTCAAGAGTCATTCCTTTCCTCTTTATTTCTTCCTTTATTAAGCTAAGTTGCCTATGAATTATGGCTATTTTAGTAAATTTCCTATTGATGGTGTATTAGTCATTTTTAATGAGATTTTCTTTCTATGTGAGGCACTTTGACCACAGTTCCTATCACCATGGCAACCAGTTTGTTGGTATTAATAGTGCCAGAGTCATGGATTTTATTCCCAGAATTGACCCCTTAACATTACACCATTTTAGATTTTCAGGTGCATCCAGGCCAGTGCTTTCCAAGTGTATGTTTCAATAGAGACCATGAAAGGTGTTCATCAAATACATCTTGATATTTAGGGTAAAGGGGCATAACCACCCCAGGCTTTTCAGTGTGTGGACTATAGACCGTAACCTATAAATCCTTGAAATGCTGTAAAAATGTGGATTTGAAGACCATTAAGCTGATCTATTGAATTAGAATCTTTGGGAGTCATAGAAACTACATGTCAAACAAGTAAACCAAGTCTAGTCTGTTTACCGTTCATTTCAGTTCAGTCGCTCAGTTATGTCTGACTCTTTGCGACCCCATGGACTGCACCACACCAGGCCTCCCTGTCCGTCACCAACTCCCAGAGTTTACTCAGACTCATGTCCATTGAGTTGGTGATGCCATCCAGCCGTCTCATCCCTTGTCATCCCCTTCTCCTCCCACCTTCAATCTTTCCCAGCATCAGGGTCTTTTCAAATGAGTCAGCTCTTTGCATCAGGTGGCCAAAGTATTGGAGTTTCAGCTTCAACATCAGTCCTTCCAATGAATATTCAGGACTGATTTCCTTTAAGATGGACTGGTTGGATCTCCGACTCTCAAGAGTCTTTTCCAACACCACAGTTCAAAAGCATCAATTCTTTGGTGCTCAGCTTTCTTTATAGTCCAACTCTTACATCCATACATGATTGCTGGAAAAACCATAGTCTTGACTGTTTACTGTGGGAGACCAAAAATAATAGCATTTTCACTTACAGAGGTCAGCAGATCGTCATTACATCAACTGTTTATAAATAGCTGATTTTTCAAATGCTTTCTTCAAATCTGTAGAATGAGGACTTTTCTAGACATTTAATATTTTTTATCATATTAGAAAACACATAAAATAAGACCTACCCTCCTAACAAAAATTTAAGGGTACATGGTAGTCTTGTGAACTCTGAGCACCATGTGGTACAGCAGATCAGTAGAACTTTTTCCTCTTGAACGACTGCGACTTCATAACTGTTGAACAGTCATCCCCCTCCCCAACCCTGGATTAGTGTAGACTTTTGATAGAGCAATTATTTTGTTTTTTTAAATTTTTATTGGAGCATATTTGATTTACAATGTTTTGTTTTCATGTGTACAGCAGGGTGAATCAGTTATACGTATACATATGTCCACTCTTTTTTTTAGATTCTTTCCCCATATAAGCCATTATAGAGTATCAAGTAGAGTTCTCTGTGCTATACAGTAGGTCCTTATTAGTTATCTGTTTTATCCATAGTAATGTGTATATGTGAATCCCTAGCTCCCAATTTATTCCTCCCCACCCTCTTTCCCCTTTGGTAACCATAAATTTGTTTTCTCTGTTGGTAACTATTTCTGTTTTGTAAATAAACAGCTCTGATCAGAAAAAAGGGATTTTCTTCATTCTACTCAAATAGGCAAAATGTCAAAATTCAAAAGTACGTTTAATTTAGTGGTTCAGTTAAATAAGCAAAGATATTTGTACTTTACTTTCTTATATATATATATATATGTATGCTGCTAAGTCACTTCAGTCATGTCCGACTCTGTGCGACTCCATAGACGGCAGCCCACCAGGCTCCCCCATCCCTGGGATTCTCCAGGCAAGAACACTGGAGTGGCTTGCCATTTCCCTCTCCAGTGTATGAAAGAGAAAAGTGAAAGTGAAGTCGCTCAGTCTGTCCGACTGTTAGCGACCCCATGGACTGCAGCCCACCAGGCTACTCCGTCCATTGGATTTTCCAGGCAAGAGTACTGGGGTGGGGTGCCATTGCCTTCTCTG
>SJYX01006534.1:116682-127621 GCA_006410675.1 Oreotragus oreotragus
GTTGGTGATGCCATCCAGCCGTCTCATCCCTTGTCATCCCCTTCTCCTCCCACCTTCAATCTTTCCCAGCATCAGGGTCTTTTCAAATGAGTCAGCTCTTTGCATCAGGTGGCCAAAGTATTGGAGTTTCAGCTTCAACATCAGTCCTTCCAATGAATATTCAGGACTGATTTCCTTTAAGATGGACTGGTTGGATCTCCGACTCTCAAGAGTCTTTTCCAACACCACAGTTCAAAAGCATCAATTCTTTGGTGCTCAGCTTTCTTTATAGTCCAACTCTTACATCCATACATGATTGCTGGAAAAACCATAGTCTTGACTGTTTACTGTGGGAGACCAAAAATAATAGCATTTTCACTTACAGAGGTCAGCAGATCGTCATTACATCAACTGTTTATAAATAGCTGATTTTTCAAATGCTTTCTTCAAATCTGTAGAATGAGGACTTTTCTAGACATTTAATATTTTTTATCATATTAGAAAACACATAAAATAAGACCTACCCTCCTAACAAAAATTTAAGGGTACATGGTAGTCTTGTGAACTCTGAGCACCATGTGGTACAGCAGATCAGTAGAACTTTTTCCTCTTGAACGACTGCGACTTCATAACTGTTGAACAGTCATCCCCCTCCCCAACCCTGGATTAGTGTAGACTTTTGATAGAGCAATTATTTTGTTTTTTTAAATTTTTATTGGAGCATATTTGATTTACAATGTTTTATTTTCATGTGTACAGCAGGGTGAATCAGTTATACGTATACATATGTCCACTCTTTTTTTTAGATTCTTTCCCCATATAAGCCATTATAGAGTATCAAGTAGAGTTCTCTGTGCTATACAGTAGGTCCTTATTAGTTATCTGTTTTATCCATAGTAATGTGTATATGTGAATCCCTAGCTCCCAATTTATTCCTCCCCACCCTCTTTCCCCTTTGGTAACCATAAATTTGTTTTCTCTGTTGGTAACTATTTCTGTTTTGTAAATAAACAGCTCTGATCAGAAAAAAGGGATTTTCTTCATTCTACTCAAATAGGCAAAATGTCAAAATTCAAAAGTACGTTTAATTTAGTGGTTCAGTTAAATAAGCAAAGATATTTGTACTTTACTTTCTTATATATATATATATATGTATGCTGCTAAGTCACTTCAGTCATGTCCGACTCTGTGCGACTCCATAGACGGCAGCCCACCAGGCTCCCCCATCCCTGGGATTCTCCAGGCAAGAACACTGGAGTGGCTTGCCATTTCCCTCTCCAGTGTATGAAAGAGAAAAGTGAAAGTGAAGTCGCTCAGTCTGTCCGACTGTTAGCGACCCCATGGACTGCAGCCCACCAGGCTACTCCGTCCATTGGATTTTCCAGGCAAGAGTACTGGGGTGGGGTGCCATTGCCTTCTCTGATATATATATATTTTTATATATATATATGCAATATTACCTGCTTGAAAGTTGTGTTGCATGTAGGAAGAGAATGAATGATAGAATCTACAAATTTAGAGTCAGTTTAAGAATCAGAAGAAAAGCATATGGGGTGGGAGGTGGGGGGGGTTCATGTTTGGGAGTTCATGTACACCCATGATGGATTCATGTCAATGTATGCCAAAACCAATACAGTACTGTAAAGTAAAATAAAGTAAAAATAAAAATAAGAAAAGCATATGCATTTAAGTTATTGTTTCTTTTGTATAGTACAGCAAAGTGACAGGAAAATCTAAACAAGTAATAGCAACTGACATTTAATATGGCTTCATCCTTCTCTAAGGTCATATTTTCATTGTTTCCTTAACCTGGGTAGGTGCGTGGTTATAATCTGTTTGGTGGCAGTCAGCAACCGTGGTCCCTAATAAACATATATAATTTGCTTCATTTCTACTCAGGCTTTTACAAACGTGCTTGATGATATGGCAACAAGCAAACATCAAATGCCTGTTAGTTAACCATATACAAGAAACCACTAGTAACTGAATGGGTTTTAAATATAATCGCAATAGTCCAAAGACAAACAATATTGAAAAAAGATGTGTGTTTTCCCTGGGTTATTCCACTTTTAAAGGTAGTATTAGGATCGAAACTCAGATTTTTCTGAAACCAAACACAAGTCTACATTATGGGGTTCTATCTTTTGTACAGAGATGTAGAAGGAGAGTGAAAGACGCAAAGAGACCCTCCATTAAACAGTGCTTTCTGGGATTGAAGTTTAGACACTTTGAAAGGAACATATTAACCTTTCCCTCCTTTTTTTTCATGCAAATCAAATCAGTGGACATTGAACAAATTATAAATCCAGCAGGTACACAATACGGATGTAGATTTCATAACCCTTTTGAAATTGAAGACTTGGGGGGTCATTGCTTTGTCACTTTTCAGTCACAGAAAATAATCTCTTCATTTCCATCCCTTTGGACCCTTAGCTTTAGGCAAATGTGCAAAGAATTCTGTTAAATTATAAGGGCAGCTCATTTTAAAGGTTAAAGGATGAGATGCAATTAGCCTCTAAATTCAGACCTGATTATTGAAGTCAGATTATCCTTTGGTTTAGAACAATGTAACCAGACATTTTAATGCATAAATGTATCCACTGGTGGACAATTAGAGTTGTCAGTTAAGTTGTCAGTTGAAGAGGCAGGTTAAAATGAAATTGGTAGTGTCTTTGTGACCTTGTGCTAAGAAATATCTCTCTGGAAATACAATGTGAGTTTTGAACTGGTGAGAGAAATAGCAGAATCTAATTATGGCTAAAGTACCAGTGCCTACGTCCTTTTCATATACATCACAAACAACTGAGCCGTGAAAAGATGGATATTGGGTAGATATTCTAAAAAGGCAGCGTGATAGGTAATCAGGTAGCCAAGAGGATCAAGCAATTTTTGTAGCCTGTATTTTTAAAGTAGCATTCTGGTTGGAAAGAAAGAAAGATGAAAGAAAACTTTCTCTTCTTTACCTTTTATCTCTCTCCTATTTTACATGCATGTTTATGAAGGAGAATTCTGTTTTTCACCTGAGCATGAAAATAGCAGCTTCCTATCTGATGGCTAATTAGTCATTTTTAATGATCCTTATTCACTCTGAGACACTTTGTCCAAAGTGCCTGCCACCATGGCAACAAGTTACTTACTGCATTAGGCTAAAAACAAACATTTGTGTCGGTGAAAACTGCTTTTTTTTCATTCAAATTTGTATTTAATTGAGTGAGTTGTAATGGGAGGTGAGATGAGAGGTAATTAACCCATACTGTAAAGAGTTTCTCAGGATTAAAGACCTGGGTGAAGCATTCCAAATCTAACCCCAGCCTGCAAATAGCAACTAGGGGAATATGAATCCCTAGACAAGCAAGGGAGAAGGCAGTGGCAGCCCATTCCAGTACTCTTGCCTGGAAAATCCCATGGATGGAGGATCCTGGTAGGCTGCAATCCCTGGTAAGGGTCGGACAGGACTGACCGACTTCATTTCACTTTTCACTTTCATGCATTGGAGAAGGAAATGGCAACCCACTCCAGTGTTCTTGCCAGGAGAATCCCAGGGACGGGGGAGCCTGGTGGGCTGCCATCTATGGGGTCACACAGAGTTGGACATGACTGAAGTGACTTAGCAGCAGCAGCAGACAAGCAAGAGAACAAGGCTGGGACTTTACATGGGTGTGATCAGCTAATCTGGGGAAGAAAAAACAATCAACATTTTGATCCAGGTCAGTACTGTGGATTAGCAGTAATAAGTTCTCTTGTTCAGAAGACAGAGTTATTCTTAATAATTAGATGTCACGATAGCATTTAATTTTGCACTTTGTCTTATCTATAAGCAGTCTTTTATATTCTTAAGAATGGCAAATGTTAAAATGGGTATGAAGGAAAAATGATGAAAGATAGGTAGATTCATATATGATACTATCAATAGTTCTCACTCTAAAATTTGTTCTCTTTTCTGTTTTTTCAAAAATGCTGTATTTTGCCCCTTTATAAACTTGTAATTAATTGAGTGAGGGGGAAGGTTGGTATTTCTCTCTACTACCAGTTATATCCAAAAATGTTTGTGAAGTTAACCTAGATGAAGACAATTGTTACCTAGTAACTAAGACTTTTTAAGTTCCTCTTCACTTTCTGCCATAAGGGTGGTGTCATCTGCATATCTGAGGTTATTGATATTTTTCCCAGCAATCTTGATTCCAGCTTGTGCTTCTTCCAGCCCAGCATTTCTCATGATGTGCTCTGCATATAAGCTAAATAAGCAGGGTGACAATATACAGCCTTGATGTACTCCGTTTCCTATTTGGAACCAGTCTGTTGTTCCATGTCCAGTTCCAACTGTTGCTTCCTGACTTGGATACAGGTTTCTCAAGAGGCAGGTCGGGTGGTCTGGTATTCCCATCTCTTTCAGAATTTTCCAGTTTATTGTGATCCACACAGTGCTTTGGCAGAGCCTCTTGATGAAAGTGAAAGAGGAGAGTGAAAGAGTTGGCTTAAAGCTCAACATTCAGAAAACAAAGATCATGGCATCTGGTCCCATCCCTTCATGGGAAATAGATGGGGAAACAGTGGAAACTGTCAGACTTTATTTTTCTGGGCTCCAAAATCACTGCAGATGGTGATTGCAGCCATGAAATTAAAAGACGCTTACTCCTTGGAAGAAAAGTTATGACCAACCTAGATAGCATATTCAAAAGCAGAGATATTACTTTGCCAACAAAGGTCCATGTAGGCAAGGCTATGGTTCTTCCAGTGGTCATGTATGGATGTGAGAGTTGGACTGTGAAGAAAGCTGAACATCGAAGAACTGATGCTTTTGAACTGTGGTGTTGAAGAAGACTCTTGAGAGTTCCTTGGACTGCAAGGAAATCCAACCAGTCCATTCTAAAGGAAATCAGTCCTGGATGTTCTTTGGAAGGACTGATGCTAAAGCTGAAACTCCAATACTTTGGCCACCTCATGCGAAGAGTTGACTCATTGGAAAAGACTCTGATGCTGGGAGGGATTGGGGGCAGGAGGAGAAGGGGATGACCAAGGATGAGATGGCTGGATGGCATCACCGACTCGATGAACATGAATTTGAGTGAACTCTGGGAGTTGGTGATGGACAAGGAGGCCTGGCATGCTGTAATTCATGGGGTCACAAAGAGTCGGACATGACTCAGTGACTGAACTGAACCAAGACTTTGCCTTAATTCACACTCATAGTATATAATATAATTTTGTTGCTAATTTTGTGAATATAAATGACATTTTCAGTTCTTTAATCTCTACTTTCCTTCCCACATCAAAACATAGTAAATGTTCAGTAAATTGAAAAAAGTATTTACTTCTATTTTTGTTTGAAATTAATATGTAAACTAACATTTCGGGTGAAATTAATATTATTTTTCCATAAATAGTATACTTGATTATGAGAAGATCAGAAATCTACCAAAGAAAAAAACTAACCACCCTTAGTAATTTCCCAAGGTCAGTCTGTACATGTGACACTTTGTCAAAAGATTGAATCACATAAAATAAAAAGTATATAGAGCAAGCAGTTGACCACCAATTTGCATCCTGAGGTACTTCAACAAAATGATATCAATTTCAAATGATATCTGGCTTCCCTGGTGGCTCAGAGGTTAAAGCGTCTGCCTCCAATGTGGGAGACCTGGGTTCGATCCCTGGGTCGGGAAGATCTGGAGAAGGAAATGGCAATCCACTCCAGTATTCTTGCCTGGAGAATCCTGTGGACAGAGAAGCCTAGTAGGTTATAGTCCATGGGGTCGCAAAGAGTCAGACACGACGGAGTGACTTCACCTTCACAAAATCTTAACCAGCTAGATTTCCAAGGAAAGAGGAATTCTGATTAGTTGAATTTTCTGCATAATGAAAAATGAATCAGGACTCTTTTTTTTGTATCAGTTTTGTTGCTGCTCCTGCTAAGTCACTTCAGTCGTGTCCGACTCTGTGCGACCTTGTAGACGGCAGCCCATCAGGCTCCCCTATCCCTGGCATTCTCCAGGCAAGAACACTGGAGTGGGTTGCCAGTTCCTGCTCCAATGCATGAAAATGAAAAGTGAAAGTGAATTTGCTCAGTCATGTCTGACTCTTTGCAGCCCCATGGACTGCAGCCTATCAGGCTCCTCTGTCCATGAGATTTTCCAAACAAGAGTACTGGAGTGGGGTNCAGGCAAGAACACTGGAGTGGGTTGCCAGTTCCTGCTCCAATGCATGAAAATGAAAAGTGAAAGTGAATTTGCTCAGTCATGTCTGACTCTTTGCAGCCCCATGGACTGCAGCCTATCAGGCTCCTCTGTCCATGAGATTTTCCAAACAAGAGTACTGGAGTGGGGTGCCATTGCCTTCTCCAAGTTTTGTTGCTAAAGAGTTCCAAATTCATATTTCCTGCATCTGTCTCTTAAAATACGCTGACACAATTTTTATTGCATTCTTTGGTAAGTGAGATTCTTGCTGGTACAACGTGTCCTAATTTTGAACAACAATTTTCATGGTATTATGCTCAATATATAAATGAAAAAGTGAATGGGGATAAATGTACTGTTCCCCAAATCTATAATGGCCACATATTCCTTTCCCACTACATCCTATGGTTTACGTGTATGCAATTCTCTAATGAAAAATGAATTTTTAATTCATTTATAAGTGCTACCAAATTCAGTGTAACATGGTCACTAGAGTTTTCCTTAGAAAAACAGGCTTGAAGTATAACTACTATTATGTGGAGAGAATAATCAATAGTATTTTTACATAATGATGAGCTGATATTTATAGACTGTTAACTGCAGGCCAGATACTTTCCTAAACATTTTTCATGTATTATCTCATTTAAGTCCCCATTCACTGTGATAGAGATAGTTTAATTTCCATTTTACAATGAGAGAAAGCAAGGCATAGAGAGATGACTTATTTGGTCCGAGTGCATGTAGTTATATATTGGTCATTAATGAGATGTTATAAAAATAGCTCTTGCTAACTGAAAAACTGGGGATCTACTGCTCTAGATCACAATATACATTTAAAAAAATCTTGGAAGACTTGGTTTTGGTCATTTGTCAGTTGCTAAAGTTTGAAGTGAGATAAGAAATCTGGTTGGTAATATGTAATAATTGGGCTCAGGTTAGCTGTAGCTTATTCCAGGTGGGTATGACAGAAAGGTCTATTTGTTGGTCTCCGTGGTGATCAGGAGATGTATGTTGATGGGAAGACATGACTGTATCACCTGGAGAGCATCTGCTTAGTATTCCTTGAGAATACCTGCTTTTAGCTCTGTTTGACGTATTTAATGCTGCAGCAGTCATGGTCTCTGGGGCCTCAACAGAATCCAGGCGCTTGTTTGCCAGGCAGACCTGAAGTAACTGTTATTTATTTATAGCCTCTGGCACTGTCTGAAACATTCTGCACCACAACTAGGTTAACAACTTCAGGTTAATGTAAACACTCTGAAAATGAAAGCACCAGGTGCTGAATTGCAAATATGGCCTGACCAAAAAGAAGGAGGGGATGAAATAAAGGCATAGGCCACACACTGACTACAGGGTTCATGAGCCATTCCTCAGGTAAGTTAGAAAATGACTGGCTGACGGCGGGTGCTTGATGCTGTAAAGGGTGTCTGTTGTAAGCTTGTGCTGCTCGCCGTTTGGGTGTAGAATTTATAAGGGTAGGGAGCTGAACTAAGAGACAGAATTTTATGACAATATTCTACTCAAAGTTTGAGTCACTGTTTGAAACGCTAAGGTGCACTCCCAGCAAGTGCCAGTCCTTGAAATCGCCTTTGTGATCTGCTGGCCTGCTTCCTCTCCGAGTGCATCTCCTACCCTCTGTTCTTTACTTACTCCACTCCAGCCTCAGGAGCACTTCCTGCATGTTCCCGGAACATGGTTAGCTTGCTTCACCTTAGTCCTTTACTTGCTATTCCCTTAGTCTGATACTGGCCTATCTTCCTCCCTTTTTTTCCTTCAGATATTTGTTCTGAGGTCACCTTATCAAAGATGTATTCCTGACCACATATTCCAGTTGTCTGTTCAGTTCAGTTCAGTCGCTCAGTCGTGTCCGACTCTGCGACCCCATGAATCGCAGCACGCCAGGCCTCCCTGTCCATCACCAACTCCTGGAGTTCACTCAGACTCATGTCCATGGAGTCGGTGATGTCATCCAGCCATCTCATCCTCGGTCGTCCCCTTCTCCTCCTGCCCCCAATCCCTCCCAGCATCAGAGTCTTTTCCAATGAGTCAACTCTTTGCATAAGGTGGCCAAAGTACTGGAGTTTCAGCTTTAGCATCATTCCTTCCAAAGAACACCCAAGGCTGATCTCCTTTAGAATGGATTGGTTGGCNCCCTCTGTTCTTTACTTACTCCACTCCAGCCTCAGGAGCACTTCCTGTATGTTCCCGGAACATGGTTAGCTTGCTTCACCTTAGTCCTTTACTTGCTATTCCCTTGGTCTGATACTGGCCTATCTTCCTCCCTTTTTTTCCTTCAGATATTTGTTCTGAGGTCACCTTATCAAAGATGTATTCCTGACCACATATTCCAGTTGTCTGTTCAGTTCAGTTCAGTCGCTCAGTCGTGTCCGACTCTGCGACCCCATGAATCGCAGCACGCCAGGCCTCCCTGTCCATCACCAACTCCTGGAGTTCACTCAGACTCATGTCCATGGAGTCGGTGATGCCATCCAGCCATCTCATCCTCGGTCGTCCCCTTCTCCTCCTGCCCCCAATCCCTCCCAGCATCAGAGTCTTTTCCAATGAGTCAACTCTTTGCATAAGGTGGCCAAAGTACTGGAGTTTCAGCTTTAGCATCATTCCTTCCAAAGAACACCCAAGGCTGATCTCCTTTAGAATGGATTGGTTGGCTCTCCTTGCAGTCCCAGGGACTCTCAAGAGTCTTCTCCAACACCACAGTTCAAAACCATCAATTCTTCAGCACTCAGCTTTCTTCACAGTCCAACTCTCATACTGCTGCCTATCAAATTACCCCAAAATATAGTGACTTCAAGCAACATTTTATATAGCCCACAGTTTTGTGGGTGGGGAGTTTGGGCAGGGCTTGGCTGGAAGCATCTATTGGAAGAGATATTGATAGAGGTCGTTCAGTGCTCCTTAGTCAGTGAATGGGCTTGGAGAGAGGCTTCACTCACACGCCTGGCACTGTGGAAGTGATGATGGAAAGCTGGTCTCAATTTAGTATTGTTTTCCTGTGTATAGATTATGTATTGCTGTATAACAAAGTACCCCCAAACATGCTGGCTTAAAATAACAAACATTATGTTAAAGTTCCTTTGGGTCAGAAATCTAGGTGGAACTTAGCTGAGTCCTCTGGCTCAGGGTTTTTTGCATGGCAGGCATTCATGGTGTTTTCTGGGGTTGCAGTAATCTAGTCTTGCTTGGGGAGAAGCAGAATCCAAACTCAGGCAGCTGTTGGCAGGTCTCAAGACCTTACTGATTGTTGGTCAGACATATTAGTTCCCTGCTGTGTGGGCCCCTCTGTAGGTTGACCACAACATCACAACGTGGCAGGTTGCATTCCCTGGAGTGAGAGACTTGCTTGGGGCTTGGGGGTGAGGGTTGCAGTAGGGAGAGAGAGATTGATCAAGCAAGACAGATGACATGGGTTTTTGGAACCTAACGAGTAGAAGGGAAATTTCAACATGTTTGTGGTATTCTCTTTGTTAGAACTGAGTCACTAGGTCCAGCACATCCTCAAAGGAAGGGGAGTATACAAGGATATGAATGTTAGGAAGTGGGATCATTGGGTAGCAGTTAAGATGCTGCCTCTCATAACCAGGTGTCTACATGTGACTTCTACAGTGTGATGCTCTCAGAGCTCCAAGGAAGTGTTCTAAGAGACCTGGGTAGTAGCAGCAAGGATTATTATGTTTTAGCTGCACAAAATTCTCAGAAAATCACTTTCACTGGATCCTGTTATTGAAGAAAGTCATCAGGGCTAGCCCAGGTTCAAGAATAAGAGAATCAGACTTGACATCTCAACATAAGGACTGGCAAAGGATTTGTCATCATCCTTCATTTACTGTAATACTCTGTATAATATAGCATGTCTCTGTTAAACATATACCAGTTAATTTCCTTAGCCCGTTTTATAGTTCTTCATAGCATTATATTTTTAAAAATTTGTTTGCTGTCTGTCTCTAATAAATAGAAAGTGAGCTGCCCGAGGTCAGGAATTTGCCCTTTTTGTCATATAACTCTGGAGTTTAGAATAGTGCCTAGTGCATACTGCTGCTGCTAAGTTGCTTCAGTCGTGTCAGACTCTGTGCGACCCCACAGACGGCAGCCCATCAGGCTCCCCCGTCCCTGGAATGCTCTAGGCAAGAACACTGGAGTGGGTGCCATTTCCTTCTCCAATGCATGAAAGTGAAAAGTGAAAGTGATGTGTCCGACTCTTCGTGACCCCATGGACTGCAACCTACTAGGCTCCTCCGACCATGGGATTTTCCAGGCAAGAGTACTGGAGTGGGGTGCCATCGCCTTCTCCTAGTGCATACTAGGTTTTGAGTAAATATTTGGGCCAATTATATAGGCTTATCAGGCCTTATGGGGCCTTTTCAGTGGCTCAATGGTAAAGAATCTACTTTCAATGCAGGAGGCATGGGTTTGATCCCTGAATCAGGAAGATTCCTCTGGAGAAGGAAATGACAACCCAGTCCAGTATTCTTGCCTGGAAAATCCCATGGACAGAAGAACCTGGTGGTCTATAGTCCATGGTGTCACAAAAGAGCTGGACACGACTGAGCAACTCAACAACCAGGCTTTACACAATCTAGTCTATTTCTCCAGTCCTTTCCTCTAGGTCAATATTCTCTAGCCAGACTCACTTTTTTTGTTGTTGTTATTGTTTCTAAAACATGCAAAGTTTGTTTGCAGTGTCTCAGCCCCGCTGGACCTGACCCCTGTCTCTTATACACATCTCCTTGATCTTCCTTACTTCTTCTTCTTCTTTTTCTTCTTCTCAC
>SJYX01006534.1:129078-243522 GCA_006410675.1 Oreotragus oreotragus
AATAAAAATAAAACATGCAAAGTTTATTCCTGTCTCATAGGCTTTGTATCAGCTATCCCAGCTTTTACCTGACTTTTTATCATTTGGATCTAAGTTTGTGTGCTGCTTCAAGGAGAACTTATATTTTTCAGTCCCTGGTCATTTTCTATTATATCATCTAGTTTTATTTTCTTTGCTACACTTACTGCTAATACATTCTGGCACAGTGTCTGTTTTTCCCATCTTTCAGCACCTAGAATGGCATCCAGCTAACTGTAGATTCTCAGTATCTTTTGGGTAAAACAAATCTATTGATAATTTATGATAGTGCTGATTTTCTTCTTAATATTTTTTCTTATAAAATTGAGCTCAAGTTCAGTGCCTATAATTCTTCCTTGTTGGTATCGCTTCCCCTGCTCTTTTATGACTATTATCATGAAATCACTGAATGTCTTTATGCCACTTTTCTTTGTGACAGTAAAACATCTACTCAAGATGGGCCTAATGACCTGGAAGTAATTGCGAGAGTGTGCAAACAAAGAGAGTTGCCATTTGGCCAGAAAGGCTGATATTTTATGCACAGAGCTGTATCTCCATAGTAATAAATCTGTTTCCAAACTTGATTTTAGACCTATCATGTGAATTGATCATTAAAACTTGGGAGAGCTAGGGGAAAACGCCTGGAGACTAAAATCCTTTTAGAAAGTGTATGTCCCACATTGTGGAGGTAAGATAAAGAACACTGAGTGCATTTGTGGGCTACCTTTTGAACCTTGCAAATTTTCAAGATGTAGGGGTATCTTCTTGCTTTAAAATCTGTATTTTTGTCTGTCCCTTTTTTTCTTCCAGGTTCAAAGCCTTTTTTTTTTTTTCCAGAAAATAAAATAACATTCCCTCTGTCACTCTAAAATTTAGGAGAAAGTGACGAGCTCAGCGTCAGTGGCAAGAGTTTGCTTCATTGGATGGGCTCCTCCAAATGATAGTAGAGGTCATGGTGAGGTGAAAGGACAGAGGTCACTGAAATTCAGGAGACTCAGGCCTGTTCATCTTTGACAATGTAGAAGCATGATGATTTCAACTTAGACTGTTTCAGTTCATTATATCTTCCTTGACTGACCCAAATGCCTCCTTAAGCATATATTTCTAGTGCCAACATTGACCAGCAAATCATGCATGTTGAAAAATAGCTATTTAAATCACAACCAATTTTCCAGAAATGGAAAAATTAAATGACAGGAAGAATTGCTTGTATCAAAGCTATAGTTCATGAATTCCAGGCTCAGGACACGATTCTGTTCAGTTGTGTCATTTTTGCTGTGAGAATCATAGGGTTTTAATTGTAGACTGATCAGAGAGCTCTCTGAACTAGGAGCTTGCCTAGTGGTTTTTCTGCACAGTGACGGAGCTCTACACACACACTCACACACATACATGTTTATATACACATGCAGGGAAATCAATCATGTCTTTTACAAATACAGTAACCAATATCATAAGGTTTTTTAATGGGAGCTGAACATAGTTAACCTGTAATGCTTCAGGTAGCTCCCACAGGTGAAAAGGTTTTGACTTCAGTTAGATACTAGTAGGTAAATAATGCTAGGAGTTATTTAGAATTGCATCTCAAATGTAGTTTTGCCATTTGCTGACAATAGCTTTTCATCCCTTTCAAGAAGATCATAAATCTTTTACTCTCCTAATCTTTCTCATTTCTGACTTCCAGTCTCCTGCCTAAATGTTTCTTTAAAGACCATCTGAAAATTAACAAATTGTAAATTTATTTTTTAAATTTATTTTTATTGAAGTATAATTGATTTACGATGTTGTTAATTCCACTTATACAGCGAAGTGATTTGGCTATACATATAAATACACATTCTTTTCAAATATTATTTTCCATTATAATTTATCATAGGAATTTTCTTTTTAATTGGAGGATAATTGCTTTACAATGTTGGGTTAGTTTCTACTGTGAAATGAAGTGAATCAGCTATATTTATACACATATCCCCTCCCCCTTGAACCTTGCACCCGTTCCCCCTTCCCACCTTTCTAGGTCAACAGAGCCACGAGCTGGGCTCCCTGTGCTGTGCAGCAGCTCCCCACTAGCTCTGTTTTATATATGGTGGTGTATATATGCAATGCTCCTCTCAGCTTGTTCCACTCTCTCCTACCGCACCCCTCATGTCCGTAAGTCCATTCTCTACATCTGTATCTCTATTCCCTGCCCTGCAAATAGGTTCACTTTTCTAGATTCTACTTATGTGTGTTAATATGATATTTGTTTTTCTGACTGACTTCTCTCTGTATGACAAGACCTAGGTTCATCCACGTCACTACAAATGACCCAATTTCATTCTGATTGAGCCATCATCATAGGATGGCTCTTATAAGGGAATAAGATCATCGTATAAAAATCACTGGAAGGGGAGTTGGAGGCCTTTTGTTCTAGATTTCCCAACTCTAACTTTTGGTGATTTTTGGCACCTCATTGAAGCAGACTTATTTTTTTCACATTAATACACTGTAGAAGCTGTGAGATTAAAAAAGGAAGTATGTGAAAAAGTGTTTTGAAAATATGTTTGGGAGTTCATGTACACCTGTGATGGATTCATGTCAATGTATGCCAAAACCAATACAGTACTGTAAAGTAAAATAAAGTAAAAATAAAAATTAAAAAAAGAAAATATAAAATGCCAAGGGAATAAAGGTGTTATTATTTGTGTGCATATATATTTATTTATGTGTAATGTCTATCTGTTGATAGATGCAGCTTACTCGTGCTGTTGGATACACAGAAATACATACCTTATATAAAAAAGATGCTATCTTTTCCATAATGGAATTTACTGTATGTACTGCAGGTTCTGTGTAACCCAGTGTTTTAAGTGCTAAATTCAAAGTTAAAAAAAAAAAAATGTAACAAGAGAAGGCAGACAAATTCAGACTGTTAGAATGTGTTGGAAAATATTTCCTGAGTAGAGTCAGAAGTAGAGAGTTATGTTTAGATTAAGAGCAATGCCAATAATGATCTTTTACTAGGTTATAAATTCCCTCCGGACAGTGTCCAAGATGTTTCACTATTGTATTTCATGCCCTGAAATAATAGGTGCTTAACTAACATTTGAGAATGAATGAATTTGGTGTAATTGAGCAACATGAAGCTGTGAGATAGGTTTTATTTGGGGACCTTTTGAGGATGATAACTCAGAAGACAGCCTCTCAGATATCTTTGAAAAACCACTCCAAAGAGGGAAAGGAGGAGCTTTGTTATATATGAACTTCCCCCCCCCCCCCCCGGGAAAAAGATATGGTCAAGCATATAAAGATTACTGCTAATCACAAAGAACAACCATTTCAAGTTAATGATTTTAGTGGTTTTACATGCAAAGATCTGGGGGTCACTGAAAATTTTCCTTAGATATGTATCTTAACCATCCAAGGGCCAGTATATTCACAGCATAGGATACTTCTTGTTTTTCTCCGTCCTGAATTCCCTCAGGGTACACTGCTGGTGAGCAACTTCAGTGGCTAATGGCTGATCCCTTTAGAGCTGGAATAGTAAGCAACATTTTTCTCTTCATAGAAGCAATTAATATTGTGATGTATCTAAAATGTAGTGAGAGTTGGGGGCTATTATATAGATGAAGCTAGAAAGGATGGATACTGTGTCATGGCTTCTGAACAACCTTGGTTTCCTTTTATTTCAATCTTTTTAACTAAGACATTATGATAAAGCTTATAATGGTGAAATGATAATAATACCCACACAACTTATGAAGTAGCTTCCTCGTTTTCCATTTCACAGTGAGTGTAATGAGACTTAGAGAGGTTAAGTATTTTGCCTGAGGCCACAAAGCTGGTATTAGCAAAGCTTTGATAGAAAGGAGACAGAGGCTATGGTAATTCATCCCTATGTATTACTTTCACTCTGAGGGGCCTTCAGATCTTCTCTGTGTCTTCTGGATGATCTTGCAGGGTGGTCTGCTAAGTGAGCGAACCATTGTTGTATTAAACTTAACATAGACTCCCTCTGAATCACAAAAATGACCACACTTGGAATATCAAATTCCAACTTAATTTCCATCACTCCATTTAGTTTAAATACAAATACAAAGGCAAAAAAGTGATCCTTGATGTCATTTCTGGATTATATCATGTACTTTTAATTATCTTAGTTTAAAATTCTCAGAAAATAAGGAGAATCATTAAATCTCTGTTCTATGCCAGGAGCTGAGAGTAAAGGAGCTATCTTCCCTACTCCTGTCTTACTGATCATCCACCAAAATAGAATGCTGACATCATCTGTGCGTCTGTTCATTTCATAATCAGCGTCATCACCTTCATTGCAGTCCTAACTTGTATCTGTTCAGGGCTTTACTCTATAGCAAGCATCCTGCTAAGCACTTTGAATGTGTTGTATGGTTATGTGCACACAGCAGCCTAGGAGGTTACAGATCCTGGGAAGAGATTGGTACTTATACAGATATCCTCTGTAGGTTAGCTCATGGGCCTGAATCAATTAGTCAAGGATGCAGAGTCTTTGTGTAAGGAATGTGGATGCTGAGAGAAAGCAGGACCAGTTTCAGCATATCTTAGCATAATTTCTGTGTTCCAGAGTCCCTACAGGAGGTCACCCAGAACTACTGATAAGATTTTGGCAGACCTGAGATCATTATTTTTGCTGTGCCGCAGTCAGTTTTGCTTCACTATTCAGAAAACTGCAGAAGCTACATTCCTGTTGAAGAGAGCTTTACAATGATGGGATACTCATGACTCTGAAACCAAACTTGGTAATACGAAATCTAAGTCCTTATCTGGAGGCAGAAAGTAGATTTATAGCTTCCTCCAGCTTTCTTGAATTACATAAACCCATTTCCCTGAAGTCTACCTCAATTCTGGTTTCATAATGTTTTTAAAAACTGTATTCATTTTTGGCTCTGCTGGGTCTTCCTTGCTGCATGGGCTTTTGTCTAGTTGCCATGAGCAGCGGTCCCTCCCTGTTTTCAGCAAATGAGCTTCTCGTGGTGGCGGCTTCTCATTGTGGGGCACAGACTCTAGGACACTGGGCTTCAGTAGTTGCTGTAGGTGGGCTCGGGCGTTGCGGCTTCTGGGTTCTAGAGCGTAGGCTCATGGCTGTGGCTCGCAGGCTTAGTTTCCCATGGCAGCTGAGATCTTCCCAGGTCAGGGATGGAACCGTGTCCCCTGCATTGGCAGGTGGATTCTTTTCCAGTGAACCACTGGGGAAGCCCCAGGCTTAATAATCTTTTATCTAAGTGGTTCCGATACTCAGTTCATATGAGGACTATGAAAGCACAGTCGTGATACTTCTCACAGCTGAATATTATTATTCTCACTTGAAGATGAGGAAATTGAGACTCAGAGACTAGAGAACATGCACAAGGTTTCACAGACAGTAATGTCAGAGTTTCGGTTTTGAAACCAGCTTGAACTCTTAACAATTCCACTATTCTGTCTGTGTTTTAAAGAAAATGATGCCTGGGCTTATCCTATATTGTTTTGTGGGGTTAGTCAGTTGCGTAGCTGGTGCTATAACATTTGAAGAGGATGAAATAAGTTATGCAAAATGTAAAATCCCCATATGAATTTAGATTTGCTATCAATATAATCACTGCTCATGTACAAATAAAACAATAGACTATCAGAGAGTCATTGTAATTTTTCACCTTTTATTTAAAAAATGCTCTACCTTTGTCTCTTTTATCTTGAATAGTATGAGGTATTTGTATGAATAATAGGTGCTTTATGAAAGGAAATGACAGGGGCTTCATTTTTTATTTGGATGATTATATGTAACAGATGTGTATGTCCAAAATAGTTAAAAGCAAGGGAATAGGTTTAGAAGCAAAAGGAAATGAAAGTGTAAGGCATCTGCAGAAATTCCATAAAAGTGCCTGAGAGGTTCTTTCTTGCTTCTCCCCTACCCCCACCTCCAATCTGTGCCTTGCCCAGTCTTCAAAGACTTCTTTGAGCACAAATCTTGACAAAGGCCTCTGTGACCATTTCAAATCTCAGTAGTATGGGACTTCTTGCATGAATTCACAATGAGATTATACCTGTATAATACAAATTATTTTCCATTTTCTATTACATTCCTCAACATTTATTGGATTCTAAGTTATTTAAGAAGAAAAACCTCCTAGTTCTTATAAAGAGTGTTCACCTGCATACTTAGATTTTTAAGATATACCCTACTTTTAGACGTGTGATAATTTCTAAAACCACTGAAACTTAGAACCTAAAAGAAGAGGCAAATATGTGTTCATGTGGCATTTAACTTTTAAAAATGTATCTATATCTTCTTCCTACAGAACTATTATATTTATCAGAATTAAATATTAATATATTTTAGGCCCTTGTAGTACCTAATTACCGGTACTGAATACTTGTACCCTTCTTTGGGTGGGGTAGTAGAGGAAACTGCGGACTCCAGTCCATGGGATTACAAAGAGTTGGATGTGACCAAACTGACTTAGCACAGCACAGCAGCTTTCAGTTCAGTTCAGTCGCTCAGTCGTGTCTGACTCTTTGCGACCCCATGAATCGCAGCACGCCAGGCCTCCCTGTCCATCGCCATCTCCCAGAGTTCACTCAGACTCGCGTCCATCGAGTCCGTGATGCCATCCAGCCATCTCATCCTCTGTCGTCCCCTTCTCCTCCTGCCCCCAATCCCTCCCAGCATCAGAGTCTTTTCCAATGAGTCAGCTCTTCGCATGAGGTGGCCAAGTACTGGAGTTTCAGCTTTAGCACCATTCCTTCCAAAGAAATCCCAGGGCTGATCTCCTTACATACTGTACAATTTGCCCATTGAAACTATATAATTCAATGGTATTTAGTATATTCAGAGTTGTGTAAGCATCACAAACACAACTTTAGAACATTTTTATCACCCTCCTAAAAGAAACCGCATTCCCTTTTGCTGTTAGTTGCCAATCATCACACCTCTCCTCATCCCTTACTTTGTTTCTATAGATTTGCCCCTTCTGAACATTTCATAGAACTGAATCAAATAATATGTGGTGTTTTGTAACTGTATTATTTCACTTAGCATAATCTTTTCAAGGTTAATGCATATTGAAGCATGTATCAAGATTTCATTTGTTCTTATTGCTAAACAATATTTCATCTCATAGGTGTACCACGTTTTGTTGATCCACGTATACCACATATTATGCCACATGTTAACCATTGTTTAGGTTGTTTTCACATTTTTCCTCTTATTAATAATGCTATATTTGTTTTTTTTATAGAGGTATATGCTTATTTCTTTTCAGCCTAAACCTTGTAGTGAAATTGCACTAATCGATTAAATAGTAATTCTGCGTTTAACCTTTTGATGATTTGCCAAACTGATTTGCTAAGCAGTTGCACCATTTTATAGTCCCAGAAGCAATGTGTGGTGGGTCCAAGTTTTCTTAATCTTTATGAACTCCTATTGTGACCTGATTTTTTAATTTGAGCCATACTAGTGGAGAAGGAACTGGCAACCCACTCCAGTGTTCTTGCCTGGAGAATCCCAGGGATCGAGGAGCCTGGTGGGCTGCCGTCTATGGGATCACACAGAGTCAGACACGACTGAAGCGACTTAGCAGCAGNCTATTGTGACCTGATTTTTTAATTTGAGCCATACTAGTGGAGAAGGAACTGGCAACCCACTCCAGTGTTCTTGCCTGGAGAATCCCAGGGATCGAGGAGCCTGGTGGGCTGCCGTCTATGGGATCACACAGAGTCAGACACGACTGAAGCGACTTAGCAGCAGTGGGAGCGAAATGGATTCTCAGTGTGGTTTTGATTTACATTTCCCAACTAACTAACGCAATTGAGCCTCTTTTCAAATGCTTGTTTTTTGTTTGTAATCTTCTTTGGAAAAATACCTATTGAATCTTTTGCTTATTTTGAAGTTATTTTGGGTTATTATTTTTTTTATAATTGAGTTGCAAGAGCTCTTTATATATTTTAGATACGAGTACCTTGTCAGATATATGCTTTGCAAATGTTTTCCCTCATCATGTAGGCCATAGTTTCACTTTCCTAATAGTGTTTTTTTAAGCACAAATGTTCTTAATTTTGATGAAGTTCAATTTATCTTTTTAAAAATTTTGTTGCTCATGCTTAGCGTCATGCTCAAGAAACTGCTACCAAATCCAAAGCTGATTTCTGGATACTCAATTATATTCCTCCAGTCTGTCTATATATTTATCCCAGACTGGTACCATGCTGTCTTATTAACAGCTGCTTTATGTTCTCCAGCTTTGTTTTTCCTTCTCAAGATGGTTTTGGCTATTTTGAGTCCTTTGATTTTCCAGGTAATATCCAACAAGTATCAGCTTGTTGGTTTCTACAAAGAAACTAGTTGAAATTCTGTAAAACTTTCAGCGAGTCTGTACATCAATTTGGAAGGTTTTGCCACCTTAACCATGTTAAACCTTCTCAATCGTGATTATGGGATGTCTTTCCATTCATCTAGAGCGTCTTTAATTTCTTTCAACAACGTTTTATAGATTCCAAAGTGTGACTCTTATCCTTTTTTTAATTTTACCCTCTTGGGAGTTAGCATGTACAGCTGCCAATCTCAATCCAGCTCAGGTCCATATATGCCTTCATTCCTCCACACATTCATCTATTAATGATATCATGCCTACCTCTGTGGAAGGCACTGTTGAAGCAGATCTATTACTTGGGGAAGCTGACTTCTCAACAGAGAGGGGCTGTAGAATGTCCTGGGCGGCCGGCGAAAGACCTATGCAAGGTACTGGGAAGGAGTAAAAGAGGTAGTCTGCATAAGGAAAAACATCACTTTTGAGCTGAATCTTAACAGCTAAATAAGAAGCTCTTATCATTCATCAGATTTTATGACATACCTGTGATATGCCAGGCAATATTACATATTAGTGAATGAGCGTGCATGCTAAATCCCTTCGGTCATGTATAATTCTTTGTGACCTCTTGGACTGTAGCCTTCATGGCTCCTCTGTCCATGAGATTCTCCAGGCAAGAATACTGGATTGGGTTGCTGTGCCCTCTTCCAGATCTTCCTGACCTGCATCTCTTATGTCTCCTGCATTGGTAGGCATTACCCTTCTTTATTAAATTTATTTCTAAGCAGCACTTTTTTCTTGATGCTATCATTAAATGGAATTATTTCTTAATTTCATTTGTAGGTGCTTATTGCTTAGAGTCTAGGAATATGATTTTTTTAGTTGATCTTGTATCTATAACCTTGCTGAACTCATTTAGTAGTTTTAATATTAGATTCCTTAGAATTTTCTATGTGCAGGATCATGTTATCTGTGGAGATAATTTTGTTTCTTCTTTTCCAACCTAGATGCCTTTTATTTTATCTTCATGTCTTAATTCTTGACTAAAAGAGAAGTAGACCAAGGAAACTTTCTTGTCTTGTTCCTGATCTGTAGAGAAAAGCATCCAGTCTTTCATAATTAAGTTGATGTTAGCTGTGGGATTTTTTTATCACTGTGGATGCCCAGTTGCTCAGTCATGTCCCACTCTTTGTGAACCCATAAACTATAGCCTGCCAAGTTCCTCTGTCCATGGGATTTTCCAGGCAAGAATACTGGAGCAGATGACTATTTCCTTCTCCACGGAATCTTCCTGACCCAGGAGTCAATCCCAAGTTTCCTGTGTCTCCTACATTGGCAGGCAGATTCTTTACCATTGAGCTACATGGGAAGTATATGCACTTTATCATGTTGAGTGAGTTTTCTTCTATTCCTAGATTGTTGACTGTTTTTGTCATGAAACAGTATTGAGTTTCGTCAAGTGCTTTTTCTGCAATTTAGTGATGATTATCTTGTTTTGGTTTTTAATTTTATTGGTTGATATGTTCTATTACATTAGCTGATTTTATGCATATTAAACCATCCTTGCTTCCCTAGGATAGATCCCAGTTGTTCATGATGCATAAATATTTGTTTGTCAGCAGCCATGAAATTAAAAGATACTTGCTCTTGGAAGAAAAGCTATGACAACCTAGACAGCATATTAAAAAGCAGAGACATTACTTTGCTGACAAGGGCCCATGTAGTCAAAGCTATGGTTTTTTCCAGTAGTCATGTATGATGTGAGATTTGGACCATAAAGAAAGCTGAGCACTGAAGAATTGATGCTTTTGAATTGTGTTGCAGAAGACTCTTGAGAGTCCCTTGGACAGCAAGGAGATCAAAACAGTCAATTGTAAAGGAAATTAATCCTGACTAATCCTTGGAAGGACTGATGCTGAAGCTGAGGCTCCAATAATTTGGCCATCTGATGTGAAGAACTGACTCATTAGAAAAGACCGCTATACTGGGAAAGATTGAAGGCAGGAGAAGAAGGGGACAATGGAGTAGAAGATGGTTGGATATCATCACTAACTCAATGAGCATGAGTCTGAATAAGCTCCAGGGATTGGTGATAGACAGGGAAGCCTGGCATGCTGCAGTCCATGGGGTTGCAAAGAGTCAGACATGACTGAACGACTGAATTGAACTGATTCATGAGAGATACTGATCTATAGTTTTCTTATCTTATGTCTTTTCAGTTCTTTAAATATTTTGTAGAATTCGCCACTGAAATCATCTATATTTGGGCTTTTCTTTGTGGGTGTGTTTTTGAATACTAGTTTAATCTTTGTATTTGTCATAGTATGCTGATATTTCCTATTTCCTTTTATAGAGGTGTGCTTTGAATAAATTAAATTAATTCAATGAATAAATTAAATTAAAATTCATTGATGAGTAATGTCTCAGAACCCATAAAATTTTGGCTTTTATGTATGCAGTATATTATGTCAGTTTATGTTCTTGAAAATCTGATCTCTTTAATGTAAATATGTCTGAAGTTTTCTGTTTTTTATTGTATCACAACTGGTTTTATCTCACAAATTACAAACAGTTTTCACCTTAAAATATCATTTAACTCATTAATTATTTTTTCCTTTTTACAAATGAAAACCAGCTGTCAGAAAGTTTATGTGACCAGCTTTGGTCCTAAAGCTAATTAATCTCACTAAGATTTAAAAATAGATCCTTTTATTCCACCTCCTATAATTTCTCCCTTCTCCCTGTATTTATATTTAATAAGTTGATTACCAGTTTGGACTTAGCAATTTCCCAACTTATATTTAAATCTGTAATGCCACTTTAAAAATATTATGAGAAGTGACTAAAGATACACTGATTTTTCTTCCAGTCTGTCTTACAGCCTCAAACGTTGAAATTTTGAAAACTCTGAGCTAGGGTGTTTCTCTTTTTGGCTCTGATAGAATAGCTTGTGTTCAACAAGTACACAAGGTAGAACAATTACCAAGGATAAGTAAAAATACAAAAGGCATAGAAAAGCACCCAAAGCATCAAGTACCTGGGTTTTAAAGATTCTGAAGGAAAGGGTAAGATAAACCTGACCTTCTGTCCCACTTTTCTTTAAAATTGTTCTCTGGTTCATAAGCAGGATGGGCAGAGAACTGTGGCACAGAGCTTTTGACTGTTCCCTCAGGTTGAGTAGATGAAAGATGGAACTCAGGGTTATGAAGTAAGTCAGGAGTGCAGAGGCCAAGGTTCTAGAGAGAAGGGATCAACAAAAACCAGATGGATTTGACATTCTGTGGTTCTTTCCAATTGAAGCATTTATTGATTCGTATTCTGGGCAGGGCAGAAGGCTAAAAAGCCAAGCAGAAAGGAATGGAGGCTA
The DNA here is from genome assembly GCA_006410675.1 of Oreotragus oreotragus. Classification (NCBI taxonomy): domain Eukaryota; kingdom Metazoa; phylum Chordata; class Mammalia; order Artiodactyla; family Bovidae; genus Oreotragus; species Oreotragus oreotragus. Next base: position 140,764 of record SJYX01006534.1, read on the forward strand.
AAAATCTAGGTGAAGTTTCTGCTGGAATCCTGATTTTAGCAATACAAAAATTGGAGTTCATTTTTGAACTCCAGTAGAATTGCTCAATGTTTGGGAGTTTGTGTAAAAAAATAAATAAATACAAAAAAAAAAAAAGAAAATAGATAGGGATATGGAGAATTAATAAACATTATAATCAATAATGAATCAAATAAAAATTTGCTAACTGAACATTTATGTAGAATTTATAAACCCAGTACGGTTTAATAGCAAAAGTGAAAACTAATGTACTACAGACAGGTCAGTAGAAAATATTCACATAGAAGCCATTATGGAAAACATAAAAGAACATTTGAGGTATATGGGCTAGTACAAAAAAAGTTAATCATATATGTAAAGTTATAAAAGGAGAGGAGAGAACTGAATAAGGTTGAAACAAACTTTAAAAGATACGACGGCCAAAATTTTTCCATAGCTGCTGAACTGCTTCCATGTATGGATCTAGAAAGTTTTCCTCTAAACTCTTCAGTTCAGAGGTTCGGTTCAGTCGCTCAGTCATGTCCGACTCTTTGCGACCCCATGAATCGCAGCACGCCAGGCCTCCCTGTCCATCACCAACTCCTGGAGTTCACTCAGACTCACATCCATCAAGTCCGTGATGCCATCCAGCCATCTCATACTCTGTCGTCCCCTTCTCCTCCTGCCCTCAATCCTTCCCAGCATCAGAGTCTTTTCCAATGAATCAACTCTTTGCATGAGGTGGCCAAAGTACTGGAGTTTCAGCTTTAGCATCATTCCTCCAAAGAACACCCAAGGACTGATCTTTAGAATGGACTGATTGTCCTAGCAGGGAGGGGGGTTCATGTTTGGGAGTTCGTGTAAAAAAATAAATAAATACAAAAAAAAAAACAAAAACAAAACAAAACAAAACAAAACAAAAAAAAAACAGGGAATTCCCTGATTTTGAACAGAGTTCAATCCCTGGTTGGGGAACTAAAATCCTGCAAACCACTTTGGTGGATCAGATGGTAAAGAATCCACTTGCAATGCAGGAAACCTAGGTTAATTCCTATGTTAGGAAGATGTCCTGGAGAAGGGAATGACTGTCCACTCCAGTATTCTTGCCTGGAGAATTCCATGGAAAGAGGAGCCTGGCAAGCTACAGTCCATGGGGCTGTAGAGTTAGACACCACTGAGTGACTAACACTTTTACTTTCAAGCCACATGGTACAGCAAAAGCAGACAATCCCCTCCACCCCTCCAAAAAAAACCCCACACATTCACACATCTAGGATCATGATGGGCTGACCAAAGATAAAGGGAATATCTTTAAAGAATTACTATATGTATAAAACTGTAAAAACTCCATATAAAAACTACTAGAACTGATAACTGAATTCAACAAGGTAGCAGGATATAAGATGAACATACAGAAATCAGTTGCATTTCTTTTCACTAATAATGAGATATCAAAAAGGGAATGTAAACAAACAATCCCCTTTAAAATCACATTAAAAAATACTTTGGAATAAATCTCACCAAGGAGGTCAAAGATTTACATGCTGAGAACAATAAAACATTAATAAAGGAAACTGAAGATTATTCAAAGAAATTGAAAGATATCCCATGCTCTGGGTTGGAAGAATTAGTATTGTTAAAATGGCTATACTACCTAAAGTAATGTACAGGTTTAATGCAGTTTTTATCAGATTACCCATGACATTTTTCCAGAACTAGAACAAATAATCCTAAAATATGTATGGAACCATAAAAGACCCAACATGGCCAAAACAATTCTGAGGAAAAAGAACAAAGGAGGCATAACCCTTCTAGACTTCAGATAGTATTACAAAGCTATGGTAATCAACACAGCATGGTATTGGCACAAATACAGATGAATGGATCAATGGAACAGAATAGAGAGTCCAGAAGTAAACCCACACTTCTATTGATTAATCTTTGACACAGGAGGTAAGATTATATGGTGGAGAAAAGATAGTCTCTTTAGGAAGTTGTGTCTTAGGATAATCTATAAAAAAATAATAAAAATAACTAAAAAGCTAATGATGGGGGAAAATGGAGCAAAATGTGCCTGGTTACTTCAAAAGACTATAAGGAAGGGAAAAAAGAATAGACTGTGTCATTAGAAAACAAAAGATAAGATAGTAGATAAACTCAAGCATATTAATAATTGCATTAATTGTAAGTGGACTAAATCACCCAAGTAAATGAAGATAAAAAACAATTTATATTGTATATTGTATTCAGGTCAGTTCAGTCGTTCAGTCGTGTCTGACTCTTTGTGACCCCATGAATCACAGCACGTCAGGCCTCTCTGTCCATCACCAACACCTGGAGTTTACCCAAACCCATGTCCATTAAGTCAGTGATGCCATCCAACCATCTCATCCTCTGTCGTCATCTTCTCCTCCTGCCTTTAATCTTTCCAAGCATCAGGGTCTTTTCTAATGAGTCAGTTCTTCGCACTAGGTGGCCAAAGTATTGGGGCTTCAGTTTCAGCATCGGTCCGTCCAATGAATATTTAGGACTGATTTCCTTTACAATTGACTGTTTTGATCTCCTTGCTGTCCAAGGGACTCTCAAGAGTCTTCCCTGACACCACAGTTCAAACAATCAATTCTTTGGTGCTTAGCTTTCTTTATAGTCCAACTCTCACATCCATATATGACTACTGGGAAAACCATAGCTTTGACTAGATGGNTGATCTCCTTGCTGTCCAAGGGACTCTCAAGAGTCTTCCCTGACACCACAGTTCAAACAATCAATTCTTTGGTGCTTAGCTTTCTTTATAGTCCAACTCTCACATCCATATATGACTACTGGGAAAACCATAGCTTTGACTAGATGGATTTTGTTGGCAAAGAGATGTCTCTGCTTTTTAATATGCTGTCTAAGTTTGTCATAGACGAACTCCTTGATTCTTCCAAGGAGCAAATATCTTTTAATTTCATGGCTACAGTCACCATCTGCAGTGATTTTGGAGCCCTCCAAAATAAAGTCTGTAACTGTTTCCATTGTTTCCTCATCTATTTGCCATGACGTGATGGGTCCAGATTCCATGATCTTCATTTTTTGAATGTTGAGTTTTAAACCAGCCTTTTCACTCTTATCATTCACTTTCATCAAGAGGCTCTTTAATTCCTCTTTGCTTTCTGGAATAAGGGTGGTATCATCTGCATATCTGAGATTATTGATACTTCTTCCAGCAATCTTGATTCCAACTTGTGCTTCATACAGCCTGGCATTTTGCATGATATATTCTGCATCTAAGTTACTAAGCAGAATGACAATATACAGCCTTGATGTATTCCTTTCCCAATTTGGAACCAGTCCGTTGTTCCATGTCTGGTTCTAACTGTCGCTTCTTGATCTGCACACAGATTTCTCAGGAGGCAGGTCAGGTGGTCTGGCATTCCTGTCTCTTTAAGAAATTTCCACAGTTTATTGTGATCCACACAGTCAGAGGCTTTGGCATAGTCAATAAGGCAGAAGTAGATGTTTTTCTGGAACTCTCTTGCTTTTTCTGTGATCCAGTGGATGTTGGTAATTTGGTCTCTGGCTCCTCTGCCTTTTCTAAATCCAGCTTGAACATCTGGAAGGNTTCCTGTCTCTTTAAGAAATTTCCACAGTTTATTGTGATCCACACAGTCAGAGGCTTTGGCATAGTCAATAAGGCAGAAGTAGATGTTTTTCTGGAACTCTCTTGCTTTTTCTGTGATCCAGTGGATGTTGGTAATTTGGTCTCTGGCTCCTCTGCCTTTTCTAAATCCAGCTTGAACATCTGGAAGGTCACAGTTCACTTACCTTTGAAGCCTGGCTTGGAGAATTTTGAGCATTACTTTGCTGGCATGTGAGATTAGTGAAACTGTGTGGTAGTTTGAGCATTCTTTGGCATTGCCTTTCTTTGGGATTGGAATGAAAACTGACCTTTTCCAGTCCTGTGGCCACTGCTGAGTTTTCCACATTTGCTGGCATATTGAGTGCAGCATCATCTTTTAGAATATGAAATAACTCAACTGGAATTCTATCACCTCCATTAGCTTTGTTTGTAGTGAGGCTTCCTAAGGCCCACTTGACTTCACACTCCAGGTTGTCTGGCTCCAGGTGAATGATCACACCAACGTGGTTATCTGGGTCATTAAGATGTTTTCTATATAGTTCTTCTGTGAATTCTTGCCACCCCTTCTTAATATCTCCTGCTTCTGTTTGGTCCATGCCATTTCTGTCCTTTCTTGTGCCCATCTTTGCATGAAATGTTCCCTTGATATCACTAATTTTCTTGAAGAGGTCTCCAGTCTTTCCCATTCTATTGTTTTCCTCTATTTCTTTGTACTGATCATTGAGGAACACTTTCTTATCTCTCCTTGCTATTCTTTGGAACTCTGCATTCAGATGGGTATATCTTTTCTATTCTGCTTTGCCTTTAGTTTTAGGGTTGTGCATACAGGTATAGATGCAAAATAGACTCAGATATAGACCCACACATATAGGAATGATTGATTTATGAAAAAGATAGCACTGCAGTGCACTGCAGATACAGGGTAAGAGTGATATTTCCAATAAAACATGCTGGATCAATAGTATGTCCAATGGAAATAAATGACTCTAATCCTAAACAACACCATATAGAAAACTAAGTTTTTATTGTTCACTCAGTTTCAAAGGTAAAATGGTAGACTTTCTAGAAGGTAGCAGAGTTCACTCTTCACTCTGTGAACTTGAGAGGCAGAGATTGCTTAAAACATAAAAAGCACTAAGCTTATAGGAAAAAAATATAGGTGGATTAAATTTCTTTCAGTTCAGTTCAGTCGCTCAGGCATGTCCAACCCTTTCCAACCCCATGAACTCCAGCATGCTAGGCCTCCCTGTCCATCATCAACTCCCGGAGTTTACCCAAACCCATGTCCATTGAGTCAGTGATGCCATCCAACCATCTCATCCTCTGTTATCCCCTTCTCCTCCTGCCCTCAATCTTTCCCAGAATCAGAATCTTTCAATGAGTCAGCTCTTCGCATCAGGTAGCCAAAGTATTGGAGTTTCAGCTTCAGCATTAGTCCTTCCAATGAATATTCAGGACTGATTTCCTTTAGGATGGATTGGTTGGATCTCCTTGCAGTCCAAGGGACAGTAAAGAGTCATCTTCAACACCACAGTTCAAAAGCATCAGTTCTTTGGTGCTCAACTTTCTTTATAGTCCAACTCTCACATCCGTACATGACTACTGGAAAAACATAGCCTTGACTAGATGGACCTTTGTTGACAAAATAATGTCTCTGCTTTCCAATATGCTGTCTAGGTTGGTCATAACTTTCCTTCCAAGGAGTAAGAGTCTTATAATTTCATGGCTGCAGTCACCATCTGCAGTGATTTTGGAGCCTCCTAAAATAAAGTCTGACACTATGTCCACTGTTTTACCCATCTATTTGCCATGAAATGATGGGACCGGATGCCATGATCTTAGTTTTCTGAATGTTGAACTTTAAGTCAACTTTTTCACTCTCCTCTTTCACTTTCATCAAGAGTCTCTTTAGTTCTTCTTCACTTTCTGCCATAAGGGTGGTGTCATTTGCATATCTGAGGTTATTGATATTTCTCCGGGCAATCTTGATTCCAGCTTGTGCTTCCTCCAGCCCAGCTGTTCTCATGATGTACTCTGCATATAAGTTAAATAAGCAGGGTGACAATATACAGCCTTGACGTACTCCTTTTCCTATTTGGAACAAGTCTGTTGTTCCATGTGCAGTTCTAACTGTTGCTTCCTGACCTGCATACAGCCTTCTCAAGAGGCAGGCCAGGTGGTCTGCTATTCCCATCTCTTTCAGAATTTTCCACAGTTTATTGTGATCCACACACTCAAAGGCTTTGGCATAGTCAGTAAAGCAGAAATAGATGTTTTTCTGGAACTCTCTTACTTTTTCTATGCTCCATCAGTTGCTTTACATGAAATTAAAAAGATGCTTGCTCCTTGGAATAAAAGGTATGTCAATCCTAGACAGCATATTAAAAAGCAGAGACATCACTTTGCTGACAAAGGTCCATATGGTCAAACCTATGGTTTTTCCAGTAGTCACATATGGATGTGAGAGTTGGACCATAATGAAGGTTGAGCACCGAAGCAATGAAGCTTTTGAATTNCAGCGGATGTTGGCAATTTGATCTCTGGTTCCTCTGCCTTTTCTAAATCCAGCTTGAACATCTGGAAGTTCATGGTTCACGTACTGCTGAAGCCTGGCTTGGAGAATTTGGAGCATTACTTTACTAGTGTGTGAGATGAGTGCAATTGTGCGGTAGTTTAAGCATTCTTTGGCATTGCCTTTCTTTGGGATTGTAATGAAAACTGACCTTTTCCAGTCCTGTGGCCACTGCTGAGTTTTCCAAATTTGCTGGCATATTGAGTGCAGCACTTTCACAGCATCATCTTTCAGGATTTGAAATAGCTCAACTGTAATTCTATTACCTCCATTAGCTTTGTTCATAGTGATACTTCCTAAGGCCCACTTGACTTCACATTCCAGGATGTCTGGCTCTAGGTGAGTGATCACACCATTGTGATTATCTCGGTCGTGAAGATCTTTTTTGTACAGTTCTTCTGTGTATTCTTGCCACCTCTTCTTAATATCTTCCGCTTCTGTCAGGTCCATACCATTTTTGTCCTTCATTGAGCCCATCTTTGCATGAACTGTTCCCTTGCTATCTCTAAGTTTCTTGAAGAGATCTCTAGTCTTTCCCATTCTATTGTTTTCCTCTATTTCTTTGCATTGATCACTGAGGAAGGCTTTTTTTTCTCTCTCCTTCCTATTCTTTGGAACTCTGCATTCAAATGGGTATATCTTTCCTTTTTCCTTTGCTTTTCACTTCTCTTCTTTTCACAGCTATTTGTAAGGCTTCCTCAGACAGCCATTTTGCTTTTTTGCAAATAATAAAAAAATTAATTTGTTGACTCTGTAAACCATTCACTGTCCAAATAAATCTTTTCATCTTTAAATTCTTCTTGATTTGGAAAAATGACACCCAGAAGATATTCTCCCATCATAACATTACCCATGCCTGGAATCAATCTGTCTCTTTCCATTTCTGTCCTCTATGTTTAATGTGTCTTTTTTTGTGGACCTTCCCTTACAGGTCTAATTTTACACATCCCTTAGGCACAGGGAGTATCTGTAGCTCCACTTACGATATCTTGAAAATCAATTATTAAAGCCTGAATATTTTAATATTTCCAGTCATCCCTTCTCAAGTCAGTGAATTGTTTTTTATACTCGTGAAGCCTACAGTCTCAGTCTTTAAGGAGACAGCTTCCAAACTACTCTTACTATGGAAATTTAAGAAGCATTTCTCAATTATTTTTTTGAATCTTAGCTTGCTTTGGAAGAATGATCCAATCTATTCTTTCAGAGTTTGCTCCACTGTGGAGACTCAATATGAATTGGTAACAGCTAATTCATTTTCCTCCTTTATATATCTTTTGAGTAATTATATCTGAAGGCATTAACTTTTCCTTTTAATATATCATTTTTCCAATTTATATCTCTAAATATTGGATTGATCTTTTCCAAAACGATATCTTTCTTCTTCCAGTTGAATCATATCTTCCTTCCTGCTCCTCCTTTCCATCTTCCATCCCTTCCTTCCTTCTCTTACTTGTTCTCTCTTTCTCTTATTCATCTACTACTCCTTTTCATTTGAGCATCTTTTGCAAATCACCATATTTTTTCTTTGAGGAAACCTGATTGCTTGATCTTTTCCAAAACGATATCTTTCTTCTTCCAGTTGAATCATATCTTCCTTCCTGCTCCTCCTTTCCATCTTCCATCCCTTCCTTCCTTCTCTTACTTGTTCTCTCTTTCTCTTATTCATCTACTACTCCTTTTCATTTGAGCATCTTTTGCAAATCACCATATTTTTTCTTTGAGGAAACCTGATTGCTAGGCAGTGTTTTATCAAAGCCCTGTTTAATTACCCATCTATGTGTATGACTGAGTAATTTTAACCAACATTTGATTTTTTATTTTAACCAAAAAAAATTGTATATTCCCTTTATAATATATATCTACATTCCTTTTATTTGTTCATGGAGGAAAGCTATAATGTTTCTCTGGGTGAATTTGAGTCCTAGATTCCTGATTCAAAGAAATAAAAATATATCCTAAGCTCTTGGATTGTTGTTCAGTCATCAAGTCATGTCTGACTGTGTGACTCTGTGGACTGCACCGTGCCAGGCTCCCCTGTCCTTCACCATCTCTGGAGTTTGCCCAAATTCAGGTCAAAATGAATTCAAGATGACAAGTATAATGTTTCTCTGGGGTGAATTTGAGACTTAAAATTCCTTGATTCCTGATTCAAAGAAATAGAAATATATCCTACATTCTTGGATTGTTGTTGTTGTTCAGTTACCAAGTCATGTCCAACTCTGACACTCCATGGACTGCAGCATGCCAGGTCTGTCCTTCACCATCTCTGGAGTTGACCCAAGTTCATGTCAATTGAATCACTGATGCAATCCAGCCATCTCACCCTCTTGGATTAGAAGAATTAATAGTTGCTAACATGGCCATAATATTTACCGATTTAATGTGATCCACAGGCAATGCATGGGACACAAGAGATGTCAGTTCAATTCCTGGATCTAGAAGATCCCCTGGACGAGGAAGTGGCAACCCACTCTAGTGTTCTTGCTGGGAAAATCTCATGACAGATGAGCCTGGTGGTCTACAGTGCATAGTGTCAAAAAGCGTTGGACACAACTGAGTGATTAAACACACACACACACTATCAAATAACCATAAGCTTTTCACAGAATTAAAGCAAATAATCCTAAAATTTATATGGAACCATAAAAGACCCAGAACTGCCAAAACAATCCTGAGGAAAAAGAACAAAGCAGGAGGAATAACCTTCCCAGACTTCAGAAAAACCTACAAAGCTACAGTAATCAAAATAGTGTGTTATTGGCACAAAAACAGACACATTGACCAATGGAACAGCTCAGAAATAGAATTACACATATATGATCAATTAATCTGCAACAAAAGAGGAAAGAATATACAATGCAGAAAAGATAATATCTTCAAGAAGTGGTACTGGGAAAGTTTGACAGCTGCGTATAAATCAATAAAGTTAGAACACACCCTTATGCCATACAGAAAATGAACTCAAAATGAATTCAAGACAAGTACAAGACAATGACACCATAAAACTCTTCAAAGAGAATATAGACAAAATATTGTCTGACATATCATACCCATGTTTTCTTAGGTCAGTCTTCTAAGGCAATAGGAATAAAAATAAAAGATAAACAAATAGGACCTAATCAAACTTATAAGCTTTTATATAGCAAAGGAAATCACTGTTGTTGCTTTTCTGTCACTGAGTCACGTCCAATTCTTTGTGACCCCATGAAATGCAGCTCACCAGGCTTCCCTGTCCTTCATTATCTCTCAGAATTTGCTCAAATTCATGTCCATTGAGTCTAAGATGCCATCTAATAATCTCATCCTCTGTCGTCCCCTTTTCCTCCTGCCCTGAATCTTTCTCAGCAACAGAGTCGTTTCCAGTAAGTCAGCTCTTTACATCAGGCCAAATTATTGGAGCTTCAGCTTTAGCATCAGTATTTCTGATTAATATTTAGAGTTGATTTCCTTTGGGATTGACTATTTTCATCTTGCTGTCCAATGGACTCTCAAGAGTCTTCTCCACCACTGCACTTCAAAAGCATCAATTCTTTGGTGCTCAACCTTTTTTATGTTCCAACTCTCACATCCATACCTAACTACTGGAAAAGCCATAGCTTTGACTAGAGGGAACTTTGTTGGCAAAATGGGTTATCTGCTTTTTAATATGCTGTCTAGGTTTGTCATAGCTTTTCTTCCAAGTAGCAACATCTTTTAATTTCATAGTTGCAGTCACTGTTCACAGTGATTTTCGAGCCCAAGAAAATAAAGTCTGTTATTTCTTCCATTATTGCCCCATTAGTTTGTCATGAAGTGACAGAACAAGATGCCGTAATCTTAGTTTTTTCAATGCTGAGTTTTAAGTCAACTTTTCCACTCTCTTCTTTCACCTTTATCAAGGGTCTCTTTGGTTCCTCTTAGCTGGACTGGAAAAAGTCAGTTTTTGTTCCAATGCCAAAGAAAGGAAATGCCAAAGAATGCTCAAACTGCCACACAATTGCACTCATCTCACACGCTAGTAAAGTAATGCTCGAAATTCTCCAAGCCAGGCTTCAATAGTACGTGAACCATGAATGTTCAGATGTTCAAGCTGGATTTATAAAAGGCAGGAGAACCAGAGATCAAATCACCAACATTCATTGGATCATCAAAAAAGCAAGAAAGTTCCAGAAAAACATCTACTTCTACTTTATTGACTATGCCAAAGCCTTTGACTGTGTAGATCACAAAAAACTGTGGAAAATACTTAAAGAGATAGGAATGCCAGACCACCTGACCTCCCTCTTGAGAAATTTATATGTAGGTCAGGAAGCAACAGTTAGAACTGGACATAGAACAACAGATTGGTTCCAAATAGGAAAAGGAGTACATCAAGGTTGGATATTGTCATCCTCATCACCCTGCTTATTTAACTTCTATGCAGAGTACATCATGAGAAATGGACTGGAAGAAACACAAGCCGGAATCAAGATTGTTGGGAGAAATATCAGTAACCTCAGATATGCAGATGACACCACCCTTATGGCTGAAAGCATGGAAGAAGTAAAGAGCCTCTTGATGAAAGCGAAAGAGGAGAGTTAAAAAGTTGGCTTAAAACTCAACTTGTCATGGCATCTTGTCCCATCACTTCATGGCAAATAGATGGGGAAACACTGGAAACAGTGATGACTTTTTTGGGGGGGACTTCAAAATCACTGCTGATGGTGCTTGCAGCCATGAAATTAAAAGACGCTTGCTCCTTGGAGGAAAAGGTATGACCAACCTAGACAGCATATTAAAAGGCAGAGACATTACTTTACCAACAAATGTCCATCTAGTCGAGGGTATGGTTTTTCCAGTAGTCATATATGGATGTGAGAGTTGGACTATGAGGAAGGCTGAGCACTGAAGAACTGATACTTTTGAACTGTGGTGTTGGTGAAGACTATTGAGGTCCCTTGGACTGCAAGGAGATCCAACCAGTCCACCCTAAAGGAAATCAGTTCTGAATATTCATTGGAGGGACTGATGCTGAAGCTAAAACTCCAGTACTTTGGCCACCTGATACAAAGAACTGACTCATTCGAAAAGATCCTGATGCTGGGAAAGATTGAAGTAATAAGAGAAGGGAAAAACAGATGATGAGATGGTTGGATAGCATCACCAACTCAATGGACATGAGTTTGAGTAAACTCTGGGTGTTGGTAATGGACAGGGAGGCCTGACATGTTTCAATCCAAGGGGTCGCAAAGAGTCAGACATGACTGAGTAACTGAACTGCACTGCACTGCTTTCTGCCATTGGGGTGGCATCATTTGCATATCTCAGGTTATTGATATTTCTCCTTGAAATCTTGATTCTATCTTGTGATTCATTCAGCCTGGCATTTTGCATGATGCACTCTGCATATACGTTAGATAAGTGGAGTGAAAATATATAGCCTTGATGTCCTCCTTTCCACTCCTTTTGAACCAGTCCATTGTTCCGTGTCCAGTTCTAACTGTTGTTTCTTGAACTGTATACAGGTTTTTCAGGAGATTAGTAAGGTGGTCTGGCATTTCAATCACTTCAAGAATTTTCCACAGTTTGTTATGAACCACACAGTCAAAGACTTAAACGTAGTCAATGAAGCAGAAGTAGATGTTTTTCTGGAATTCTCTTGCTTTTTCTATGATCTAACAGATGACAATTTGATTTCTGGTTTCTCTGCCTTTTCTAAATCCTACTTGTCTATCTGGAAATTCTTAATTCACCTATTGTTGAAGCCTAGCTTGAAGGATTTTGAGCATTACATTGCTAGCAAGTGAAATGAGCACAATTGTATGGTAGTTTGAACATTCTTTGGCATTGCCCTTCTTTGGGATTGGAATGATAACTGACCTTTTCCAGTCCCATGACCATTGCTGAGTTTTCCAAATTTGCTGGCAAATTTTCCAGCACTTTAACACCATCATCTTTTAGGATTTAAAATTTTAGGATTTCCATGGTGGTCAAGTAGTTAAGGGGCTTCACTTGTTGCTCAGCTGGTAAAGAATCTGCCTGCAATGGGGGAGACCTGGGTTTGACCCCTGTGTTGGGAAGATCCCCTGGAGAATGGAAAGGCTACCTCTCCAGTATTCTGGCCTGGAGAATTCCATGTGGTGTATAGTCCATGGGGTCACAAAGAGTCCGACACAACTGAGCAATTTTCACTTTTACTTTCCAGTGGTTAAGACTCCGAGCTTCCATGGAATGCTTCTCAGCCATAAAAATTGTGAAAGAATGCCATTTGCAGTAACACACATGGACCTAAAGATTATACTAAGTGAAATAAATCAGAAAGACAAATACTGTATGATATAATTTATACGTGGGATCTAAAATATGATACAGATGAACTTATGTACAAAATAGAAACAGACTCTAGACAGAGATTAGACTTGTTGTTGCCAAGGGGGAGGGCTGGTGGAGGAGGGATGGATTGGAAATTTCAGATTAGCAGATACAAACTAGTTTATATAGAATGGATAAACAACAAGGTCTTACTATATAGCACAGGGAACTATATTCAACATCCAGTGGTAAACCATAAGGGAAAATAAAATGAAAAAGATTGTATGCATATGTATAACTGAATCACTTTTTTGCACACTAGTAATTAACACAACATAGTAAGTCAACTATATTTCAATAAAAAAAAAATTAAGTCTCTAATTTCAAAGAAGTTATCAGAATTTATGTAATAAACAAATTCAAGAACAACTTAAGACCATAAGGTGGAAAACGAACCTTAAAATCCTGTGGACAGTCACATTCATCTAAGGGTTTAGCTCCTGCACTTCCAGATTAAAATGCAGAATGGAATTTGGAGAAATTTAGTCTAGCATTTGGAGAAGGCAATGGCACCCCACTCCAGTACTCTTGCCTGGAAAATCCCATGGACAGAGGAGCCTGGTAGGCTGCAGACCATGGGGTCTCGAAGGGTCAGACACGACTGAGTGACTTCACTTTCACTTTTCACTTTCATGCATTGGAGAAGGAAATGGCAGCCCACTCCAGTGTTCTTGCCTGGAGAATCCCAGGGATGGGGGAGCCTGGTGGGCTTCCGTCTCTGGGGTCGCACAGAGTTAGACACGACTGAAGCGACTTAGCAGCAGCAGCAGCAGTCTAACATTGCCTGACAAGTATGGCACTAACAATTGAAACTGGAACTTCACACACAGTGTCCCATAGCTCATATGGAAATTAGGTGTAACCTAATAGCCTGATCTGCACAGCCCAGAGACATGGTATTGCTTTTGTTTTTTAACTCAGTGTTAACTGGAATGGGTGGGAGTGGTTCCAGGGGATGACACTTTTTTTTCCTATCACAAGGTCCTTATTCCATGGGTTTGGAAACAAATATGGAGATTCTGTTAGTTATTACATATATTTATTACCACTGTACAGTCTGTATAATTAATTTACCTAAGTAATATAAAGGTTAAATGTTGATAAATTGTAAATATCTCACTGACATGCTGTATGTATTATCACTTTTTAAGGTTATTCTCTGTTGTCCAGTCACCCAGTCATGTCTGACCCTGCAACCCCGTGGACTGCAGCACACCAGGCTTCACTGTTCCTCACCATCTCCCAAAGTTTACCCAGGTTCAAGCCCATCGCATTGGTGATGCCATCCAGCCATCTCATCCTCTGACTCCCTCTTCTCCTTCTGCTCTCAATCTTTCCCAGCAGTTATTTACAAATATGTAATCAATACATAACACCATAGAAATACATTTGGTTTTCATATTAATCTTTATCTTTAACCTTTCCAATTTATTTATTATAGTCCTTCTCCAGGGGATCTTCCTGACCCAGGGATCGAACCCAGGTCTCCCACATTGCAGGCATATGCTTTAACCTCTGAGCCACCAGGGAAGCCCAGTAGCAAAATTACCTTTCTTATTTTTTATTGGCTAAGATTTTCAGAACAGTAGAAATGATGATAAAGCATATTCCTGCCTTATTTATAAATTGGAGTGTGAGGGATATCTCCAGTATTTCAAAAATATAGATGTCTTCTTTAAAGAAAAAATTAAGCATGCATGCTTTCTGGTATTTATGAGAGTATAGTTGCTTTACAATGTTGTGTTAGTTTCTGCTGTACAGCAAAGTGAATCAGTTGTGCTCACTCTGTTTTAGATTTCTTTCCCATTTCGATCACCACAGAGCACTGAGTAGAGTTCCCTTTGCTATACAGTAAGTACTCATTAACTATCTAGTTTATGTATTGTACTGTCTACTGTAAATAGTGATGGAATGAACATTGAAGTGTATGTATCTATTCGAAATTATGGTTTTCTCCAGATAAATGGCCAGGGTTGGAATTGCTCGGTCATGTGGTGTACATTTTCTGAAGGTTTTTGTATTGCAGATGTTTTATCTCACATTAAGAATATATTCTTTAATTGATTATTTCTGAATATTCAGAAATTCTCATGTATATATATATATCTGGATTGAATTAGCAAATATTTATTTTGACATTTGTGATGTTGCTTATGAGAAACACTGACTCATAACCTCCATTTCTCGTGATGTATTTCTTGTCAGAGTTTTGTATCATGCTTAGATTCATGTCATGAAGAATAATAGTTTCCCCTCTTTTTACATTCTTTGAAAAGTTTATGTAATATTTTTGTCATCTTGTTTCTATTGCTTTCTTGTTTAATTCAATTAGTTTACAAATATATTCTCTATTATTTTTATCCTTAGAAATGTATTCAGACTTGCTTCCAGCATTTTGGTAAATGTTCCATCTGCCCTCAAAAATAGCCATTTTGCTGCAATTATTGGACATGGTAACCTATACATGTTAATTAGAGCTAGTTTGTTAATGGCGTTATTCAAATCTATATTTCTATATTTGGTACTAGTTATTTAAAATATTTATTAAAAAATTCCTCAATAATTGTTGACTTTTCTATGTTTCTATAATTACGTAGATTTTTGCTTTATATAATTTGTGACTATGTTATCAGATATAGGCACATTTAGAATTTCCTATCGTCTCGATAGATTGACTCTTTTATCACAGTTAAATATGTATTTCATCTCTAGTAATGTTTCTTGCCAGAGTTTTCGTCTGTTATTGTATGGCTCTTCAAGCTTTTAGTAGTTGTGGGTAGTATTCACAATAAACTTTTAAATATAAAAAAAATTTAATATTTTACATCATTAGATTTCACACACACCTTCTTAAACAGTACGTAATTGTTGATTTGTTAATCTGGCATTCTTTTCTTTTCTTAGTACTTTTTAATCTATTTACTTGTAATCAATTAGTGATACACTTAGTTTTATAGCTAATGGTTTTATACCCATTTTACTATATCTTTTTTGCCTTTCTTCTTCTTTTATTAACAATTTTCTTCTAATTATCATAACACTCTCTCAGCTTCTTTATGGTTACTTTGGAGCCAGCAATATATACCCTTGACTTCCTGTAGTGTAATGTGCATTAGTATTTTCATCATTTCTAATACAGTGCAGGGATCTTAGATTAGTAACATCTTCTTTTACTTCTCTTTGTCCTTTGTGCTTTTTTTCTAATATATTGACTCATAAAACTTTACACAATCAATATGAATTCACATTTGCCTATTTATTTCCTCATTCTGATGTTCTTCCTTTGCAAATATTATGCTTTTGTTATAGGTAATTTTCCCTCTACTTGAAGAGCTCCTTTAGAAGTGTGTGCATGCTCAGTCATGTCTGACTCTTTGCAACCCCATGGACTGTAGCTCACTATGCTCCTCTGTCCACAGGATTATCCCAGGTAGAATACTGGAGTGGGTTGCCTCCTTCAAGGGGTCTTTCTGACTCAGAGATTGAACCTGGGGCTCCTGTGGCTCTTGCATTGGCAGGAAGATTCTTTACCACTGGGCCACCTGGGAAGTCTCTGCTTAAACTAAATTCTCTATTTTGTTTTGTTTTGTTTTGTTTTCCCTGAAAACATCTTTCATTTGCTTTCAACCTTTTATAATGAGGTACTTTTTTTTAGTACCACAGGGATGGAGACAGATAACTATTTTCAATGAGAAAAATGCCTTCATTAAATTTTTTTTTTTTTTTTTACACAGGGGAAAGCGCGAACGCAGTCCCCCACTGCCACAAATTATCCAGTCGAGTTTCCCACTTTTGGGGAAATCGCAGGGGTCAGCACATCCGGAGTGCAATGGATAAGCCTCGCCCTGGGAAGACCACCTTCATGATCATGGTATCTCCCCTGCCAGGTAAAGTATCTTCATTAAATTTTTACAAATTATTTTTTAGTTATAGAATCTTACTTTTTATTGTTTTCTCTTTTTTCAGATATTTACCCAGAAGTAGAAGTGCTAAGTCATATGATAGCTCTATTTTTAGTCTTTTTGAAGAAAGTTCCATACTGTTTTCCACAGCATCTGCCTAATGTACATTCCCACCAATAGTGTACAAGCATTCCCTTTTCTCCACATCCTTACCAATATTTGTTATTTGTGTTCTTTTTGATGATAGCCATTCTGACAGGTGTGAGATGATATCTCATTGTGGTTCTGATTTGCATTTCCCTGATAATTAGTGATGTGTATCTTTTCATGTACCTGTTGATCATCTGCATTTCTTTGTAGTGAAGAAGTCTATTCAGTTGTCCTTCTGCTTATTTTTTAGTTCGGTTGCTTATTTTTTTTTTGACATTGAGTTGTATGACCTGTTCATATATGTTGGATATTAATCAGTCACACCTTTTGCATATATTTTCTCTCACTCAGGAGTTTGTCTTTTCATTTTGTTGATGGTTTACTTTGCTGTGCAAAAGTTTTTAAGTTAACTAGGTCTCATTCATTTATTCTTGCTTTTATTTCCTTTACTTTAGGAGATGGATCCAAAGATATTGTTGTGATTTACATCAGGAATGGTCTACTTCTATTTTTCTCAGTTTTATAGTACCCAGTCTACATCTGAGTCTTCAATCCATTTTCAGTTTATTTTTGTATATGATGTTAGAGATTGTTCTGATTTCATTCCTTTACATGCAACTGTCTGGTTTTTCCGGAGAAGGCAATGGCACCCTACTCCAGTACTCCTTCCTGGAAAACCCCATGGACGGAAGAGCCTGGTAGGCTGCAGGCCATGGAGTCGCTGAGTCGGACACGACTGAGGGACTTCACTTTCACTTTTCACTTTCATGCATTGGAGAAGGAAATGGCAACCCACTCCAGTGTGCTTGCCTGGAGAATCCCAGGGACGGGGAAGCCTGGTGGGCTTCCGTCTCTGGGGTCACACAGAGTCAGATACGACTGAAGTGACTTAGCAGCAGCAGCAGCAGCAGCAGCAGTTCGATTTTTCCAGCATTACCTATTGAAGAAACTGTCTTCATTGTATATTCTTGCCTCCTTTGTCCTAGATTCATTGACCATAAGTGTGTGAATTTGGACTCTATATTCTGGTTCATTGTTCTATGTGTCTGTTTTTGTGCCAGTATTATGCTGTTTTGATGACTTCAGGTTTGTAGTGTAGTCTAAAGTCAGGGAGGGTCATTTCTCTAGCTCTGTTCTACTTTCTCAAGATTGTTTTGGCTATTTGGGGTCTATTTTGCTTCCATACAAATTTAGAAAAAATTTTTTCTGGTTCAGTGAAAAGTTTCATTAGTATTATGATAGAGATTGCAATGAATCTGTAGATTGCCTTGGGTAGTATGGTCATTTCAGCAATATTAATTCTTCCAGTATAAGAACATGGTATATCTTTCCATCTGCATTGTCTTCAGTTTCTTTCATCAGTGTTTTGCATTCTTCAGAGTTTAGGGCTTTTGCCTCCTTCGGTAGCTATATTCGTAGACATTTTATTCTCTTTGATGCAGTGGTAAATGGGATTCTTTCCTTAATATCTGATACTTCATTGTGTACACAAATGCAACAGATTTCTGTATATTAATTGTGTATCCTGAAATTTTACCAAATTCATTGATCAGCTCAAATAATTTACTGGTGGCATCTGTAGGGTATATGTTTTTTAAATGTATAATGTTACCTGCAAACAGTGACAGGTCTTTACTTCTAATTTACATCTAATTTGAAAAGACACATGAACCCCAATATTCATAGTAGCATTATTTACAATAACCAAAATATGGAAGCAACCTAAGTGTCCAACAGAAAAAAAGGATAAAGATGTGGTTTATATAGAAAGTGGAATACTATTCAACTATGCAAAACACAAAATTTTACCATTTGCAGCATCATGGATAGACTGGAGGGCATTATACTAAGTGAAACAAGTCAGACAGAGAAGGACACAAACTGTATGATATCATTTATATGTAGAATCTAAAGAATATACAAAAATGAGTGACTACAACAGAAAAAGCAGCACTATGTTACTGTGAAAGTTGTGCTTAGTTTTTCAGATTCTTCTGCTTAACTTGGCTTCTTGGTCACTTACTTTATGCAATAGAAGGATTAGGAAATACTCCAGAAAAAGCATGGCACGATTCCACACTCATTTCCCTATAGTTTGGTTTTATGACCTCAGCCCTTTAGTTGTAACTTGTAGTTATAATTTGTAGAAACAATTTGTAATCCTCAACTCCATTGTTTTGTCTACCCACTTTCTTCAGTTTAACAAAAGCACTGAGCTACTGATCAGCCTGTATAAGTTACACATCAGCCTGCTGAAGTTATACATATGCTACCACCTTGGGTTTAAAATCAGTGAAGAATTTAGGACTTATCTTTATGTCCTGTCTTAACAACCTCGTTCCTCAAATCCTGTCTGCCTTCAGGTGCTTTTCTAATGCCTCTCAATAGCTATTAAAAAAAAATGTTTTTAGCTTTTATATTTTTCACTGCAGGAGAATCTGTCTTTTAAAAACAACTCAATCACAGTTGAAAGAATAAGACAAAAGAATACACAGATCTGTGTTTTGTTTCCAGGGCTCTACCAGCAACAAATGTGACTGAGTACTATACAGTCACACTGTATATATATCAACATCATGAAATTATTATGAAAACTGAATTAATTTAAATAATAGTAAAGTTAAAACAATATCTACACAAAGCACTCAAAAAATAGGTTAACAAGTTTTAAGTTCTGCTTAGTATAACCCCTGCCTTCATCTTCATCTTTATCTCACAAGCTATCCCAGATGCCTGCCTTCCAGCCAAGCTTTAATTCCAGTCTTGGTGGGGGTGGTTTATTCCGTAAGTTGTGTCTGGCTCTTGTGATCCTATGGACTGTAGCCCACCAGGCTCCTCGTCCATGGGATTTCCCAGGTAAGAATACTGGAGTGGATTGCCATTTCCTTCACCAAACTCCAGCCCTACCGGTCTTTTTATAGTTTTGTGAATGCCATGAGATCATTATTCCCTAAAGACTTCACATCTACTGATTTCTGCTTTCACTTCTAGAGTTATTTTCTGATTTCAAGCAAGTTTAAGCTTCTAATGAATTGTTATCATTAGAAACATTTGATTATAATGATTTCAAGTAAGTACTGTAGCCTTGACTGCTCTCTAAGTTGAAGGTCTCATTCTGGGATCTTTGTACATATTTTCCTCATTTCTCAGTCACAAGATCATGTAAGTAATATACAGCACATATTAGCTACCCAGAACTTTTTGTTGAATTATGCTGGAACAATGAAAGGAATCCTGGACCCTCCAAAATGATAAAAATCAACTCATATAGGAGGAAATGGAATGATCGGAGAGAGCTGATAATTATGTATTTGGGGAAATTGAGCTTGAGGATCTGGTGAGACAACTGTGAATTGCTCAGGAGAGAAGAGACATTTTCAACTGTAAAGACAATTCTAACAGTAAGTTCCAGAAATAGAAAGCTGAATAGCTGGGATTAATACCAAGGCAAATCTAGCTAAAATAAATATCAAGCACAATTTTGTCAAGTATGAACTATACCTAATATGGGTATTTTGTTTAACATAGTTAACAGAATACTTTTTTTTTTTTTTTCCTTTTGGGACATCTTTTGAGAATCCTTTATGTAGTCAGTTTTTTTCTTGTCTGTTTCCCTTTTTACCTGCCAGCAATCCACAAAGATATTTTTAACCATATTAAGCCAATCTCTTTCTCCCCAGAGGCCTAAAACCATAAGAAACCACAAATAGGCATGTATATATTTGAAGCTGAAGGTTTGCCAAAGAAAAGTATTCCTGCCAAATCAAACTTGAGACTCTAATGCTTTCACACTTAAAACATTGCAGTTTCATGGTAATGCAACGTCCAAGAAAGCCACAACATTAAAAAAAATTTTCAACACTTCATGATGTGAAAGGATAAATAAATAAAACATAACATTTTGATTAAACTGGAAATCAAATAAAATAAAGGTACATTTTTTTCTTCTTACTAATTTTTTAAAACAGAAATTTAATATATTTTTAAGCCTAAGTAAAACTAAGATGTAAAACATTATAAAGTCTGGTACAAAATACATTTTAAAATTATAAATGCTAAAGTTAAATATATATAAGAAATATTGTAAAGATTCTTTAAAAAGAACCTAATCTCAAAGTGAAAAAAAAACTTTGGTTTTGTGAAATTGCAATGTATAATAAATTTTTTACAGTCTGTTTTTGCTTAATAGTAAACAAGGACTTTCCCAATTTTTAAAGATATTTGTAGTGTTTACAAGTCTTCTGTTTTCAATGAATAGATTTAAAATTATATAGAGACTCCTTTTGATTGTTGTCTTTTTAAAAATGTAGGGTCAGAATACAATTTATTAGTTCATTAATCACATACTGTATGCCTATATTCTTTACTTCCCTGGACAGTAAAGAATTTGCCTGCAAGACCTGGGTTTGATCTCTGGATCAAGAAGATCCCATGGAGAAGGGAATGGCTACCCATTCCAGTATTCTTGCCTGGAGAATCCCATAGACAGAGGAGTCTGGTGGGCTACAGTCCACGGGGTCACAAAGAGTAGGACATGACAGAGTGACTAAGCATGCATACGAACACATGCCAATATTCTAAACACAAGTGCATTAACTCATTTATTTTCAGAACAACATTCTTTAAGTACTATTATCAAATCTATCAAACAGATGACAAAACAACAGCATGAGACTCTGAACCAGTTTCCAAATCTACAGTTTTCAAGTGGCACAATTGAGATTTGAACCTTGAGAAGCCTGTTTTGTGCTTGATCATAAATAGGCTGCCTAGAATTTTTTACCACCTGTTTCCCTCTCAATCTAAACCAATTTGGCTTTCATTACAGTAAAACTCTCTTTGGTAGGGTCATCAAGTCTTTCCTAATTGCCAAATCTCTTGGATGCCTCTCTGAATTTAACTTCTTTACTACAATTAACATCATTATCTAGTTTGTTGTTGAAATTCTTTCCTGTTCGGCTTTCACGAAAACACCCTACGTTTCCTTCTTAACATTCTGGCCACTTAAAAAAAAAAAAAAATTGCTTCTTTCACATACTTTTCCATATCATGCAACCTCTTAGTTGTGTTTTGTTTTTGTTTTATTTTTGAACTCAGCCCTCAGTGAGTTGTCATTACTTAATTTCATTGAAAAGCTAATTCACATGCCTAAGTATTTTCTGGAAATCTATGCCTGGATATCTTATAGGCAACTAAAACTCAACATGGTGAAGCAGTATAGAATGCACTATCTCAAAATATACCATTCTGGCATATTGACTATTTTGAGTCAAATGTAGCTGAAAAAAAAGCATCAGATGCAAGAATGACGCTCTGACTTTCCTTCTTTTTCTTAAAAGTAGATGAAATTGTTATGTAAAAGGTGTCTTCTCTATATCAGAAGGAAAGAAACATTTTCATCACCAAGGATGGGAGGTAAAAAACAAGAAAAACTTACACAAACCTTATTAAACTAATCATTATCCTCCTGGTGACTTCTCCATCAATTAACTACCCCAGCCTAAGTCACTTTGCCTTGTCACATTTTCACAGATCACTACTCTCTGTCTAACTCAGTGTAAGCTTTTAATTCTGCTTTTTTAAATCTTCATATTTCTGGTAAATGTTCCCAGGTATATGTTAAAAAAAAAAAAACTTTAATGGTTTTTTTCTGTAAATCTGTCTTGTGTCAGTTTATGTTTAAGCACTAAGAGAGTAAAGAAAACGATGTCCTCCCCTACGCTGACTAAACTTAATTCTCCAGTTTTTCTTCTAGAAACTGGCTCTTTATAAAGAGGGATATACACGGCACATCTCTCACACATCAAGTCGGCCTTGATTCTCCCTTTTTATTTATCTTTCACTGAACCAGTCATCAGGTCCACCATTTCACACTGAGCCACTGACACTTCCTTGCTATAGACAGGCCTTACAATCTCTTACCAGGATTAGCGTTATACTTCTTCCTCACCACACCTCTCTCCCCCACCATATAAACAGAGTGATCATTATAAAACCAAACTACAGTCGTATCACTTGGCAGCATAAAATCTGTAATGCTCTTGTCTCATCATAGATTCTTCCAGGTTAAAACTTCTAAGCTTGGAGTCAATTTGATAAAACCTTTTCTTACTCTTCCTATATCATATCTCTTCCCTATTTATATGTTACCTCTGAATCTTTCACATACAGAATCACAATATTCACAGGTTCCATATTTGAGAATCTATCTAGTTGCTATAATTTATTTGTAACCACAAAATCAATACTCACAGATCTTTCACAATCATTCATGTTATTTGAGTTCCCCAATGCACAAATTCTCAGTGACAGTCAGAAAGGTGATGCACTGCCTTGTTTTAGCTCAGTCACTATAAAAATGTGTTCTCTTCACCATCTCATTAGTGCTGTGTTGTCCACATTTTTGTGCTTTTTTTGGTGGTGAATTTGCTGTTTAAAATGGACCCCAACCATAGTGCTAAAGTGGTATCTAGTATTTCTAAGTGCAAGTAGGCTATTATGTGCCTTACAGAGAAAATGTATCTGTAATTTAGAAAAGTTACTTTAAAAATAAATAGTAGTGCTGTTGGCTTTGAGTTCAATGTTAATGAAACAACAATGCACGTTAAATAATGTGTCTTTAAACAAAAATACACATAAAGCAAGGACATAATTTTAACTATATTCATTAATAGTATTGTTTTTAAACATACATAAAACAAGAAATTATGTTAATACTATCAATTAAGATTTCAGCACAAAAGAGATGTTGCATAAAATCAAATGTTATAAAAAATATTTATAGTTTTATAAATTATTTTGGAATATAAGAAAGATTCAATAGTTTATTTTTATATTTCTAAAACAAATAACTACTTTCAAACCCCATTCATTGAAAAAGCATAGAAAAATAACAACCTAGTCTAAAAACATAGATGATTCAATAGTAATTAGCACCACTAACACCCAGATTTGGATCTCTAATTATGATGCCCCACTAAAGGAACCAAAACTCTTAAAGAAATGGTTGGTTACAAGTCTAGAGCAAGAAAAGTACAAGATGGTCCTGGAACATCTTGTGCCAGAAACAAAGGACGCTATCAAGTATCACTGGAATCCAGTAACATTCCAAACAAAACTAACTAAAAAAACTAGGAAACCACTGATGTGTTCCCACTGCTTAATATTAGGAAAAGCATAGTGTCAAAGAAAACAGTAACTGCAATGATTGAAACCACAAGCTATATTAAAGTTCATGAATATATATATATTTTTAAAATCTTACTGCTTATCTTTACCTTTGGTGATTTGCTAGGACACACACTCTTTATTCTAAACCAGGGGGTGGCAAATTTCCTGTAAAAGACCACAAAGTAGATATTTTAGAATTTAGGGTCCACATCCAGTCTCTGTTTCTTCTCCCTCTCCTACTCCTTCTCCTTCTTCTTTTCCTCCTCCTTTTTCTTCAACAAGTCTACTTAACGTTGCATGTTCTTCTTTATTCTTATTAATATCCAGTGGAAAATACAGAAAACAATTTTAGCTCACGGGCCACACAAAAAGAGGCATGGGCCATATACAGTACATAGACTATAGTTACCAACACCACTTCTAAAGAAAGTCGAGATAAATATGACAAATTTTATCTAGATTTCTTGTAGAAACTGTACTTTACCTTAACCAAATAGTTAATGAGAAAATTTTCTTTATCAAAGTCCAGCTAATGATCTCAGAAGTAATGATAGAAGTAATGATAGAATTTTAAAAAGCCTTCATTTGTATACCGTGATAAAATAATAGATCTAAGCAATGATCATTACAGTAAAACAGAGTTAAGTAAATACATAGATTAAGTTAGCATCACTTTGATCCACTGGATCCCAAACTTTGTCACCGAGTAGCATTACCTGGTGAATTCTAAAAACCACTGGGGATTCTCGGCCATGGACATGCAGATTTAACTGGCATGGCTAGCACCACGGTCTAGTTTCCCAATTCCTCTGATCATTCTTAACACCGTCAAAAATGGAACAACTAGGTATTATGTACTTTGTGATGAGATATAACGGAACGTATAGCACTGCCAAAATGCACGGTGCTGCTACATATACATTATATGAAAAAAAATCATAGATCTAAACAATGCTATTTAAAAGCAGTGGTCATTATAAGATGAGAACATTTTTTTTTTCTTTTCCATTCACTGATTTCATTCAAATTTTAAGTGGACAATAAATCTATAATTTGGTGAAATTAAATTTTTCTAACTCCATTGTATGTTGCTGCTGCTGCTGCTGCTGCTTTTAAGTCGCTTCAGTCGTGTCCGACTCTGTGCGATCCCATACACGGCAGCCTACCAGTCTCCTCTGTCCATGGGATTTTCCAGGCAAGCATACTGGAGTGGGGTGCCATTGCCTTCTCCATTGAGTGCTTAGTGCAGGTCAAATACCTGACAGTACTAGGGAGGTCCATGCATTCTTTGCACAGAAAACATAAATATGTACTATTTTTACATATAATAGTATGTAAAGCATATAAAGTATAATAGTATTTCTTACTGAACCTAAGAAATCAAAGTTGAAAATACTCTTCTAGATGCAGGAGAGACAATAATTTTTGAAAAAGGAAATTGTAAGAATCAGATTTCACTTTTAGTGCATAATAAAATGATCCAAGATAGTTGCTTACATCTAAAATTTTCTTGTAATATTTTCTTGTCTCTGAAATTTTTAAATTTATCTATCTGAATGACCATTCATATAGCCATTAAGAAGGCTGAGAGCCGAAGGATTGATGCTTTTGAACTGTGGTGTTGGAGAAGACTCTTGAGAGTCCCTTGGACAGCAAGAAGATCCAACCAGTCAATCCAAAATGAAATCAACCTTGAATATTCATTGAAAGGACTGATGTTGAAGCTGAAGTTCCAATATTTTGGCCACCTGACACAAAGAGCCAACTCAATGGAAAAGATCCTGATGATGGTAAAGATTGAAGGCAGGAGGTGAAGCGGATGACAGAGGATGAGATGGTTGGATGGCACCACCAACTCAATGGACATCAGTTTGAGCAAGCTCTAGGAGATGGTGAAGGACAGGGAAGCCTGGCATGCTGCAGTCCATGGGGTTGCAGAGTCGGACACGACTGAGTGACTGAGCAACAAAAATCTGAATGATTCTTGAAAGTGAAGTTGCTCAGTCGTGTCCGACTCTTTGCGACCCCATTGGCTGTGTAGCCTATCAGGTGCCTCCGTACATGGGATTTTCCAGGCAAGAATACTGGAGTGGGTTGCCATTTCTTAAAAACTGATAAAATTTCATGTTTTCTTTTAGAGGAGATTCTCTCTACCATACATCTAATGCTTTTTAAACCAGGTATTATTTTAGCTTTAACTGTATTTAATATATTCTGAATTAAAATTTTCACTTTGAACTTACAGGATATTTTATAATTTTATATCTATAAAAGGATTCCTGTATAAAATAATATTTTTTGGGGGGGATATCTTATAAATCATGCAATCTTTATCTTTTGAGATTGAATCTTTCCAAATAAAATATTATATAGTGAAATGGTCACTCACACTGCTCTCTCATTACTATTTGTTCTTTGATTTTGAGAACAAAGTTGTTATTTTAGGAATAAGTTGGGGTAAGGTAATTATTGCTATGCTTCCTGTTTTTTCTTATATGTTTCATTTACTTTAGCTACATTATTCTTTCTTCCATTTCTCCTGTAATTCAATTCCATTTGTTTTACATCTTCAAGCATTTTCTCAAAATTTTCAGATTGCTTAGGGTTCCCTTTTAGGTTTTCTAAGCCATTACATTACAGCCCATTTCATATACAGTTAGCCTTTGGATAGATGGAATAGGCTGAATTTGTATACTGAATTTAACATGGTCAGTCAATTTCTAGTTAACAATGTACAATACTGTGTTTCTTTACCTTTCTTATCTTTTGCTAGGTTCCTTGTCATACTTTTCATTGCCTTCTTTAATCCATCTACTCAGACCTCCTCAACCCCTACAAGCTTACATCCTATTTTTCTTCAAGAAATTATGAACAATCACAAAGAACCGAACTTCACTCCCAATGTACAGGTCAATTTATCTACATTACCCTATGGTTATATTTTCTCTCTATCCTCAATACTTGAGAGGTCTTCCCCTTCTTCTGCAGAAGGAGTCCAATTCCTACTTCTGGGCTCCTGATTCCATCTCATCTCTTCTTAAGAAGCACCACACCAATGCTTATCCACATTGGTGCTCTTCTCTATCAGCTGCATTGTTCAAGTTCCTCCTATTCTAAATAACTTTGTATCTATTCTTCAGTTTTAAGATCTTTTCAAACAAAATTCTTCCTGCTTGTTCAGTCATTCTTTCCCTTGCTCTCTGCCCTGCTCTCATCCACTCTCCCTTTGCAGAGGAGTTCTTTTGAGTGAAATCTACAAGTCATCCTTCCCATTCATCATTTTGACAATCTTTCTACTGATTTTGTCTTCTTGTTGTTCAGTCGCTAAGTCATGTCTGACTCTGTGACCCCATGAACTGAAGCAGCTAGGCTTCCCTATCCTTCACTATCTTGCGGAGTTTGCTCAAATTCACGTCCATTGAGTCAATAATGTTATCTAACCATTTCATCCCCTGCCACCCCTTTCTCCTCCTGCCCTCAGTCTTTGCCAGCAATGTCGTCTTTTCCAATGAATAGGCTCTTTGACCGGGTGGTCAAAGTATTGGACCTTCAGTTTCAGCATCAGTCCTTCCAATGAATATTCAGGGTGGATTTCCTTTAGGATTGACTGGTTTGATCTCGTTGCTGTCCAAGGACTCTAAAGAGTTTTTTCTGGTACCACAATTTGAAAGCATCAATTCTTCGGTGCTCAGCCTTCTTTATTTTGTCTTTTATATTTTTAAATCATATTTTACCATCCTCCATTGTGGTGTTGTCTTTCTAAGACTTCTTAAATAGTGGCTTTTTTAAAAAAGTGTGCTGTATTCTTTAAAATGTGTGCTGTTTTCTATGCCAGATGTTTGCTTCTTGACCTGATCTCTTCTAAACTTTAGAAAAATATTTATACAAATTACCTAGTGAATAACTACTTGGATGTTTCACATGTGACCCAAGCTCAAATAATCATTCACTACCGTCTCCTTGCTCTCAATCAATGTCCCAGTGTTCTTTCTGCATTTCTCATATTATTTAATAATGCCTCCATCTATATAATACCCAAGATAGGAATTTGTGGAGACAGTCAGGCTACACTTTAATCCTGCTAGCCACATCTACCATTTCATCATTTACATACAATTAAAAAGTGGTTCCTAGACTACTGTGGTGGTGCTGTGGTTGAGAATCCTCCTGTCAATACAGGGGATATGGGTTCAACCACTGGTCTGGGGAGAACCCACATGCTAGGGAACATCTAAGTCCATGCGCCACAACCACTGACCTGGCATGCAACACTCTAGGGCCTGCCCCACAACCACTGAACCAGTCTGCTGCAACTACTGAAGCCCTCATACCTACAGCCTGTGCTCCACACGAAGCTACCACAACGAGAAGAGTCACTCCAACTCTCTGCAACTAGAAAGAAAGAAAGAAAGACAGTGAAGTCACTCAGTCATGTCTGACTCTTTGCAACCCCATGGACTGTAGCCTACCACGCTTCTCCATCCATGGGATTTTCCAGTCAAGAGTATTGGAGTGGGGTGCCATTTCCTTCTCCAGAGCATCTTCCCAACCCAGGGATTGAACCTGGTTCTCCCGCATTGTAGGCAGATGCTTTACCCTCTGAGCCACCAGGGCAGTCCTTGGTGTGACTAGAAAACCCGAGCACAAAAAAAGGCAGTCTGCCTTTCTTCCATTTGTGTTTATGCTGACTTAGCTTGGATCTTTATTACTTATCACTTGAGTAACTACAACAGAGTTCCATGTGATTTGTGTATTGGATTTTACCCCTCAAAACTTTGCAACACACTCAAATCAGTGAGTCTAAAACACACATCTGATTACATTATGCTTGAAAAAAGTCATCACCTAACAACTTCTATACAAGGCGCATCATCTGTCATGACCTCTTCACATTTTATTCATTATTTGAACTGACTTTCTCTTCCCTTCTTTACACACACACACACACACACACACACACACACAGATGGAAAACAGAAGGTACTATATCATTACATACTTCTGTCTGTCCATATTGTTTCCTCTCCTAGAACAGACTTTCTTTCATTTCTTGGTTAGAATACATAATGCATTTAGACTTGACTCATATTACTTACTGGGGGAGGAGTTTTCTAATTGTTTTAGACTTAATCCCTCACCTAAATTACTATAATAGATTTAAATGATTTTTGCCTCTTCATTTCCCCATGAAATTATAATTCCCTTTGGGAGGGGGGTGGTATCATATTCATCTTCCCTTCCTTAAGTGCTTGGTTCATTAGTGAGGTAGGTGGTGGGTCCTTAATAATTGTGGGCATTTTGAATTGAACAAATATATGTACTACATGTTGCCTTGGGGAAAAATGCATAATTGAAGTGCTTTAAGGCTTAAAAATTTTAAAATGGTATGAAAAATGGAATAACCTTTATACTTTTTAGTTCTTTCTTTCTTTGATTACAGACATTTTAATAATAGTATATTATTTGTGTTACAGTGTAATACTGTAGTATTAAAAATAAGGTGAAACTGGAGTCTGCCAAATATTATTTATCAATCTATATATTTAAATACACTACTTTCAAAAGATAAAATTAGTAAATGTTCCACTTAAAAAAATTCGACACAAAGAACACATTTAACAAAATATAAACTATTAATAATAATTTTGATATAAATCAAGGGTTTGAGAGTTTACCTACCATATAGATATTATCTCAGAGAACTTTGTTATTTTGGCTATTGAAATCTGTGAAATCTTTGTTATTTTGGCTATTACTTGAAATGGAGTATAATATATGGTAGTTTTTTTTTTTTTTTTTTACTTTTCTTTTTAAATTTTTCCAAATCAATGAATTAACTATTTTTCATAAATGGCTGCTTCAACTAAGATATTTTTCAAATCTGGGCTCTGATATTCCACAAAGTTAAACACTATAATTATCCAACTGAAACATTATCTCTTGAAATGCATAAAGACATAAATCTCTCTGCCTATTCACAGTGTTCTATTTGTGGATCTCTGCACAAACTGTACTGTATCTTCCCAGGATGACCCCATGGCCTGATAGACACCAGAGAGCTTTAGACCATTCCCTTGCTAGATTGACATGTATATTAGGAGAAGAGACTCTTTAATCTATAACTCTACAGTATATCACATTTCCATTTATATTGTGTCACTACATTTTATTAACGCTTCTTGATATGTTCAAATAAGTTATGCTCTCATGCCAAAAATGACTGTACTGTCTCTGTTTTTACTGGTTTACCATTTTCTCTGGGGAACTGACTAAGAGGCATACTTTTGAGATTGCTGTGAAAGTGAAAGTTAATACTGGATCCTGAGAGAAAAAGTTGAAAGTTTGGGGGGAAAAAAAGAAAAAGTTTTGTTTTCCTATTTTTATTTTTTACCTCTAGTTCTTTAATCTTACTGTTCAAGTTCCTATACATTAAAAATGAAATATGATATACGACCTTTATAAGTGTGTCCAAATCAGGAGACTCAAGTGAAGAATCACTTACATCCAGAGAGAATTAGCTCATCCAAAGGATAAATTTGTTGAAATGTGATTATATGAAAGTAGACAGGGTTTTGGCTAAGGAAATGTCTTCTTGAATACTATTTTTCATATGTTTTAGTCTATGGATCATTTTGGGGACACCAAAGATATCTAAAATTGGCTGACTTATTGAATAATGTTTTCGTCAAGTACAGTCAAACTCGTTTCTACTTCTCTAAGAGTGTAATTCTAGCAACTACTAGAATAATAGATTAATATAGAATAATAGTTCTATGAATAGAGATTTACCATCTTTAAACAACTTCTGGTGATTGTGATGCATTTATGATAATTAGAAAGCCACCAACTTTGGCACTAGACAGACTTGTTTTTGTCCTCTGATTTTATCATTGATTGTTATATAAAAGTCTCTTTGATGTGTTATTTTCTAACAACAACAACAAAAAAATCACCTATCTTATAAAAATCAACACTTCCTGTACATAATAGGAGATAATAAATATTTGGTCTCCATTGCTTTTGAACTGTGGTGTTGGAGAAGACTCTTGAGAGTCCCTTGGACTGCAGGGAGATCCAACCAGTCCATTCTAAAGGAGATCAATCCTGGGATTTCTTTGGAAGGAATGATGCTAAGGCTGAAACTCCAGTACTTTGGCCACCTCATGCGAAGAGTTGACTCTTTGGAAAAGACTCTGATGCTGGAAGGGACTGGGGCAGGAGGAGAAGGGGATGACCGAGGATGAGATGGCTGGATGGGATCACGGACTTGATGGACATGAGTCTGAGTGAACTCCGGGAGTTGGTGATGGACAGGGAGGCTTGGAGTGCTGTGATTCATGGGGTCGCAAAGAGTCGGACACGACTGAGCGACTGAAGTGAACTGAACTGAACTTTCTAACACTTCATCTTTCTTTTTGTTCTCCAAAACCTCAGCTCCTTCTCCTTGACATCTTTGGACTAGGACCTAAAAAACTAGGCAGATATTTTTGAGTTCCTTTGGTAATTTTTGATTGTATTGAGATAACATCTTCACTGCTGGTAATCATCTTGAGTGAGTTTATCCAACCAGTCTGAAATTGAATTACAAAAAACTGTTTGATTGCTTTCTTTTATTAATTCAGATAACAGAATGGTTAAAGGAAAGCCAAACAATTACCTCATTAAAAATCATGAGAACTTTGGTAAATACTTTTTTAGTCTTCATCTCTGTTTAAATATGGAAAAGGGGAGTAATGAAGAGAAAATAAAGTTGATGTTTCTAAACTTAAAAGTAAAGATTCTATTCATTTCCAGATTCATTTACCCTATCACATAAAATCATTACTGCCAATAAAATATTTTTATATTTTGATAAAGTTTTTTTTTTTTTAACACAATGTGAAATGAGCTCAATTCTCATGTGAGCTCATTTCACAAGCTGGCAAGGTAATACTCAAAATCATTCAAGTTAGGCTCCAACAAGAAGCCTATGAATCAAGAACTTCCAGATGTACAGGCTGGATTTAGAAAAGGCAGAGGAGCCAGAGATCAAATTGCCAACATCCATTGGATCATAGAGAAAGCAAGGGAATTCCAGAAAAACATCTGCTTCATTGACTACAGTAAAGCCTTTGATTTAGTGGAAACAAACTGTGGAAAATTCTTAAAGAGATGGAAATACCAGACTACATTACCTGTCTCCTGAGAAACTTATATGCAAGTCAAGAAGCAACAATTAGGACTGGACATGCAAGAATGGACTGGTTCAAAATCAAGAAAGGAGCTCGTTAAGGCTGTGTATTGTCACTCTGGTTATTTAACTTATATGCAGAGTGAAGTGAAGTTGCTCAGTCGTGTCCAACTCTTTGTGACCCCCATGAACTGGGGCCTACTAGGATTCTTTGTTCATGGGATTTTCCAGGCAAGAGTACTGGAATGGGTTGCCATTTCCTTCTCCAGGGGATTTTCCCTACCTAGGGATTGAACTTGGGTCTCCTGCATTGTAGGCAAATGCTTTACCATCTGAGGCCAGCAGGGAATATGCAGAATACATCATGTGAAAAGCTGAGCTGGATGAATCACAAGCTGGAATCAAAGTTGCCAGGAGAAACATCCACAAGCTCAGATATGCAGATGATACCACTCTAATGGCAGAAAGTTAAAAAGCCTCTTGATGAGGGTAAGAGAGGAAAGTGAAAAAGTTGGCTTAAAACTCAGCATTCGAAAGCTAAGATTATGGCATCTGGTCCCAACACTTCATGGTAAATAGATGGGGAAAAAGTAGAAACAGTAACAGATTTTTTTCCCCCCCTTGGGCTCCAAAATTACTGCATACAGTGATTGTAGTCATAAAATTAAAAGATACTTGCTCCTTGGAAGGAAAGTTAAGACAAACCTAGACAGCATATTCAAAGGCAGAGACATCACTTTACTAACAAAGGTCCCTATATTCAAAGCTATGGTTTTTCCAGTAGTCAAGTAGTCAGGAACAAATGTGAGAATTGGACCGTAAAGAAGGCTGAGAACAAAAGAATTGATACTTTTGAACTGGGGTGGTGGAAAAGACTCGAGAGTTCCTTGGAAAGCAGAGATCAAACCAGTCAATCCTAAAGGAAATCAACCCTAAATATTCATTGAAGAACCGATGCTGAACCTGAAGTTACAACACTTTGGTCACCTAAGGCGAAGAGCTGACTCATTGGAAAAGACCCTGATAATGGGAAAGATTGAGAGCAGGAGGAGAAGGGGATGACAGAGGATAAGATGTTTGGATGGCATCACCACGTCAATAGAGGTGAATTTGAGCAAACTCCACAAGATAGTGAAGGACAGGGAGACTTGCTGTGCTGCAGCTTATGGGGTCCCAAAGAGTGGGACATGACTTAGGGACTGAATAACAATTAAATACAGTAGACAGATATAAAAGTATGCATAAGTGTATAGAGCAGATCATCACATTACAAACATATATCCATCAATGTATTAAAACTGAAAATAAAACAAAATATTTATTAATATAGCATTAATAAAATCATTAAAGGTAATATAAATAGCGCAAAATAACTACATTTTTATGTAAAATAACTACCTTTTTCTAAACAAAAATATAGGAGGTGTGTCACTATTTCACATTTTCCAAAATTCCTTAATAAGTGTATCAGTAGAGGCAAGTTGGACTTTTATTACAGTTTCTGCATTTTTTTGCTATATGCTATTCAGTTGAATATTTTGAAGGACAAATTTCACGCAAGTATGTACTTGAAAAGGAAAGGATGTTTAAATATCTTTTTCAATAATTGTGCATATATTTAACTTTGACACAACAGAAAAGCTTTACAAGTGGTAATTTCTTAAAGGTACACTAGAATGTGGAACTAAAACTATCACCCCTCATACCTCCCATTCTTCCACCCCTGTGCTTGTGCATACTCGCTCAGTCATGTCCGACTCTTTGCAGCCCCATGGACTGTAGCCCGCCAGACTCCTCTGTCCGTGGAATTCTCCAGGCAAGAATACTGGAGTGAGTTGCCATGCCCTCCTCCAGGGATCTTTCCAACCCAGGGACTGAACCCAGATATCCTGCATTGTGGTCAGATTCTTTACCATCTGAATCACCGGGGAAGACCCCAAGAATACTGGAGTGGGTAGACTATCCCTTCTCCAGGGGATCTCCTCACCCAGGAGACTATCCCTTCTCCAGGGGATCTCCTCACCCAGGAATTGAACTGGGGTCTCCTGCATTGCAGGCAGATTCTTTACCAGCTGAGCTATCAGAGAAGCCCCTTCCACCCCAAATACAACAAATACTTTATTTTTGCCACTTTATACTAATTTTGCCTGGTTTCAGACTTCATGTAAGTGGAATCTGATTCTGAATACTAGAGAGAGTACAGAAGTGAAGATCAAATAACATCATAGCGTTATTATGAAAACAGTTTTGCCTTTGTAAAACACCTGCAAGAACCTCAGGGCCCATTAGGGTTTCCCCAACTACCCTCTGAGAACAACTGTATTGTAAAATATTTCATTATGTGAATACATATAATTTATTAACATTTTCTATTAATTAACAGATATTTAGGTTGTTTATTGAAAATATTATCCTCCCCCCTACTGTTCTTCTGTCTACTTTTGTTTTATTTGCATCTATTTCTGGGTTCTATAATACTGCATTGTCTTAGCTATCTAATATTTTAACAAGATAACAAAATATTACTTATTACAGCTTTATAGTAACACTAGATATAATGTAGACTAAACCCTCTAATTTCCTTCCTTTAATATTTTGTCTTCACTTTTGACTTCTTGCAGTTCAACATCCCTGTGATTTGTTGTTTTCTCTATGGACTCTTACGAAACATTGGTTAGATTCATTCTAGGTACCTTATGCTTTTTGTTGTAATGGTTAATAAACCTTTAAACATTTTTTTCAGTCTCTAATCATGTTGGTTTATGTAAATACATTAACTTTTTCACAGTGCAAACTTGCTCAATTTATGTATTTGTTTGAATAATTCAGTATAGATTATCTCATGCAAATTCATGCCATCTGAAATAACAATTATATTTCTTTTTGACTATTTATTTTACTTGATATATTGCATTGGATAGAAGCCACCTCAAGAAAAATGTTAAATAGAAGCAATGATATGATATAGTATTGCCTCATTCCCAAGGGAGGCTTCCCTAATAGCTCAGTTGGTAAAGAAACTGCTTGCAATGTGGAAGACTTCAGTTCGATTCCTGGGTCAGGAAGATCCCCTGGAGAAGGAATAGGTTACCCACTCCAGCATTCTTGGGCTTCCCTTGTGGTTCAGCTGGTAAAGAATCCACCTGCAATGTTGGAAGCCTTGGTTTGATCCCTGGGTTTGGAAGATTGAGAAGGGAAAGGCTATCCATTCCAGTACTCTGACCTGGAGAATTCTTGAACTCAAACAGAAAGATTTCATTGTTAATAATTTAGTAAGTAATTAATTAAATTTCATCATCAGGTATATTTTTGCCATGGAGTTTTGAAGAAAGTTCCTTTATTTTTCTGGTTTACATTATTATGCAATGAATGTGAATATTATCAATTCCTTTTTTGCACATAAAATATGAACTTTCTTTTTATATCCTTAATATAGTAAATTATATTAATGAACTTTTAAAATAAATTTGTATTCCTAGGATAAATCCAAATTGATTGTGGCTTTATACACATACATAGTGTGCATGCACACACACAATTAATTTAATTTCAATTGCCAACGTTACATTAAGATTTTTAAAACCTATACTTATGAGAGAGATTGACTGGAACTTGCATTTTCTTACATTGTCTTTGTTAGGTTTGGTATTAAGATAGTCTTAAACCAAGCTATTACGTGTTACTCTTATTTTTGTTGAGTATATAAATTGCAATTTATTTTGTTGGAGGTGGAGTAATTTCTTATTCAGTATCTTTAATGATTAAAGAGTACAAAATGTTTATGTCATTTTTGTTTATTTATTAAGGTAAAACATACACATCATAAAATGTCTATATCTTTAGTGTTAAGTTCCTTGAATTTTAATAACATTATATACCCAACTTTGTATTTCTTTGTGTCCTTTCCTAGCAATCCCTGATAACTCTCCTACTTCCATTCTGGGATACAACAAATTTCTTATTTCTGTCTCCTTGGATTAACTTTACCTGTTCTTGGACTTCATATAAATGGAATGATACAGAATATATCTTTTGGCCTTTGCTTTCTTTCTCTTAATGTAATGTCATTCAAATGCATCCATGTTACTGTATATATGAGTAGTTTATTCCTTCTTTAGCACGTAGTCTTATTCCACTGTATGAATATATCACAGTTTACCTGTTATCTAATAATGGACATTTAGATTCTTCCCAGTTTATGGCTATCATGAATAAGACCATCATGACCTTTTATAAAAGGTGTCTGTGTGGAAATATATTTTCGTTGGGTAAATACCCAGGAAAGGATTGTTGGGTCATTGGCAAATGTGTGCTTAACTGTTGTTGTTCTGTTGGTAAGTTGTGTCCTACTCTCTGTGACCACATGGACTGTATCCATGGGGTTCCCCAGGCAAGAATCCTGGAGTGGGTTGTCATTTCACTCTCCAGTGGATCTTCCTGCGTCAGGGACTGAACTGGTATTTCCCACATTGGCAGGGGGATTCTTTACCACTCTGCCACCAGAAAATTCCATGTGCTTAAGTTTATAGGAAGCTGCAGATCAGGCTTTCAAAGATGTACCAAATTAAACTCCCACATGAGGTATGCATACTCTAGCAGCTTCACATCTTCCATCATTTGGAAATGTCAGGTTTCTTTATTGTTTTGGATTTTCTGGGGGGAGGGGCTTTCCAATGTGTTAAATAGAATCTCATTGTGTTTTTAATTTACATCTACTTGATGCCTAAATTATCACACTTTTTAATGAATTTTTGGCCACTCAAAAATCTTTTATAAAGTGTGTGTTCAAGACTTCTACCAATTTTAGATGTGCTTCTTGTCTTGTTTCTTAAACCAAGCTATTACGTGTTACTCTTATTTTTGTTGAGTATATAAATTGCAATTTATTTTGTTGGAGGTGGAGTAATTTCTTATTCAGTATCTTTAATGATTAAAGAGTACAAAATGTTTATGTCATTTTTGTTTATTTATTAAGGTAAAACATATACATCATAAAATGTCTATATCTTTAGTGTTAAGTTCCTTGAATTTTAATAACATTATATACCCAACTTTGTATTTCTTTGTGTCCTTTCCTAGCAATCCCTGATAACTCTCCTACTTCCATTCTGGGATACAACAAATTTCTTATTTCTGTCTCCTTGGATTAACTTTACCTGTTCTTGGACTTCATATAAATGGAATGATACAGAATATATCTTTTGGCCTTTGCTTTCTTTCTCTTAATGTAATGTCATTCAAATGCATCCATGTTACTGTATATATGAGTAGTTTATTCCTTCTTTAGCACGTAGTCTTATTCCACTGTATGAATATATCACAGTTTACCTGTTATCTAATAATGGACATTTAGATTCTTCCCAGTTTATGGCTATCATGAATAAGACCATCATGACCTTTTATAAAAGGTGTCTGTGTGGAAATATATTTTTGTTGGGTAAATACCCAGGAAAGGATTGTTGGGTCATTGGCAAATGTGTGCTTAACTGTTGTTGTTCTGTTGGTAAGTTGTGTCCTACTCTCTGTGACCACATGGACTGTATCCATGGGGTTCCCCAGGCAAGAATCCTGGAGTGGGTTGTCATTTCACTCTCCAGTGGATCTTCCTGCGTCAGGGACTGAACTGGTATTTCCCACATTGGCAGGGGGATTCTTTACCACTCTGCCACCAGAAAATTCCATGTGCTTAAGTTTATAGGAAGCTGTAGATCAGGCTTTCAAAGATGTACCAAATTAAACTCCCACATGAGGTATGCATACTCTAGCAGCTTCACATCTTCCATCATTTGGAAATGTCAGGTTTCTTTATTGTTTTGGATTTTCTGGGGGGAGGGGCTTTCCAATGTGTTAAATAGAATCTCATTGTGTTTTTAATTTACATCTACTTGATGCCTAAATTATCACACTTTTTAATGAATTTTTGGCCACTCAAAAATCTTTTATAAAGTGTGTGTTCAAGACTTCTACCAATTTTAGATGTGCTTCTTGTCTTGTTTTATTACTTACTTAAGTTAGCATTTATGATGTATTGTTCTTAAAATTTATTTGAAAGATTAACCTATATGAACATTTTCTAATGACATATCTTGTCAACTCACTTCTTAATGGTATCTGTTCATGGATAGAAATTTGTAATTTTGATGAAGTTAAAAATTTTTCTTTGTTGTGTTTCTGTAACCTATAAAAATGTCTACAAAAAAATCCATGAAGTTATTTTCTTGCATTTTCTTTTAGAAACTTCATGGATATATACCTCTGGTTTAGAAGTATATTTTGAAAATACAATAATTGCATTTTACTGTCGTGTCCAATATTCTTATTAAGAAGTTACTGATTAGACTTTTTGTTTCTCCTTTGAGGATAATATGTCTTTTTCTGATTGCCTAAAACTTTTCTCTTTGTATCTAGGTTTTAAGTTAATGTATATGAATTTTATGTAATGAAATTAGGTATGATTTTCTTTATAGTTACTTTACTTGGGTTGATGTAGTACAGCTTCAATGTGTGGCTTGTTATCTTTTTTCTTCTTTGGAATATTCTTGGCCATTATCTCTTATAATACTGTTTGTTTACAATTCTATCCTTTCTCCTCCTTTGTAAAAACAATTACACATATAGTATTATTTTTAAAAACTCTCTTCTGTATTTTTTTTGCATTTAATTTCCATGCTTACATTTATCTGTGACTATAGGATGGATATATTATTCTGCTTTATCTTCCTATTCACTCAGTCTCTTCAACTTTATATAATCTCATCTATCAATTTCTTAATTTATGTTATTTTTTCAATTTTAATTTTGGAGTGAGTTCATTTTTTATGTTTCCTATTTTGTGATTATATCTTCTATTTAGCAAAATTTTTCAAATCTGGGCCTTAGACCTTGTGAAATCTGGTAAATTTCTATTGCACTATACTCTGACTCCTGTCATGTAGTTTAAGGGTCTTATCTGAAAGCTTGTTGAATTTACTAGTGTCTTCCTATTTAGAAGGTCTAAATTCTACTGAAGAAATGCTTAGCTACTCAGCTTCTCACTTTTAGCTTTCAGAATAAAAATTTGCTGTGAGGAGAGGAGAAAATTCTTGTTATTCTTATTTTCTCTTCTGTATTATACCTTGAAAGTCTAGTTGCCCAATGCCTCAATAAGACATTTCAATTATAAAATTGGTGTGAAACAGTTACTTTTGTCCAAAATTTATTTTTTTAAATTTCTATTTTTTCAATTGTCAATATAATATAAAAGAACTTACTGTTGAATAAGTTAGTATGAGAAAAGAAAATATACTTTCATTGTTGGAAAAATTAATAAAAATAAAAGGCAATATCTTTTGCATACTTTTGAAGTTTTAAAGTTAATTTGTTCTCTGATAAATTTGCCAGTCTATACAACTTATAATTTATATGATTCTATTTAAGTTACTTTTATTCTAGATATTCACATTTTCATTAATTTAGAATTAGAAAATGTATTTCATAACTCATTCCAACCAAATACAAACTAAATATCCACCTTAAAATGGATATTTATACAAGAAATCTATATTAGAGTTTTAAAAATATATGAAGCAAATTCAGAATTAATATACAGAACTTTTAAAAAATATTTATTTCATATTACCAAAGATAACAGTCATTGTTATTTGCTTATTATTTATATATGTTTACCCTGATTGTAATTTATACAAACTTGAAGAGGCTCACACTGTTCCCCTGCCTTACTTAGTTGCTTAGTGGAACACAGAACAGAGGCAATATAAAATTCTGGGTTCATGCACAAGCCTGGATGACAAGGGGAATGAACCATATATTGTGGAAAATTATAGTTTGTGGGTATAATTATATAGTGCTTTTTTCCCCTCAAAGTATTTTTCTAGCTTTGAATTCATTTTATCTTCATTATCCCTGTGAAGTAGGTAAGCAAGTGTGAGGGGAGGTGGGGTGCTGAATCTTTAGGCCAAAGACTGATATGAATACCAATTATTTACCAATTGTAGAACCTTGGGCACACTAGTTAATTGCTCCAAGATTCACTTTCCTCACCTGTTAAATGAAAATGACATCTGTGCTGCCTACCTCACAGGGTTGTTGTGAGGTCAAATGGAATGTACGTGAAAGATGTGTAAATGGTAAAGCTCTATATTCTTGTTTGTTAGTCCTTTTTCCTTTCTTGGAAGACCTACAGTCAGATGTTTTTGTGTTACTCTTCACTTATTTTCCTTATTGATTGACTAGCATTATTAAGAAGCAGCCCTATTTCATGTTTTTTGTCCCCAGTGTTACAGAAATGTCCTTATTTTTTGGTCAAAACACACAGAGAAAACAATACAATGAAAGCTGGTTTTTAACTAGCAGAAGCCTCAGCACCTGCTAGAAGCTGTGACCAAGCCAATTATAAGGGCATCTTAATCAGTCACATTGGCAGGAATGTGGCAGTGGTCTGTCTCTTCCAGTCCCAGGTTGGTTTTTGTAGGGGAATCAGATATGGCTGCAGAGAAGGCAGTGGCCCCCCACTCCAGTACTCTTGCCTGGAGAATCCCAGGGACGGGGGAGCCTGGTGGGCTGCCGTCTCTGGGGTCGCACAGAGTTGGACATGACTGAGGCGACTTAGCAGAGTTAGCAGTAGCAGCATGTTTGCTTTAGAACACAGTCCCACATTTTGTGATAATTCTCTTATGGAGAGGTGGATTCTAAATTTTTCTTTTGTGTCTGTTTGTTTTTCTTCATCCATAAGAATATAACAGAAATATAATTCTATGTGATTTTCCAAGTTTGGTAATAAAAGACTACATGGTTTTCACCTCTTGCTGCAACCCTCACTCTTACAAACATGTATTCACATAAGAAATCTGACTACCCGGAAAAGTCCATGACATGAATAAGCCAAACAAAGGGAGAAGTCTTTTCAACACTTTCAGCTAAGCCTATGCACTGGGTCCTCCCAGTCCAGGAGCCAGATAAATGAGCGAAGAAGCCTCCAAATCATTTCAATCTCCAGCCATCTGAGTCACTTCCAGTTGTTCTGGCTTTTCCAGTTGAGATTAAAAATATTATGATTCAGAGGCAAGCTATCCTCACCCTGTTCTATTTTAAATCTTAACCCATGATACCATAAGCAAAACAAAATGATTGTGTTTTGGTGATTTGACATTTAAAAGGTAGAAAACCAGACCATAATTTGGGCACAGAGCCAAAAATTTGGAGAGTTTCATAAAAAGCCTATGACATGCTGATTTGGGGAGTAAACATATAGACTCCCACCAGTCCTTAAAGAGCCTGTCTATGGAAGATTGAAAGAAATTGAGGAAAATGTTATTGGAAGCTCAAGGAAACAAAAAAAAATTCTTTTCTTTGACAGTCTTTCTAGCCTGTAAATGGAACTCAAAGTAAGAAAGATTGAAAAAATAAATAAAATAAAAGCTGGAGTATTGTCAAAAAAACATGGCCTCAGAGTAGAAATGAAGGCAACGTTTGGGAGAAAAATTCTTTGTTGAGGTCCAGAGAGATTTAAGGTGCTTTCTTGTAGACGTTTCAGAAAGTCATAAGGACTTCTAACAATCTTAGACCTTGCAGATACTGTTAGAATAAGAGTTCTAAGGGCTTTTCGTACAGCAGTCTCAAAGTTGTGAAACCTAAAAGAGTGAAAGACTTAAGTGGAAGATGTTTGGAGTTAAAATTTTGTCTAAGGGACTGAATTATGAATCATGCA
The DNA here is from genome assembly GCA_006410675.1 of Oreotragus oreotragus. NCBI lineage: Eukaryota > Metazoa > Chordata > Mammalia > Artiodactyla > Bovidae > Oreotragus > Oreotragus oreotragus. The sequence goes on from SJYX01006534.1 coordinate 182,383, forward strand.
TTAATGAGATGTTTTTAAAGGAATTATACCAGTCTGCCCTGAGGGGATAAATACAATATAAAAGAAATTGTGTTCTTTATATGCTTATAATGCTGTATCAAACTCAAATGTGAACACAAACAAGGCAGAGCCACATGCTGCATAGAATTACTTTCAGGAAAAAAGACTGAGCCCAAATTAAGTAACTAGTTTGTGCACATGTCTAGCTTATGAAATGACTATGAACTAATAACTGTGTACCTTCTCTTTTCCTCTACTTTTTGAGATACAGATTATGTAAAACACTATATTAGTTTCAAAGGTAAAATATAATGATTTCATATATGTATATATTACAAAATGATCACATACATCAAGGATATAAGCTCCTGTGTTTCCTATTTAGAGGCAGAGGATACAAGAAAAGATATGATGAATATGCTAAGATTACTACTAATTGGCTGATGGGCTTACTATTTATTAGGAACCACTTTATATGTTTTAGATCATGGCTCCTGACACATTGAATTTTAAGTAATTCTTTGTGCTGAAAGTAATAGGGACTTTGATTTTCTATAGATTTCAATATATTTGTTAAAGATTTATTAAATTAATTTTTTAAAAAATGTTCTTTGATTTAATGACCATGCTTTTTGTGTTCTAACATTGAGTTGCTATAAGAAGTTTTAACTTCCTCAAGATTATTCAATTTTATTGAATCAAGATCTTCTAAATTGCTTGCTCAGTCTTAGTCACCATTTATCAGATGCAGAACCTAGCAATTTCCCATAGGCCCGTAAGACCATTTATGAAAGGAAACTATTGTTTATGAATTAATCACTGTAGTCTTTTGGTACCATATATTTCAATACGGCTTTCTAAACTTAGTGTAAAAGAAAATGATGTCAGAAGTATACTCTGACTGGAAATTCCTAAAATCAAGTTATTTTCATTTTCATGGAGCATGGAAGATTGACTTTCAACATCTGTGTTCTTTGGAGATTACTGTAGCACAGATAATCATTAAAGTGTCATTTACCTTCACTCTCACTACATTTGTAAAATTAAAGTACCAACTGGGTCTTTTTGAATTTTTGATTTTAAAAGGGTACACATACATTTTTTATGAATAAATGAAAGTTATATAAATAGATTCAGAAACCCTAAAATCTACCTTAATTGATTAAGTACACATGAAATATATAATCCAAACATTCTATGAAAAAAATTAATTCACAGGACACTAACATTATAAGTTCCAAGAATATTATAATAATTATAACAAATAATGTTAATAACTATACAACATAAAAAGAGGTCAATTGTGACATCAAAGCATAAAAGGAATGGGTTTGATTCCTGGGTTAGGTCGATCTCCTGGAGAAGGGAATGGCTATCCACTCCAGTATTCTTGCCTGGAGAATTCCATGGGTAGAGGAGCCTGGCTGGCTACAGTCCATGGGGTTAACAAAGGGTTGGACATGACTGAGTGACTAACACTTTCACTATATATAAATAGCTACTCTAAACTCTAAATGTAAATGGATTGAATTCTCCAGTCAAAGGCACAGAATCACTGGATTAAAAAAAAAAAAGCAAGATTCAACTACGTTCTACCTATGGGATACTAACTTCAGCCTGAAGACACACATAGGCCCAAAGTGAGGAGATGGAAAAAGATATTCTATGCAACTGAAAGAAAACAGTGCAGATGAATTCTATCAAATATTTAGAGAAGCACTAATGCTTATTCTTCTCAAACTCTTCCAAAAAATAGCAAAGGAAGGAACACTTCCAAACTCATTCTACATGTCTACCATCACTCTGATATCAAAACCAGATAAAAACATCACAAAAAAGAAAATCACAGGCTAAGATCACTGATGAGCATAAATGAAAATATCCTCAACAAAATTCTAGCAAACAGAATCCAGCAACGCATTAAAAAGATCACACACCATTAGCAAGTCAGGTTTATGTCCAGGATGCAAGGATTCTTCAATGCATGTAAATCAATCAATGTTATATACCATAGTAACAAACTGAAAGATAAAAATTATATGATTATCTCAATAGATGCAGAAAAAGCTTTCAAGAAGATTCAGCATACATTTATGATAAAAACTCTTCAAAAATATGCATAGAAGGAACCTACCTCAGCATGATAAAGGCCATGTATGATAAACCCATGGCAAACATTATTCTTGATGGTGAAAAACCGAAAGCATTTCTTGTAGGATCAGGAACAAGACAGGGTGCCCACTCTTGCCACTATTATTCAACATAGTTTTGGAATTCCTAGCCACAGCAATCAGAAAAGAAAAAGAAATTAAAAAAAAAAAAAAGAAATCCAGGTTGGAATAGAAGAAGTAAAACACTCACTGTTTGCAGATGAATGATACTATACATAGAAAACTATATTATATACTTGAAAACTGCTAAGAAGCTATATTTACAATTTCTCACCACATAAAATAAATGATAGGAGGTGTTAGTTAACTCCATAGTGATACTTGTCTTGTAATATATGAGTGTATCAAACCAACACATTGTACAACTTACACAATTTTATGCTAACAAAATTGGGGAAAGATAAGCTGGGTTTAATATAAAAATGTGTATGCTAATCTAGATAGCATATTGAAAAGCAGAGACATTACTTTGTCAACAAAGGTCCGTCTAGTCAAGGCTATGGTTTTTCCAGTGGTCATGTATAGATGTGAGAGTTGGACTGTGAAGAAAGCTGAGTGCTGAAGAAGTGATGCTTTTGAACTGTGGTGGTGGAGAAGACTCATGAGAGTCCCTTGGACTGCAAGGAGATCCAACCAGTCCATTCTAAAGGAGATCAGCCCTGGATGTTCTTTGGAAGGAATGATGCTAAAGCTGAAACTCCAGTCCTTTGGCCACCTCATGTGAAGAGTTGACTCANAAAAAAAAAAAAAAAAAGAAATCCAGGTTGGAATAGAAGAAGTAAAACACTCACTGTTTGCAGATGAATGATACTATACATAGAAAACTATATTATATACTTGAAAACTGCTAAGAAGCTATATTTACAATTTCTCACCACATAAAATAAATGATAGGAGGTGTTAGTTAACTCCATAGTGATACTTGTCTTGTAATATATGAGTGTATCAAACCAACACATTGTACAACTTACACAATTTTATGCTAACAAAATTGGGGAAAGATAAGCTGGGTTTAATATAAAAATGTGTATGCTAATCTAGATAGCATATTGAAAAGCAGAGACATTACTTTGTCAACAAAGGTCCGTCTAGTCAAGGCTATGGTTTTTCCAGTGGTCATGTATAGATGTGAGAGTTGGACTGTGAAGAAAGCTGAGTGCTGAAGAAGTGATGCTTTTGAACTGTGGTGGTGGAGAAGACTCATGAGAGTCCCTTGGACTGCAAGGAGATCCAACCAGTCCATTCTAAAGGAGATCAGCCCTGGATGTTCTTTGGAAGGAATGATGCTAAAGCTGAAACTCCAGTCCTTTGGCCACCTCATGTGAAGAGTTGACTCATTGGAAAAGACCCTGATGCTGGGAGGGATTGGGGGCAGGAAGAGAAGGGGACGACAGAGGATGAGATGGCTGGATGGCATCACCGACTCGATGGACATGAGTTTGAGTGAACTCCGGGAGTTGGTGATAGACAGGGAGGCCTGGCGTACTGTGATTCATGGGGTCTCAAAGAGTCGGACATGACTGAGCGATTGAACTAAACTGAACTGAACTGAATACATATGAAATTTTAGAAAGAAATATTCTGAACAATATTTTAAAATAGGCATAAGGTATTAAGTCATCATATCATAAAACAAACACAAAAAACTATGCTTGAACCCAAGATAGGTATTCCGGCAGTTATCAACAGATTAAAAAGAAGGGATGATATTTCATGATAATATGCAATATTCCTAATCAAGAGGGCTTTTATAACATTAAAACAGTATAAATTTCAGAAAAAAATATAGAGATGTAGCATATCTTAATTAAATGTAGTATAAAATTATCTATTCAGTTTGAGCTATTCTTTTATTCTTTCATTAAAACTCCCATACACACACACACACACACACACACACACACACACACACACGTATATATGGCTGCCCAGGTGGAGACAGTGGTAAAGCACCCACTGCCAATGCAGCAGATGTAAGAGATATGGGTTTGATCCCTGGGTTGGAACAATTCTCCTGCAGGAGGGCATGGCAACCCACTCCAGTATTCTTGCATGGAGAATCCCTATGGACAGAACAGCATGGTAAGCTATAGTCCATAGGATCACACAGAGTCGGACACAACTGAATTGACAGCACATACACTAGCATATATGCTTGACTGAGGTAATAGTAAAGTGGCCATGTTTTCTATTTATCATTTAAATTGCAAATAATAGAATATACTGCTATTAAGGAGAAATAGAAGTGGAGAAGTGTTGTTTTTCCTTTTCTAGATAACACAAAAATATTTTGAAACATACATTTCACTCTACTGCTAAAAATTGCCTTTAATCCATATTTTTTTTCTAGCCAATAGCCAGTTCCAATAGGTCATTTAGATAATCTATAACTATTTCACATTCTCAGGACAATGTCCAGCTCTATGATATGGAAAAATGAATTTTTACCCCAGTGATATCAAACTGGGAGGGCCACTGGATTGGTTTTGGAACAGGGTCAAGATCTCAGTGTTCTTTCCCTCAACTGAATTCTAGAAGAGCCCCAAATTTTCCCTAACATGTAGCCTTTGAGAGACCAATATCCTGTAAATGAAGCCGAGTGATCATATGGCAAAAACTTAAGCAATTAACATATAAAGGTATTTTTACCATGAAGTGAAGTGAAGTCGCTCAGTCGTGTCCGACTCTTTGCGACCCCATGGACTGCAGCCTACTAGGCTCTTCTGTCCATGGGATTTTCCAGGCAATAGTCCTGGAGTGGATTGCCATTTCCTTCTCCAGGGGATCTTCCCAACCCAGGGATCGAACCCGGGTCTCCTGCATTGTGGACAGACGCTTTACCATCTCAGCCACCAGGGAAGTCCATTTTTTTTTTTTTTTTAACCATATAGACTGGTATTTTTAGAAACATGACCTTTTTTTGAATAACGAATTTCATTGGCTAATCAGGGAGAGAAGAGAATAATAAAAATATATCTAACATATAAAAATTAATGTTACCTGGAAGAAAATGCTGTATAACATAAATACAAACAGTTTCCCCAAAGAATGATATTGTAAATGAAAACATTTGAAAGTGGAAAGGCATGGGGGAAGAAACAAATAATGTTTGCTTGTTTTTTTAATAATTGTTTTTGTATCAATTTAATGAGTAAAGTAAAAAAATCAACGTTAATTTTACATTGTAATTTCATTTAACAGCTTTCTTTTTTAAAATAACATTTATATATCACAGTGCTCAGACTATGGAGGTATATTGTAGATGACAGAGATATACTCTTTTAATGGAAATATAATAATTATAATTTTGCTACTTAAAAGAATATTTAGACTTACTTTTACTCATTTAGATACCTAAGACAGGGACTACAATCTTAAATATCTCCAGTCTTTCAGGAAACTCCTCACAAACCATAGGTTAAAAGCAATGTTAAGAATAATTTGGTTAAAGAAAATACTATACGACTTAAAACTAGGTTCTTAAAACATAAAACTATATTTTTGCCAAGATTATTTTTTACTTTGCCACATACACAGTAGTCTGTTTTTGAAAAAAAATAAGAAAAACTTTTTTGTTATTTTTAATGATATTTAAAATTTCTGTTATTTTTCAGCCTGCCAATTGCAAAGAAAATTTGATAAAAAGTTTATTCATTACACACCTTTTGATAAGGCATTCTGAAATATGTATTTGCAGTAGCCATTGATGGCACACCCAGAAGCTATGCTGTCATTCCAAATAGATCTGTCTAACTTATCACTTAAAAGTAAGGTAGTTCCCTTTGGATCAAACACATACAAGGTTTAAGACTTATGGTACAAATTAGAGGAAGGGAAAGGTTCTTTAAAAAGCCAACTGTTTAAAATGCAAAATTGTCTTTTAAAAATTCTCCTTATGGAAATACAAGCTTTCACTGAAGTTTTGTCTACACTGGTAATCTTTCTCTATGATATTTGCCAGTGTTCACTGTCTATCCCCACTGGAAAGAAAGAAAATGGATGCTTTCCATCTGTAGCAAAATAGAGTCAAAACAAATGTATTTAAATTGGAAACATTTGTGGGTAAAAGAGCTATTCTCCATAAAAACATCTGGTTGTACTTTTAAGTCATTGCCAAATAAATGCATGCTGGAAAATCTATTTTATGCCACACATGGTCACCCATGTAGATGTAGCTTAAAACTGTTTTTGTTTGAGGTCAACATCCTATTTTAAGAAGGAAAGTACAGATTTGTAAGTGTGCAGTGATTTTTTCTTTTTCTTTTTTTTTTTTACAATACTACTGGAATGGCCATGGAAGTCTGAATATGTATATTTTTTTTCCCAGACAAAATACGACAGACAGGGCTTTTGATAGTTCTCAGGTAGACAATGCAAAGATTGAAATAATGATGGTTGTGGGATAGATCAAATAGCTACTTATTTGTGGACAAAGACTGCTTGTGGTTTCTGGTTTCAGATAGTTTTTTTTTGTTGCTGTTTTTTACGCTGACACAGAGAGATAATCAACTAAAAAGAGAGAATCTCAGACTGTTTGATTGACTAAGTTTGTTATTGTGTGTGTGAATGCTTAGTCGCTCAGTCATGTTCAATTCTTTGTGATCCCATGAAATGCAGCCCACCAGGCCCCTCTTTCCATGGCATTCTCCAGGAAGAATCCTGGAGTGGGTTGCCATTTCATTCTTCAGGGGATCTTCCTGACCCAGGGATTGAACTTGGATCTCCTGCTTTGCAGGTGGATTCTTTACCATCTGAGCCACCAGGGAAGACCATTTGTTAGCGTAGGTAATCCATAACAATGGCTTAACAGAGTAGAAGTTTCTTTCTCACTCAAGTTTAATGCCGATGGATGTTTCTGGTTGGTGGGCAGCTTTCTATATTGTCTTTTAGATCTAGGTTCTTTCAGCCAAACGGTGCTTCCAATCTGTAGGGCTCAAAGACTACTGAAGGTTTTTCTACGTTGAATAATCAGAGAATTTAAAAATTATGCTGGATATTTTCACATGCTAGGTCTGAAGCTCTGTACTACACTTCCTTCCACATCTTATTGGCCATGCCTAGTGAAAGGAATTCTCAAAGTTGTCATCTACCTGTGTAGCAGGACATACAGTACAGAGGTTTTGGTAAATGCAAAGTTGTCTCTGCTGTACTCAGGAATGGAGTTAAACAGAAAGCTCTTGAAATATTAAAATAAAGCATTTAAAGTTTCATTATATCTCATGCACATATCAGAACAGGGTCACTGAACTTTGTCTCTCCTTTTCACAAAGAATATCAGCTACCTATAAATAAATCCTCAAATGCGCTTCTGAAAATGTGTCACAGGCAAACATGAACACATCCACTACTGCCACACCACTTTTTGTTTGCTTAAACTGCTGTGTTCTATTATTTTCAAACATCATGTACCCCTTACTGCTACATCTGCCACCATCTACTGATGGTAATCTTCTAGATTGTGCTGTGTCTCAACAACTATGCACATTTAAAGACAAGACAGCATAGACCTTTGTGATGTCAAATTTATACAATGTTCAGTTGCAAAGTGAAAAAAAGGCTGTTAGGTGTACACACTTGTAAGGAAAAAAAAATTTTACTCTAGTTTTTTAGAGTCTCTGTCTAGGTCTTGGGATTAAATAGACATAAAACAGATCAATAAGATAAAAGCATATACATTTTTACATATATATGGAAGCGTCCACAGAAAATACTAAAAAAGCCAATAGACCCAAGTGTTTATAAATGGTATACTAGGTTGTTAAAAAGAGTAATGATTGTGGAAAAATAACAAAAATATATGGGAAGACTAAAGGAAGGTAAAAGGAATTTAGTATTGTTTAGTCATACAATTTTCTCTTGGCTTCCCCTCTCCGATGATAAGCTTTCTTTCCTCTTAGTATAGGGAAGAAATCTTTCACATGTGAGTTTTATCTTTTCATATTTTTCTGTTCTTTTCCCCCCTCTCTAAAATGTCTATCATTCTCTTTTTATTGAGAATAGTGGTGTTCAATTTAGAAAAATCCCCAACTTTTAAAAAATATAATAAAACCCACTGAATCTCAGGGTCAAATTCATGGACTAGTGGTGAATGAGAGAATCTGTATGTAAGAATAGAGGGACAGGAATTGTATGTGTCAGACTAGAAGGGGCAGCTACCATCTAACTTGAGCCAATAGTTGTCATAATGGAATGCATACAATCTATCGCCAAATTTTATGATTTTCCAAGGATGTTAGGAATTTGGATTTTTTTATGTGCAGTCTCTAAATTTTTAATTACTGTCATTTTACGTACTTAAAAAAACTGAGTTTCTAATATGCAATGCCTGAGTGAGGTCCATTTGACCCTCTAGTTATATTTATGGATGTGAAATAAAGAGACTGACCTCTCCATAGCTGGCTATGTTCCAGATTTAATAATCATTATATATTTATGGCTTTACTCATTTATTCAGTTTGTACATTCATTCACTATTCCATTATTCAACAAATTTTGTACTATGTGCAATACACACTCTACTAAGTCAAAAATAAATCATCCTTGCCCTGAAGGTGCTCATAACAAGTATGTCTTGTTAGAGACATACTAAGAACCAGTTAAAATCCCTTTTTATAAGTGCATTAATGATAAAAGGAGTGGTAACTCTCTAAGGATGACATTTAATGATAAGTGGGAGTTTGCCAGGGAGAAAAGGCATGGAAAAAACAGTATAGAAAGCCTGCATGCATGCTCATTTACTTCAGTCGTTTCTGGCTATTCACAACCCTATGGATTGTAGCCTACCAGGTTCCTCTGTCCATGGGATTCTCCAGGCAAGAAAACTGGAGTGGGTTGCCATGTCCAGAAAGCCTAGGTGGTTTAAAACAGCAGAATACAGTTGGGAAAACCTTCAGAAGTTCTATATGGCTTGAGCAGAAGATGTTATTGGGAGTGGTAGAAACCAAAAAATATAGATTTGTGAGAATAAACAAAACCTGACACAGTATTTATAATATTGCTAAATATTAACACTGATCTTTATCATTACAACTATATTCACTGGCATATTATTTGATTACAAAACTGAGTCACAGAAAATAACTACTTGTGATACAGGAATTTGATAATTCATATAGCAGATATAAATTTTGCTTTACTAAAAGATGAGCACTTATTACATTTTTATTTTGTCTAGAGATTACTTCTTATCTCAAGAAAGTAAAAGAAGTGACTAGTAGAACTTCTATGTTAAATTTAAATCTGAAAGAATAAGGATTAAGTGACAATGTTTTTTGAGGAAAATAATCATGTCATTTAAATGTATGTGATGGCCAAGGCAAAAAACACTGAGCATGAATAATGACATCTCCTTTACCTTAAATATATGAACTTCCTCAACTTCAACAAAAAGACTTTGCACCTTGAAATTTTTGTGGCTAATGAAGAAAGGGAATATTTCAAATCTATAATTTCAAGCTCAGTTCCTTTCAAGAAACAAAATGGAAAATCAGCTAAAAGACATGTGGCTTCCTAGAACAATCTATAATGTTGATGAAAAAATAAAATTATGACATGATAATAACCTGCTAATATCACAGTTAATTAATGTGTGTTCCATTAATGTTTGCTCCTTGGAAGAAAAGCTCTGACCAACCTAGACAGTATATTAAAAAACAGAGACATTACTTTGCCAACAAAGGTCCATCTAGTCAGTTATGGTTTCCCAGTAGTCATGTATGGATGTGAGAGTCAGACTATAAAGAAATCTGAGCACGGAAGAATTGATGCTTTTGAAATGTGGTGTTGGAGAAGACTCTGGAGAGTCCCTTGGACTGCAAGGAGAGCCAACCAGTCCATCCTAAAGGAAATCAGTCCTGGGTGTTCATTGGAAGGACTGATGCTGAAGCTGAAACTCCAGTACTTTGGCCACCTGATAGGAAGAACTGACTCATTGGAAAAGACCCTGATGCTGGGAAAGATAGAGGGCACGAGGAGACGGGGACGACAGAGGATGAGATGGTTGGATGGCATCACCGACTCTATGGACATGAGTCTGAGTAAACTCTGGGAGTTGGTGATGGACAGGAAGGCCTGGTGTGCTGCAGTCCATGGGGTCACAAAGAGTCGGACGTGACTGAGCAGCTGAACTGAACTGAACGTGCCAGATACAATAATTAACAGAACCTATAACATGACTATTATACTCATTTTATGAAAAAGACCCAGGAAACTTAAACACAGTACCTTCCAAAATAATATAATAGAGCTTATGGGATAAAAAATAGGCTTTGTGACTATGCAGTTAGTGTTCCAACCCAAGTTACTCTGAATATAATTAACACTCCTGTTGTTCTCCAATATAAAAGAATATAAACAAAAGTTACTAGAGAATAAAAGAGCACTGTCTTCTTTTATTGTTGTTTAGTCACTAATGTCTGACTCTGTGACCCCATGAACTGCAGGATGCCAGGCTTCTCAGTCCTTCACTGTCTCCCAGAGTTTGCTCAAACTCACGTCCATTGAGTCAGTGATGCCCTACAGCCACCTCACCCTCAGCCACCCCCTCCTCTTGCCCTTAATCTTTCCCAGAATTAGGGTCTTTTCCAGTGAGTAGGTTCTTTGCATCAGGTGGCCAAAGTATTGGAACTTTAGCAGCAGTCGTTCCAATCAATATTCAGGATTGATTTCTTTTAGGATTGACTGGTTGACCTCCTTGCTGTCCAAGGGACTCTCAAGAGTCTTCTCCAGCACCAGTTTGAAAGCATCATTTCTTAAATGTTCAGCCTTTAAGGTCCGGCTCTCACATCCATACATGACGACTGGAAAAATCATAGCTTTGACTATATGGACCTTTCTCAGCAAAGTGATGTCTCTGTTTTTGAATACACTGTCTATGTTTTTCATGATTTTCTTCCAAGGAGTAGGTGTCTTTTAATATTATGGCTCAAGTTCCCATCCACAGTGATTTTAGAGTCCAAGAAAATAAGGTCTGTCACTGTTTCCATTTTCCCCCATCTATTTGCCATGAAGTGATGGGACCTCATGCCATAATCCTGGTTTTCTGATTATTAATTAAGTATAATATATATCACAATATAATTGCATTCTACTTGGAACCAATCAGCCTTCCTTTACAGGTATTAATAAAGTTCAGGATATCATATTTCAGAAATATTCAGACATGTCTTTGGAAAAAATAACGACATTTTGGAGAACACTTAGATTATATTACCTTAAAAAATGACAGGTCTAGTGATGTTTAAAGTACAAAATAGGACCATTGAATACTTAAGGAAAATATTGACATTCCTTTTCAAATTAATCAAGCAATAAAAAGGAAGTCAACAAAATTCATTTAATGCAGCTCCAGAGAACAAATTTGAGATGGTGAGTGGAAGATAAAGAAAGAAGTTATGGAGATAAAGACTTCTAATATCCTATGATCTGAGAAATGTCATATGTATGTCATATATATAATAATAATTTCTAAACTCTGTGAGGAAGATTTCATTTTAAAGAGGAAAAAAGTGAGGGTGTTTGGAGAAGTTATGAATAACAGAACTATTAAGTGGTAAGTGTCCTGCCGGTTCTCTTCCAAATCAAACCCTGTATATAAATAGAGTTTTCCAAGAATGGAGTGAAACATTCAACATATCCTTTGTGATCTTGGTTCTTTTAGGTGCAAAGAGATTCTGGAAGTCAAGATTGTATTCTCTCCAGTTCCAGAAAAGATTGTCCCATGCTATTCTATTAGATTCATCACTTATTTAGATTGCTTTCATATGTTCAGTTCATATATTTAAAGTATAATAATAAATTTTTTTATAACTACTTTAGGAAATAGAGGGATTATTGTAATTAACTTTGATTCTTTAAGACTGTTTAAATCTCAGCAAAATGTTTTCCAGTTTTTATTTTGTGACAGATTGATTAGGCATGACCCCTATACTGGTTGATAACTTTAAGACTTCAAGGCCTGCCTACTCCCAACTATATAAACAATGAAACTTTCAAAGGAACATTTTAAGAAAGCAAAAGAGAAAGAAAAAAAAAACTTATTTGTCCTTGCTTTTTTTCTCTTCATTCTCTACTCGTTATCATAAAGATTCTATTCAGGAAAAACAAAACCCAAACCAGAGTGCCTTTTATCTGTACACCTTTTCTACCAGAGTTAAATTAGCAAAAAAAAAAAAAAAAAAATTCTCACATCCATACATGACGACTGGAAAAATCATAGCTTTGACTATATGGACCTTTCTCAGCAAAGTGATGTCTCTGTTTTTGAATACACTGTCTATGTTTTTCATGATTTTCTTCCAAGGAGTAGGTGTCTTTTAATATTATGGCTCAAGTTCCCATCCACAGTGATTTTAGAGTCCAAGAAAATGAGGTCTGTCACTGTTTCCATTTTCCCCCATCTATTTGCCATGAAGTGATGGGACCTCATGCCATAATCCTGGTTTTCTGATTATTAATTAAGTATAATATATATCACAATATAATTGCATTCTACTTGGAACCAATCAGCCTTCCTTTACAGGTATTAATAAAGTTCAGGATATCATATTTCAGAAATATTCAGACATGTCTTTGGAAAAAATAACGACATTTTGGAGAACACTTAGATTATATTACCTTAAAAAATGACAGGTCTAGTGATGTTTAAAGTACAAAATAGGACCATTGAATACTTAAGGAAAATATTGACATTCCTTTTCAAATTAATCAAGCAATAAAAAGGAAGTCAACAAAATTCATTTAATGCAGCTCCAGAGAACAAATTTGAGATGGTGAGTGGAAGATAAAGAAAGAAGTTATGGAGATAAAGACTTCTAATATCCTATGATCTGAGAAATGTCATATGTATGTCATATATATAATAATAATTTCTAAACTCTGTGAGGAAGATTTCATTTTAAAGAGGAAAAAAGTGAGGGTGTTTGGAGAAGTTATGAATAACAGAACTATTAAGTGGTAAGTGTCCTGCCGGTTCTCTTCCAAATCAAACCCTGTATATAAATAGAGTTTTCCAAGAATGGAGTGAAACATTCAACATATCCTTTGTGATCTTGGTTCTTTTAGGTGCAAAGAGATTCTGGAAGTCAAGATTGTATTCTCTCCAGTTCCAGAAAAGATTGTCCCATGCTATTCTATTAGATTCATCACTTATTTAGATTGCTTTCATATGTTCAGTTCATATATTTAAAGTATAATAATAAATTTTTTTATAACTACTTTAGGAAATAGAGGGATTATTGTAATTAACTTTGATTCTTTAAGACTGTTTAAATCTCAGCAAAATGTTTTCCAGTTTTTATTTTGTGACAGATTGATTAGGCATGACCCCTATACTGGTTGATAACTTTAAGACTTCAAGGCCTGCCTACTCCCAACTATATAAACAATGAAACTTTCAAAGGAACATTTTAAGAAAGCAAAAGAGAAAGAAAAAAAAAACTTATTTGTCCTTGCTTTTTTTCTCTTCATTCTCTACTCGTTATCATAAAGATTCTATTCAGGAAAAACAAAACCCAAACCAGAGTGCCTTTTATCTGTACACCTTTTCTACCAGAGTTAAATTAAAAAAAAAAAAAAAAAAAAAAAGACTAAAATATTTTGGGGGATTTAAGAATAGAAGGTAATTAAAAACCCACCAACTAACCAAATAACAGGCAAATACCTGAATGTTTTAGTTTTATTAAAATAAATTTTATGATCTTAAATGAACAGATCAACAAGATAAAGACTACTACTGTGTAAAACCTGTATCTGTCAGTTTGATATCCTATATCAGAGAATTTATGTATTAAGGGGATTGCTCCAGTTATAAGATTAAATAGGATCTGGTAAACCAATTATAAACTCTCATTTCCTCCAAGGATTACTTAAGCTTTTAGTTAAAAAGAGTTTGAGTTACTCATGAAAGATCTGTAGTTTTCAGACACGCAACCAGTGACTCACAGGATGAGTAACAAGCAGACCAGTCCTCTTTATTCTTCCTCCACCTCCCTCAGTTCTCCCCTGCTTAGCCAAAACACACAAATTAACTGCTTTCAGCATCCCCGTTTGCTGCTTATTTTAGTTCTTATCTTTCAAAGATGCTTTTAAAACACTACAGTTTTTTCACCCATTAAACTATATTTTAGGAGTTGACTGACAGATACTGAGAGATAAAAATATTATATAAGCATACAAATTTAGATTTATCTATACATCTATCCAGGTCCTGGGAGGAAATATGAAATCTGTACTGGAGGCATTCTAAAGTTCACTTTAATATATTAAACCAAATCCTTTTACTTTTCTCTGAATCAGGTTTTATAATAGGCTGAATTCAGAAAGAACTCAGTGAGAAAATTTTGTCCATAGTTTGTCCCTTACAGTAATTATCTCAAATAATCCTCAGTCCTAGTGTTCTTCCAGTTATTGAGATGACTCCTTGATGACGAGAGAGAAGAAATTCCCTGACCTCATGTAGTTTACATTGCAGTGAGTGGAAATGGACAATTGATAATATAAACAACTGCACATGTTAAAGGATGATTACTATATAAAACAATAAGACAGGGGAAGGGGAGAATGAAGAATTGCTATTTATGTCAGAAGTTTACCAACTTTAAAAAGAAAATAATTGAGCAAAAACTTGAAGGAGATAATAGATCGAGACATATGAACATCCAGCAGAAGAAATGTTCCAGGCAGAGAGAATGGTCATTTCAAAGGCAGCACTCTGTTAGGATGTGCCTGCCAGAGAGTTTTGGACTTTAAGATTCTGTAAGAATATACATCCCTAAGACACAAAGGAAGTAAATTCTTATGATATAATTTAATCCATAATATCATAGTTGACACAAGAGCCTTTTGTTCATTCATTTATTTAAAAGCCCAAAAGATAAGTAATAAGCCTTTCATTGTCCTGAGCACCGGAAACAGAAACATGAGTTAGACAATGAGGAAACACCCAGGGAAGCACATCTTTAAACTTTATAAGTACCATCACAGAATGTGTACAAAACTCTTTTAGCAGATAGTAAGTTGTATGACTAACCATCCTGGGAAAATCATGAATTTCTTCACTGAGGAACTGATATTTGATTTGCTTGCTGAAGAATGAGTAAGCTTTTACAAGGACTAAAGCAGGGACAGGATTTTCTGGGCACAGAATCATATCTGGAAAAACAGAGGTTTTGAAGATAATATGAAAATGCTTTGATTTTTATTAGATATGTGGTACATGAGAGGGCTAAAGGAGAAATGAGCAAAATGTGAAATATTGTCTGCTCAGTTGTTTGTATTCTTGTGAATGTTTCAGTAGAAAACTAACATAATCAGGTTTATAAATTAGAACTGTTTGATGGTGGATGTGGAGGATGAATTGTACTATTCAAGCAACTTTCTACATTTACCAGCTATTTATAAGAGTTCCTTGTAGATACATGTATAAAGATGTTTCAGTTCTTTAGGGAAGGCTTTATAACATTACATAGGAATCTTACTGCAAGTGTTGATGTTGAACAGAACTTCAGAATAGGATAGATTACTTCTGAAAATATTCAAATCACAATCCCAGGGAGTGTACAATGTGAGGGTCTACACGATTCTGTTCTAGATTTTGAGCTATTTAGTGAGGTATCCTAAGTAACTTTAAAGCAATATAAAATATTTGTTGAGTGCTTCTCATATATCCTGTACTGTACTGTGCTTTTTCCTTTTATGGATTACCTCATATACTCTCCATAATAGCTCTGAGGTAGTTATGTAATTTTCCACATATAATAAATGAGGGAAACGATGAGTAGGAAGGTTAACTAACATCCTTAGATGTAAAACTTCTATTGGAATTAGGTGTCTTTGATTGCAAGTGCTTTGCTCTACTACTTCCTGGAAAATCTAGCCTCTACTATACAAGAATCTCTAGCAGTTTGCCATTAAGGGATAATACACATTGGAAATGTTTCCTTTCTATAGATTTTGAACTTGCTCTGTTGTATGCACTGAGATCTGTTGGAGTGATTAGAAAGATATACTGAGGTATATCGTGGCAAGAACTTGTGAAAGGTATGAGGTTTTGCTATACCTACAAGCAGAGAGGTTTGCTTCTCCTAGCTTCATGTTTGCTGCTGTGAGAACCATGGTTGCTCATAGAAGAAGATATGAGTTTCTTGGGTCAGAGACAAAAGAAACTGTTACTCAAGGGAACTATAGATGCCAGAGTGTCAGCATTCACACTGGATCGTAAGTCCTGAATTTCAAAGAGCGATTCAAAGAGGCTGTGTGATGCCTGATATATTGCCACAGGTTGGGTTATGAGAGAGGACCTTTGAGTTTAGGGATCTCAGATTTTTTCTAAGGAACGTCAAGACAGTAAACAAACTAATCCCTTATTTTAGATATACCATTTCATTCTTTCAAAATTGTTCCCTATACAAAAATCCTTAAAGATAGTCTAGAACAAAGGTGGTCAAGTTCTGAGTTTAAAAGATAAACAGAAGTATAAGAAACCCATGGAGAATAGTCTCCTAGGATCTCACTCAAAAGGCAACTGTGCTGGAGTGTATGTCAGGAAGTCTAATCAACCACCATTTCTACCTCACATACTTGGAATCCCATGGCACCTTTGGGATGCAAACATTTCCTAAAAAATTTCCCCAGTAGCTCAGCTGATTAAGAATCTGCCTTAATGCAGGAGACTGTGGTTTGATCCCTGGGTTGGGAAGATCATGGCAACTACTCCAGTATTCTTGTCTGAAGAATCCCCATGAACAGAGGAGGCTGGTGGGCAACTGTCCATGGGGTCGCAGAGTCGGACATGACTGACTGAAGTGATTTAGCATACAGCCCAAACCAAGTTCAGCTTCACTGCCAGAGCTATAGAAACTTGTTGATTTCAATTCATTATTAATAAGGTTGTATGGAATTTATTTTTAATCTAATATAGGAAACACTCATTGCTTGGTAGACTTTGACATCATCATTAAAGGATAATGTGCTTGAAAAAATTTTTCTAGCACTGTGACTGGTTGAATCATATATAACCTTGTTTGTTCTTGGTGATAGTCACTGTTGGCAAAATAATCTAAATTTTCAGTTCAGTTCAGTTCAGTCGCTCAGTCGTGTCCGACTCTTTGCAACCCCATGAATCGCAGCACGCCAGGCCTCCCTGTTCATCACCATCTCCCGGAGTTCACTCAGACTCACGTCCATCGAGTCCGTGATGCCATCCAGCCATCTCATCCTCGGTCGTCCCCTTCTCCTCCTGCACCCAATCCCTCCCAGCATCAGAGTCTTCCAATGAGTCAACTCTTCGCATGAGGTGGCCAAAGTACTGGAGTAGCACTTCTAATATAGATGATCCTGATTCTCTCAGAGTCATGAATGAAAATGTGAAATTTTTCTTTTAACTACCAAATGCAATTTAATTTTTCCAGTCAATAGATCAAGAAATTATTTCAATTTGTAAAGCCTGTAACCTAAGATGGATTCTCACAACAGGCTATTGACACAAAAACTGAAGATCAGGCAATTTAGTTATCTGATTTTTGGATAAAATATGAGTTAAAGCATGAATGGAAAATCATGAGAGCTTCCAAGAAAGAAGGAATAGCAAAGAATATGCATATAATGTGGCAAAACATTGACCACACTTGCAAATAACTGTAGGATTCCAATCAAAAATAGATGAAGTTAACAGAGGAAATAAAATACTGTGGAAATATTGATGCTGCCACCTTTTGAGAAACTCTGTAGATATGAAGCCAGAGGAACACAGTGAAGGTGACCTATCACCATAAATGAAGAAAACAATTGTGCCAAAAGGATGAAACTGTCCCAGAGGTATTGACATTGTCAAAAACTTCACATTAGAGGAAATCTCAAAGACATTGGAAGTACATAGGATAAAGTATGGGAGGCTGATCCAATCTGTAAAGAAACAGAAAAATTTGCCATGGCATAGAAAAGATTTCTATTCTGTATCTTAAATTATATGATAAGAAGAAAGCAAGCGCACTATTCAAACTAACCTGGATATATATTTTTTTCTTTTACAAAGAAAACATTTCTATTCTCATTTAAGATACAGTGAATCAAATAAATATCCATCATTTAAATTACCTATCTATATATGTGTGTACATATAAAATGGTTTATAATATTAATATATATTCTACATACCAGATATTATTCTATAAATATAAAGAATAAGCATCTTTCTATATTCCTGACAACTTATTTTGTATACTCATTATATCTCACATAGAAAGCTATAAAAGACTCACATTGCTAGTCAACACTTAGTGTCCCTTATATGAATATTTCTAAAATGCATCTGTAGTCATGCCACAGCTTATTTTGTTATACAAAAATATTTTCCAACATCCTAATTTTGCTCATACTGCCTTCACCACAACTGTCTCATTCTCCCCTTTTCTTCTTCTCTTTACTACATGAATGCAAAAACTAGCAAATATTTACTGGTGAAATATTTCATATAAATGAAGTAAATTAAGATAACATTCTCTTAGGTGTACTCTCACACACATGGAAATATGAAAATAACCTACTGTATTTCCATAAGGAAACATTAGAATTTCTATTTACACTTAAATCTGAAATATAAAAGAGAAGCAAAGTTTTAATATTTATTTAGGCAGTGTTATTCTTATGGATCCTCATATCAAACAGTCACAAGTCACATGAAGGCCACAGTAGGAAGCTATTGTACAAACAAGGGATATTTGCTCATATCTGGCATGTTGCAATCATTTTCACATCATGTAAATATGACTGAAGTGAATTTATGCATTATATCATTTTGCTTAAATTAAATCTTCCCTTATTAATTAAAAAATAAATTTAAATTCAATGAAACAAGAATGAAGCAAAACATGGGGGGAACAGGAACTGAGACTGGATATGCATGCTTGCTGCTGGTATTCAGTTCAGTCACTCAGTCGTGTCCAACTCCTAGTGACCCCATGAACAGCAGCATGCCAGGCCTCCCTGTCTATCACCAACTCCCGGAGTCCACCCAAACCCATGTCCATTGAGTTGGTGATGCCATCCAACTATCTTATTCTCTGTTGTTCTTGTCTCCTCCTGCCCTCAATCTTTCCCAGCATCAGGGTCTTTTCAAATGAGTCAGCTCTTCACATTAGGTGGCCAAAGTATTGGAGTTTCAGCTTCAACATCAGTCCTTCCAAGGAACACTCAGGACTGATCTCCTTTAGAATGGACTGGTTGGATCTCCTTGCAGTACAAGGGACTCTCAAGAGTCTTCTCCAACACCACAGTTCAAAAGCATCAATTCTTCGGCGCTCAGCTTTCTTTATAGTCCAACTCTCACATCCATACATGACCACCTGGAAAAACCATAGCCTTGACTAGATGGACTTTTGTTGGCAAAGTAATGTCTCTGCTTTTTAATATGCTGTCTAGGTATATACCTGTCTCTTATACACATCTCCCAAACCCATGTCCATTGAGTTGGTGATGCCATCCAACTATCTTATTCTCTGTTGTTCTTGTCTCCTCCTGCCCTCAATCTTTCCCAGCATCAGGGTCTTTTCAAATGAGTCAGCTCTTCACATTAGGTGGCCAAAGTATTGGAGTTTCAGCTTCAACATCAGTCCTTCCAAGGAACACTCAGGACTGATCTCCTTTAGAATGGACTGGTTGGATCTCCTTGCAGTACAAGGGACTCTCAAGAGTCTTCTCCAACACCACAGTTCAAAAGCATCAATTCTTCGGCGCTCAGCTTTCTTTATAGTCCAACTCTCACATCCATACATGACCACCTGGAAAAACCATAGCCTTGACTAGATGGACTTTTGTTGGCAAAGTAATGTCTCTGCTTTTTAATATGCTATCTAGGTTGGTCATAACTTTCCTTCCAAGGAGTAAATGTCTTTTAATTTCATTGCTGCAATCACCATCTGCAGTGATTTGGGAGCCCAAAAAATAAAGTCTGACACTGTTTCCACTGTTTCCCCATCTAAGCCAACTTTTCCACTCTCCTCTTCCACTTTCATCAAGAGGCTTCTTAGTTCTTCCTCACTTTCTGCCATAGGGGTGGTGTTATCTGCATATCTGAGGTTTTTGATATTTCTCCTGGCAGTCTTGATTCCAGCTTGTGCTTCTTCCAGCCCAGCATTTCTCATGATGTCCTCTGCATAGAAGTTAAATAAGCAGGGTGACAATATCCAGCCTTGACGTACTCCTTTTCCTATTTGGAAACAGTCTGTTGTTCCATGTCCAGTTCTAACTATTGCTTCCTGAGATTGGATACAGGTTTCTCAGGAGGCAGTTCAGGTGGTCTGGTATTCCCATCTCTTGAAGAATTTTCCACAGTTTATTGTGATCCACACAGTCAAAGGCTTTGGCATAGTCAATAAAGCAGAAGTAGATGTTTTTCTGGAACTCTTTAGTTTTTTTGATGATCCAGTGGATGTTGGCAATTTGATCTCTTGTTCCTCTGCCTTCTTTAAAACTAGCTTGAACATCTGGAAGTTCACGATGGTTTACTTAACTTGGTTGTTGTTAAAGATGGAAAAGATGCTGCAAATGCCTCGCAAATATGTGTAGCCTTGCAAATATGTGTAGAACTAAATGGATGAGGTATACCATTTTGTAGTTAAAATATCATAAAGTCATCTTTTAGTTTTATCTGCCTGTTCCCAAAAGTATAGAATATTGATAGCATAAAATATTCTTAATCTTTAATGCCAATCTGATCATATTTCAAACTAATAGAACAGTATTGCATTTTACATTCTTTAATCAATTAGTTTAAAATGTTCTGAGTTTTTCAGGTGAAATAGCTTAAAACTGATTAGAAAATTCTGTTTTCCTGTACAAGTGGGTTGACATAAGAACTTTTGTAGGTGGCATGCTTTCAGTGATTTGAATCACAGAATGATGGAAACATTTACAAACACAGCTTCGTAGCTGAATTTTTTTCAGAAAGCAGTTGCTTTCTTATTCATCACCAAATGCCACATTTATCTTTAAGGGATTGATAAAATATTTCAAGCCTGTATATTGTCACCCTGGTCATTTAACTTATATACAGAGTACATCATACAAAATGCTGGGCTGGATGACCCACAAGCTAGAAGCAAGATTGCCAGGAGAAATAAACAGATATACAGATGATGCCACTTTAATGGCAGAAAGTGAAGAGGAACTTAAGGACCTCGATGAAGGTGAAAGAGGAGAGTGAAAAAACTCCTTAAAACTCAACATTCATGAAAGAAGATCGTGGTTTCTGGTCTTCTTATAACTTCATGGCAAATTTACACAGGAAAAGTAAAAAGTGTCAGATTTCATATTTTGTGCTCCAAAATCACTGTGGACAGTGACTGCAGCCACAGATTAAAAGACACTTGCTCCATGGAAGAAAAGCTATGACAAACCAAGACAGTGTATTAAAAAGCAGAGACATCACTTTGTGACCAATGTCTGTCTAGTCAAGGCTACGGTTTTTCCAGTAGTCATGTATGGATGTGAGAGTTGGACTATAAAGAAAGCTGAGCACTGAAGAATTGATGCTTTTGAGCTGTGGTGTTGGAGAAGACTCTTGCGAGTCGCTTGGACTGCAAGGAGTTCCAACCAGTCCATCCTAAAGGAGATCAGTCCTGGGTGTTCCTTGGAAGGACTGATGTTGAAGCTGAAACTCCAGTACTTTGGCCACCTGATATGAAGAGCTAGTCATTAGAAAAGACCCTGATGCTGGGAAAGACTGAGGGCAGGAGGAGAAGGGGACGATGGAGGATAAGATGGCTGGATGGCATCACCGTCTCGATGGACGTGAGTTTGAGTGATGGACATGAGTTTGAGAATCCCTGGGATTCTCCAGTGTTCTTGCCTGGAGAATTATGAAGAGCTAGTCATTAGAAAAGACCCTGATGCTGGGAAAGACTGAGGGCAGGAGGAGAAGGGGACGATGGAGGATAAGATGGCTGGATGGCATCACCGTCTCGATGGACGTGAGTTTGAGTGATGGACATGAGTTTGAGAATCCCTGGGATTCTCCAGTGTTCTTGCCTGGAGAATCCCAGGCACGGAGAAGCCTCGTGGGCTGCCGTCTATGGAGTCGCACAGAGTCGGACATGACTGAAGCGACATAGCAGTAGCAGTAGCCGCCGGGAGTTGGTGACAGACAGGGAGGCCTGGCGAGGTGCAGTTCATGGGGTCACAAAGAGTTAGACATGACTGAGCAATTGAACTGAAGTTAAATATAAATTGAACATTGACCCTGGCTCTGTATATATCATAAAATGCAAAAATTGGATTGTCAATAATAATGAAGCATATTCATTTGCTCTCACTCTTCAGTATTATTAAATAACAATCAACATTATATTTATATAGTTTATATAAAATAAAATTAAGAGTTTAACATGTCAAATGTATCTTGTATGATTAATAAGTTTAAAGAAATATTATTTGATTTCTCTAGGTGATTCTTTACCGAATTATAAATCTTACTAATAAAATCACAAAAAGTAATTTATGTTATTTACAATATTTTAAAGAGAGAAAAGCCTTTTATTGTAGCATATTCATGCCATTTTGCATTACAGTAATATTTATGATCATTATAACACATTATGTAGAACACTATATGGAAATCTTCATTATATTATATCATTATATATATATCATTACATTATGTCATTCTTTTAAATTTATTCTAATATTCATTTATATTTTATAGCATATCATATATTATGCCATGTTTGATATCAATACTTTATAAATATATAAAAGTACATATATCGATAGATACCCACTGAAACCATTTTACTAGCATGAGCAAAAGACTCTGATGCTTAACAGTCTCATTTTGTAGAAGTCACCTCCTCCTTGAAGCTTTCTTCTTTTTCCCCTTTTTAGAAGTGTCTCCTCTGTCTCCTGAATTTTGATACTATTTTACTGAAACATATCACCCACTCTGCTGTGGTATAGCAATTTTAACCCTCCATTATCTTTGCTTGGTAACAGAAAACCTAAGAATGGTTCTTGCTCATCTCTGGAGCTCCTCAGACATCAACAGGTACTGAGTCCATTGATAGTGCCTCTCAGAAATACATGTGGACCAAATTGTCTTAGGGTATAAAAATATATATGGAGTCTTGTTAGAAATAACTCTTTATCCTATTGTAGAGCATTTTCTCCTAGGTAAAGAGGGATTAAATTGCAAATCACTTGGGCTGCTTGACAAAAAATCTCCTTAGGATACCTCACCTCAAACTCAAATACTTGTAATTTAAACTGATGTTACACGATGATCTTGGTTTTGCTGATTATATTCTCATTGATATATATAGGAAACAGAAACAGAAGCTGAAATATGACCTGTGTGTTTAATCACTTAGTTAAACAGAATAACATTATTGGTTTCAATGTTGAGTAATAATTTATTAACGTTTTGGCTTAAATTCTAGTAAAGACTGAATTTGTATAAATAGACAAAGCCATGCATTTGTTAGTGGGTATTGCTATGGGCATTAGGGAAGCAGGTCTAGATATGAACATCTTTAAGATTTTATTAATATGCACAGGTTTGTTTAACTTCTGACCTTTCCTTAGCTCTTAAGAAAGTTAAGGTTAAATGTTAGTTAAGGAATTTGAATCCTTTCTGAGATCCTTTTCAGTCACTGAATATTATTTTCTCATACTCTCTCACTCTGTCTCTTCTTGTGTGTGTGTGTTTGTGTATTTAAATGAAAAAGAAAACTCAGGACTTATTCTTTGATTATTTCAAACAAGACTCTACTTTTGGTATTATTTTTTACCTTTAGAGTCCTCATTTCCCCTAGAGTAATTTGCTATGTAAAAACTCTATTATACAACAAAATTTATATAAAATATTTAATTTAACTGTTGTTTTAATATTGCACTATTTTAAATATCATTTATATTGCCTTTTAGTCACACTACATACTCTGGAAGTGAGTTACAGGATATGGCTATTTCTGCTTTTTGCTCTAGAGGTGCAGCATAACACAATTTACAATGAGTCACAACTTAAGCAAAAACGGAGCCTCTTTTTTCCTAACAGAAATAAAAGCAATAAAAAATAACTAAATAAATTAATGCAGAAGGGATGTTTCACTGATTTTTTTCAACTAGCATTTTAAAATAAAATACAACAAACATTTACATGAAAAATACAGCTTTTTCAAATATGCAANCATAACACAATTTACAATGAGTCACAACTTAAGCAAAAACGGAGCCTCTTTTTTCCTAACAGAAATAAAAGCAATAAAAAATAACTAAATAAATTAATGCAGAAGGGATGTTTCACTGATTTTTTTCAACTAGCATTTTAAAATAAAATACAACAAACATTTACATGAAAAATACAGCTTTTTCAAATATGCAACATGATTTGATAGAAAAGATAAATAAGCTAAAGTAGGGAATTAATGAAACTGGCTTTTAACAGAAATAACCATTCTATACTACAGTTTCCAATGAAGGTCTAAAATAAAATTGTAGTAAAGCTGGTATCTCAAATTTTTCATAGGTTTGCTCTGCGTAGTATACCACAGAAGAACAATATTGAAATGAGTTAAAAGAAAAAAAAATTGACTTAGTTTTAGATTAAACTTTTTTCAAAATTACAATTTCATTTGTAAATGTAATTTATAGGGACAAATATGTGAAATAGTTACTGATAAAGCTGTTAATTTTAATGCTTCATTTTATTTAAAATCTGTGTTTTCTCTTTAGTGTTCTCACATACTGCAGCAGAAATTCAGTTCTTAACCCAGTGTATTTGCCAGAAAACATGCTTCCTGGGACACAACTAAGT
This sequence comes from Oreotragus oreotragus, assembly GCA_006410675.1. Classification (NCBI taxonomy): domain Eukaryota; kingdom Metazoa; phylum Chordata; class Mammalia; order Artiodactyla; family Bovidae; genus Oreotragus; species Oreotragus oreotragus. The sequence goes on from SJYX01006534.1 coordinate 207,355, forward strand.
AGAGCTTATGACAAGGATGTAGCTGGAAATGCAGATGTCTATTACTTTCTGAGTAAAACAAAGGATTTTACCAGCGACACAAGTAAAGAATTTCACCATTATTTATTTATTTTAGGCTTTTAAGATTCAGAGTTTAAAGAAAAATATTTAATTGATATTAAATATTAATATTTAATATTAATAATCTAAGTGTTATATTAGATTTCTTGGTTAAAACCTGCTGCAGATAGTTATATAAACAAAATTCCCCGAGAAGCTTCTTGTTACTGCCCTGATTCACAATTCCAGTGTTGCTACAAACATTTTCAAAAGAAATAAAACCTTTGGTTAATAAATTGTCATGAGAGTCATCCTATGCTTTTCAGAGAAAAAGTGTTCTTTGAGTAATAAGAAAAATTATCCAGAATATATATTTTGCATTAATTTCAAGAAAATAATTTTAAAAAATTCTGGCCAAGTGAATTGAAAAGTTTCTCAAAAGGAAGAATTAATAAATGAGTCAGTAAGACAGGAAATACATGTTGTGCCTTGTGTTGCCCATAGTACCCTGAGCCAAAGCGGTGGCCTACACAGTAGGTCCTCAATAAGTTCAAAGAAAAAGCAGAATGTTGTCTCTCAGTTAAAATCCAAATTAAAAAATCCTTTGCTTTCACAATCATAATTCAAACAGGATCAGTCACAAATACAAACGCTATTTCTGAATTCCTCCGAAATAGGGTCCACTTGTTTTCTTACCATGTTGCTCTTTCCTCAGGTTATGATTTCTCTAAGTGCAACTAACTATGTACTAATTCTAAACTGAGACCTAAAATAGCATAGTTGTTTTCTACATTTCAAACAGTGGCAATATTGTGTATATATTTGTGTGGTATGCTCAGGAAATGTTAAAATATTGCCAGACATGATTTTTATAAATTTAAGAAAATGGTTTTGAAAACACGAATAGACAGTTTTTTGTCTCACTCACCGCATAACTTCACTTCACTTGAAATTGAGGCTTGTGGCTCAGTACAGTACCACACTTTGATAACAAGCCTAGCCTCTTTCTGCAGAAGTCAATACTAAATTATGTTGACTTGCCTTCTCACTTCTTCTCAATAACTAAGATTTTGCTCAAAATCTCCAAATTTTGAATATCTGAATAATCTTAGACCCTCCACTTCTCTCCTACAAGGTACCAGTTCAGTTCAGTTCAGTCGCTCAGTCGTGTCCGACTCTTTGCGACCCCATGAATCGCAGCACGCCAGGCCTCCCTGTCCATCACCATCTCCCGGAGTTCACTCAGACTCACGTCCATCGAGTCCATGATGCCATCCAGCCATCTCATCCTCGGTCGTCCCCTTCTCCTCCTGCCCCCAATCCCTCCCAGCAGCACAGTCTTTTCCAATGAGTCAACTCTTCGCATGAGGTGGCCAAAGTACTGGAGTTTCAGCTTTAGCACCATTCCTTCCAAAGAAAACCCAGGGTTGATCTCCTTCAGAATGGACTGGCTGGATCTCTTTGCAGTCCAAGGGACTCTAAAGAGTCTTCTCCAACACCACAGTTCAAAAGCATCGATTCTTCGGCGCTCAGCTTTCTTCACAGTCCAACTTTCACATCCATACATGACCACAGGAAAAACCATAGCCTTGACTAGGCGGACCTTAGTAGGCAAAGTAATGTCTCTGCTTTTGAATATACTATCCAGGTTGGTCATAACTTTTCTTCCAAGGAGTAAGCGTCTTTTAATTTCATGGCTGCAGTCACCATCTGCAGTAATTTTGGAGCCCAAAANCAAAGTAATGTCTCTGCTTTTGAATATACTATCCAGGTTGGTCATAACTTTCTTCCAAGGAGTAAGCGTATTTTAATTTTGGAAAAGAAGCTTTCACAAAACTAGACAGTGTATTAAAAAGCAGAGACATCAATTTTGCCAACAAAGGTCCATATAAGCAAGGTTATGGTTTTTCTAGTAGTCATGTATGTATGTGATAGTTGGACCATAAGTAAGAATTGATGCTTTCAAACTTTGGTGCTGGAGAAGACTTTTGAGAGTGTCTTGGACAGCAAGGAGATCAAACCAGTCAATTCTAAAGGAAATCAACCCTGAATATTCATTAGAAGGACTGATTCTGANATGTATGTATGTGATAGTTGGACCATAAGTAAGAATTGATGCTTTCAAACTTTGGTGCTGGAGAAGACTTTTGAGAGTGTCTTGGACAGCAAGGAGATCAAACCAGTCAATTCTAAAGGAAATCAACCCTGAATATTCATTAGAAGGACTGATTCTGAAGCTGATGCTCCAAGACTTTGGCCATCTGATGTGAAGAGGCGACTCATTAGTAAAGACCCTGATAACAGGAAAGATTGAGAGCAGAAGGAGAAGGGGATGACAGAGGATGAGATTGTTGGATGACATCACTGACTTGATGGACATATGGACATGAGTAAACTCCAGGAGATGGTGAAGGACAATGAAGTCTGGCATGCTACAGTCCATGGGGTTGAAAAGTGACTTAATGACTGATCAACAAGTATATAGCATATGTATTGATTTAGATATAGATAAAGCATATAAACATATAAAGCATATATTTACTCAGTCTTAAAGAATAAAATTCTACAACAGATATAGCATATATATCTATATATGTATACCATATATATAACAGATATAACATTTCTATAGCATATATTTATTCAATTATAAAAAAGAATGAAATTTTGCCATTTGCAACAACATTTATGGACTTAGAGTACATTATGCTAAAAAAATAAATAAACCAGACAGAGAAAGATAAATATTGTATGTTATCACTCATATGCGGAATCTAAAAAATAAAACAAATGGATAACAAGAAAGAAACAGACTCACAAAGGTAACAAACTAGTGGTAACCAGAGGGGAGAGAGAAGTGGGAAGGGGAAATATAGGGCTGTGGAATTAAGAGACACATAGTACTCTGTAGAAAATACTTAAGAAACTATGGTATACTGTTCAGTACAGGGAACTGTAGGCATTGTTTTATAATAGCTTTAAATAAAGTATAATGTGTAAAATATTGAATAAATATGTTGCACACCTAAAATTAATATAATATTGCTAATCAACTATACTTCAATTTAAAAAATGAGAAATCATGCAATTTCTATAAGATTGTCAAACTATAATAATCAATAAGAGTCTGCCAGCTTTAATCCTTTATTGTTCTGCATAAAACAGGCTATTATATAATCAGAATCTTAGAGTTTAAAAGTACATTCAAGCAGATGAAGTCTACCCTCCTATTGGAGGATATATTTTAAGAATAATGAACATCAAAGAATAGAAGTTAATTGAGCTTTGAAATGCATGTTCTTTTTCACTTCTTTTTGTAGCACAGACTGTTGGGATTCCACCCTTGCCTTCATGCAGGGACTGCTGGTTGTCCCCAATAGGAAACACAAATCTTCTGAGGCTGTGCAGCATTCCTTCTATCTGTTCTCCTTAGAATGTCTTTGTTGAATCCATCTGAATGTAGAGGATGATTGGAATCCTTTTATGCCTAGTTCATTCAGGACAAGAAGCAATCTTCGATAGAAGATGATATGGCAATTGTTTATGTGACAGTCTCTTACTGTCTCTTAAATATTCTAGCCTATTTGAGAGCAAGGACTGTTCATCTACGTTCCTTCATAGAAGTTAGTTTTGTGTCTTCTGCAAAAAAAGGAGCCCCATGTGTCTTTCAAGAGAGTTTTACAATGATTAACTTGTTATATGCCCACAGTAACTCTGAGGATAGTCAAGATTAAGTATCATTCTCATTTTCTAGGAAGCAAAGTAAGGTGAGATGACTCATTCAAAATTAATAGAGCAAATAAGCAGCACAACTGGAACTGGAATTAAATTTTCCCTGATTGGTTCTGTGCAGTTTCTGCTACTCCACTTCTGGATGTAGGATTTGTCTTACAGCTACTACTTTACAATTGTCTGTTTAGACCAAAGTAACAAAAGGGTAAGGTGAAGTCATTCAGTCCTGTCTGACTCTTTGCGACCCTGTGGACTGTAACCTACTAGGCTTCTCCGTCCATGGGATTCTCCAGGCAAGAATACTGGAGTGGGTTGCCATTTCCTTCTCCAGGGGATCTTCCCGACCCAGGGATCAAACCTGGGTCTTCTGCATTGGAGGCAGGCACTTTAACCTCTGAGCCACCAGGGAAGCCCAAGTTCAATCTTTATTTCTATACTAGAAAACTCATTTTCCTGAGTTACCTATATCAATTCCTTAATTCAGCACAATTATCAATTAATTTACTAAAAAGGTAATTTGTATGATCCCTTGCCTTAAATGCAATCACATTCAAATGTATATTGCATGCAATACTAAAAAGAAAATCACCCAGATAACACTGATTATTCATTGAATTATCATGAAATATGGACTGGATCCTACAATTAATGTAACTCCATTTATCACATGGTAATTCTCAACAATGCTAAATTCTATTGGCCATTTGTAGGTTGATACTGTTGTATAGTACTAACAGATGTTAAATTAGTTTATAAAAACACCTAGGAACAACTGTAGCAGCAGATTGCTTGTAAGTAATAGGCGAGATTATAAAATTCAGATAACATGAAATACAATAGGTTTATACTGAAAGAAAGAAAAATACATACAAATCTTAGTGACAAGGTGTTGAATGGACTAAATTAAGATAAATTCAAAACAAACAGATTCTATATGAGTTAATATCATTAATAGTAAAGATAGTTCATTAGGTACTCTCCTATCAGGGAACTTCCATGCTTCTCTCATCCATTTTTGAGATGCTTGCTATTATATATTCCCTTGAAATTCATGAGAGTGTTTACTACATATAAATGCATATGTCATATATAGAAAATTAGCAATTCATAGAAAATGATGAATAAAATTTACCTAGAAAATAAGGGGTTATAAAAAGTTCCATATTCCCTCTAACTCTGTGAACAAGTTGGTTATTGCAGTCAGTGAAACTGGGATGTTTCAATCATATTCTAATGGAAACAAGAGTGCCATCTTCACAAAAGCGACACTTCTGTATAATGAGGCTAGATTTGATTCTGTTTGATTTCTCTCCAGAGATTGTGTTATGCAATAAACACAGAAACAGTAACACAACAGATGTTTGAAAACAACAACAAAAAATCAGCATTTCTCCTTTCCAGAAGTTGCTGCTGTCCACATTAGTTTAAATAAATTTAAAATTTTTCAACCATAATTACAGATTCTCTGATAAACATTGGTGCGAGGGAAGATATTTTTGAGAGAAGGCATTAATGGCATTTCCCTATAAAAATATGCCAGAATATTTAATGAAAATATGCATTCTTGCTGAAAATTTTTAATTAATTGGAATTTTTGATATTTGGATTTGTAAGGGAGGAGAGAGAGGTTCTTTTGGTGAGAAATCAGAAGGATGTGTACAGGGTAGATTCTAAACAGCATTTTAATTCTGTTCAGTAAAATCATTTATTACTCTGGCTACAAAAGAGCCAGCCCTGTTGATTCTCAATGCTTTTGAATGCTCTGTGACTAGCATTACAATGACTGACGCAACACAATGTGTGGAGGAAAAAGTTCTCTCTCCCTCTCCCTCTCTCTCCAATCAATATGCTGGAAGAAAATGTCACAGACTCCATTGAAGGTAATAGGTTTAGATCACCATTACACTTTCTATTCAATGAGCTGAGGCTGTTTGGGCCATTTCTGTTGGAAAATTCACCTGTTTGAAAGATTCATTTTATTCAATGCATTAGAACAAAACAGCAGAGAAGCGAGACTGCTCCACCTCCGGCTTGTATCCTTCCTTCTTTCTGTTGCAGATACATTTCGGTCCCAGCTATACAGCCAGATCTAATTGAAATATATGGAAACCTCAGCAACAGGGCCATTGAAAAAAAAGGTAGTAGAAAGAGCAGGTGTAAGTTTTTCTTCGTTATCGTTCTCCTATTTCTCAGCACTCATTCCTTCCATTCAGTGTCTCCTCCCAGGCTTCTCTGAACCCTCTATAACATGCTCCATGCTAGCCTCCTCTTTGCAAGAAGTCCTCTCCTGGGGTCACGCCATTCCTTCTGTCTTCATCATCCTGTGTCTAGTCCCATGATCCATCAAAAGTAATTAAAATTATATCACACCAGTCTCAGATGTTCTTGCAAAAACTGGCGTAATGACTCATTCCTTACTAATATTCCACACATTAGATCATCATCTTACCTTTAATAAGTACCTCCCACAGAAGGCTTAGGAAGAGGGAATAATCTGTTCTATCTTTCTGTAAGACACAAAGACTTTTGGCAATGGAATTTCAGTTCATTCTCTCGTGTAAGTGGCTTTGAGAAGAAACATCTGAGTGGGAGGGTGGAGGTTTAGTGAACTCACAAACTGCATCACCTCTCTATTTCCATTGTTTAGCTGGCATTTTTCTCAATTCTTATGTAAAGTAATGTGGAGCAGGCAATGGCACCCCACTCCAGTACTCTTGCCTAGAGAATCCCATGGACAGAGGAGCCTGGTGGGCTACAGTTCATAGGGTCAGGAAGAGGTGGATACGACTGAGCGACTTCACTTTCACTTTTCACTTTAATGCACTGGAGAAGGAAATGGCAACCCATGCCAGTATTCTTGCCTGGAGAATCCCAGGGACGGCGGAGCCTGGTTGGCTGCCGTCTATGGGGTCACACAGAGTTGGACACGACTGACGTGACTTAGCAGCAGCAGCAGCAGCTTCACAGAAGCTCCAAACAGATTGGTGTCCTTAAGTCTGATCTAAAATAAAATTGGAACAAACACTGAGTATGTCCAAATGTTTCCTTTCCAGAACCTGAAAATACACAATCATCAGAATTGATTATGACCTTTTTTTTTTTTTTAAGGCAGTATGGCCTGGTACTCAACACCTGACATCAGACAGCATGTGAGTTTTAAGTTTGTTTGGTAACTTAACAGAAGTATGAGCATGGCAAGTTGATATTGTGGCTTAGTTGTTTCATTTACCAAGTCTCTTAGTACTTTATGGTATTTAAGCATATATGATTACTGCACAGTTGCTGTAGAGATATATATTTAAAGCACTTCAAACACTTAGCAAATATCTCACCCTGTTAATACCTATTTAAATACAATTAACTATTTTTATGAATGAAATAGGGCTTCCAAGTGGTGCTATTGATAAAAGAACCTGCCTGCCATTGTAGGAGACTGTGGCTACCATGCCTGGGTCAGGAAGAACCCCTGGAGGATAAAATGGCAACCCACTCCAGTATTCTCCCCTGAAGAATCCCACAGACAGAGGAGCCTGGTAGGTTATATTCCATAGGATCACAAAGAGTCGGACATTGTTGAAGTGACTTAACATGTATGTATGTATGAATGAAACAATAAAAGTCTCTAAGATGTTTAAATGAATCAGTTGATCAGAGTTCTTTCATCTGATAAATAGTCATCACTTTGCAGGGCAGAGCATTTCCATGGAAGAGAGCACAGATGGTGTTATTGGGAAACAAGAGAAATGGACACAGACTCACTGGGGTCCCCTCTTCTTCCAAGATAAACATTTATAAAATATATGGACCACATTTCAACTAATCAAATGATACATGCAACTTAGTTCTCAAAAGAAAAACTTGGGTGTTATCTTCCTATGAGTGATGTTTATGCTGGGCAAAAGATCATTAAAAATTCAGATTTCAAAGTCTGGATGTCCTTAGGCCTTCAAATCATTTAACCAAACAAAGAGAATTCTCATGCTAATGAGGGCAAAAAATTGGATTCCCCAGTTTACAGAGTATACCAAACTGAACAAAATTGTCAGCATAACATTTAAATTACTTTTTTGATAAGCTTGGCCATTTACAAATCATCAGACAATTACATCTTCCAAAAACTATTTAGCATCAATTCACTCTGCCTTTTCAACAGTGCACTTGACTAATTCCAAATAAATTGAAAAAAATTACCTTGTAGATTGCAAGAAACTGACCAAAAACAATCACTAGAGTTTTAAATTATATATTGTTAAGCAAAAGAGCTTTCCTTCACTTCATTATCTGTGTTCCAGACATTAACCCTTTAAAACAAAGAGAAGGAGAGCAATGAATATGGGACCTAAAACCAAATTTCATCATAAGAATTACTGTTAAAGAATGTTTGTTATAGTTTGTACATTACATTTGATGGGCTACGTGGGGTCATTCTCTATATCTCTTTCTACATGTAAAGTCATACCTTTGTCCCTGCAATGATTGATTATTAACTACAAGCTTCTTAACAGAGGAGAAATTAGAACTTATAAAATGATGCTAACATTGAGGGAATCCAAATCGAGGGTCCTAATAACCATAGCCTTCCCTGCAAAGTAATGAAATCACTAAATTTGGTTCTTCTCCACAGAAACTATCCTAGGACCTTAGGACTTCAATTCTTGAAACACCTAATGGGCTCTCATCTAAAATCTGTTCAGAAGAAAAGATCTAAAATCATAGGTCTTAGACAACAACTCCATCTAAAGAATCCATAAGGTCAGAGAACAGCACTGGCTTCTGTGGATCAAGTTTGACAAATGCTGTTTCAACATATCCATATACATCCATATCTCAGGTATACGTAAGAACTGGATTCAGAATATTTTGTATTCAAACATATTGTGTGTATTTAGTTACTCAGTCATGTCCAACTCTTTATGACACTTTGAACTGGAGCTTGCCAGGCTCTTCCATCCATGGGATTTTCCAGACAGGAATACAGGAGTGGGTTGCCATTTCCTCCTCCAGGGGATCTTCCTGACCCCAGGACTAAACCCGTGTCTCCTGAATTGCAGGCAGATTCTTTACCCACTGATCCATCAGGGAACCTGTATTAAAATAAATATGGGGTACTCCTTAATCAAAATATATTTTAGTTACCCTTACAATAAGTTGGCATTTCATCAGAATAAGTTCATTTTAAAAATTATATTAACTTCACCATTTCTAAATAAGATGAAAAACAGGACTTTTTACTTAACAGTGAGTCAATACATAATATAAACACAAATGTCAGTACTAAATAAACCTATGATTTATTTTTTGTTTGGGCCCTCTTCTGGCATTCTCCATTTGCCTTCAGAAATGATGGCCTTGTTACATGAAGACTGAAATGGCTGCATCAACAAGTCATAACAAGCGAATTTCCCTGATTCAGTGCATGGCCTTCCATGTAGCCTTGTCCTTGAGAATACCTGTCCTTGTGAGCTGGATTCATCTGATGTGGTGTTTGGTGTAAACCATCAAGCTGATGGATTCTTTCTGATTAAAGAGATGGAGATGTCAAAAGTTTTGATAGATATAATGTCCATCAAAGATGTTTTAAAATCCAGAGAGAAAAAGAAATTGACAAGGTATTAAAAACAGAGATATATCTGTGAGAGACAGAGAGGAAAAGGAGGGAGATAAAAATTCACATCCCATGTCAACTTCTATTCTGTTCCCAAAGGAAAAAGGAACTTTTGAGAGGTCATTGGTCTTTGGCTAAAGGATACATAACACTCTCAACCTGTAAATCAGGGTCTTGTAGGGACTTGAGAAAAGTAAAAGGATTGCCATTGTTCCAGTTCACCCCTTCTATCAGGGGGATAACAGTATAGGACAGTGATTAAGTAAAGAGGTATTAACAGACCAGTGACCAAAATTCCTGCACTGAGGACAGGTTGGGACAAAAACAATTTGATTTAAAATAACTATTGGTCCTAGAATAGACTTGAGCCTCCTGTCTCTCTGTAATTGTTAAAAAGAAAAACAGAGACAGGGAGAAAACACAGAGGAACATTTTAACCCTTTGTATAGTACAGCTGTCATTCTTATCTTAGTAGTTATTTTATCCAAGATGTGTATAAGAGACAGGTCCACATTAGTTTAAATAAATTTAAAATTTTTCAACCATAATTACAGATTCTCTGATAAACATTGGTGCGAGGGAAGATATTTTTGAGAGAAGGCATTAATGGCATTTCCCTATAAAAATATGCCAGAATATTTAATGAAAATATGCATTCTTGCTGAAAATTTTTAATTAATTGGAATTTTTGATATTTGGATTTGTAAGGGAGGAGAGAGAGGTTCTTTTGGTGAGAAATCAGAAGGATGTGTACAGGGTAGATTCTAAACAGCATTTTAATTCTGTTCAGTAAAATCATTTATTACTCTGGCTACAAAAGAGCCAGCCCTGTTGATTCTCAATGCTTTTGAATGCTCTGTGACTAGCATTACAATGACTGACGCAACACAATGTGTGGAGGAAAAAGTTCTCTCTCCCTCTCCCTCTCTCTCCAATCAATATGCTGGAAGAAAATGTCACAGACTCCATTGAAGGTAATAGGTTTAGATCACCATTACACTTTCTATTCAATGAGCTGAGGCTGTTTGGGCCATTTCTGTTGGAAAATTCACCTGTTTGAAAGATTCATTTTATTCAATGCATTAGAACAAAACAGCAGAGAAGCGAGACTGCTCCACCTCCGGCTTGTATCCTTCCTTCTTTCTGTTGCAGATACATTTCGGTCCCAGCTATACAGCCAGATCTAATTGAAATATATGGAAACCTCAGCAACAGGGCCATTGAAAAAAAAGGTAGTAGAAAGAGCAGGTGTAAGTTTTTCTTCGTTATCGTTCTCCTATTTCTCAGCACTCATTCCTTCCATTCAGTGTCTCCTCCCAGGCTTCTCTGAACCCTCTATAACATGCTCCATGCTAGCCTCCTCTTTGCAAGAAGTCCTCTCCTGGGGTCACGCCATTCCTTCTGTCTTCATCATCCTGTGTCTAGTCCCATGATCCATCAAAAGTAATTAAAATTATATCACACCAGTCTCAGATGTTCTTGCAAAAACTGGCGTAATGACTCATTCCTTACTAATATTCCACACATTAGATCATCATCTTACCTTTAATAAGTACCTCCCACAGAAGGCTTAGGAAGAGGGAATAATCTGTTCTATCTTTCTGTAAGACACAAAGACTTTTGGCAATGGAATTTCAGTTCATTCTCTCGTGTAAGTGGCTTTGAGAAGAAACATCTGAGTGGGAGGGTGGAGGTTTAGTGAACTCACAAACTGCATCACCTCTCTATTTCCATTGTTTAGCTGGCATTTTTCTCAATTCTTATGTAAAGTAATGTGGAGCAGGCAATGGCACCCCACTCCAGTACTCTTGCCTAGAGAATCCCATGGACAGAGGAGCCTGGTGGGCTACAGTTCATAGGGTCAGGAAGAGGTGGATACGACTGAGCGACTTCACTTTCACTTTTCACTTTAATGCACTGGAGAAGGAAATGGCAACCCATGCCAGTATTCTTGCCTGGAGAATCCCAGGGACGGCGGAGCCTGGTTGGCTGCCGTCTATGGGGTCACACAGAGTTGGACACGACTGACGTGACTTAGCAGCAGCAGCAGCAGCTTCACAGAAGCTCCAAACAGATTGGTGTCCTTAAGTCTGATCTAAAATAAAATTGGAACAAACACTGAGTATGTCCAAATGTTTCCTTTCCAGAACCTGAAAATACACAATCATCAGAATTGATTATGACCTTTTTTTTTTTTTTAAGGCAGTATGGCCTGACCTGGTTGGCTGCCGTCTATGGGGTCACACAGAGTTGGACACGACTGACGTGACTTAGCAGCAGCAGCAGCAGCTTCACAGAAGCTCCAAACAGATTGGTGTCCTTAAGTCTGATCTAAAATAAAATTGGAACAAACACTGAGTATGTCCAAATGTTTCCTTTCCAGAACCTGAAAATACACAATCATCAGAATTGATTATGACCTTTTTTTTTTTTTTAAGGCAGTATGGCCTGGTACTCAACACCTGACATCAGACAGCATGTGAGTTTTAAGTTTGTTTGGTAACTTAACAGAAGTATGAGCATGGCAAGTTGATATTGTGGCTTAGTTGTTTCATTTACCAAGTCTCTTAGTACTTTATGGTATTTAAGCATATATGATTACTGCACAGTTGCTGTAGAGATATATATTTAAAGCACTTCAAACACTTAGCAAATATCTCACCCTGTTAATACCTATTTAAATACAATTAACTATTTTTATGAATGAAATAGGGCTTCCAAGTGGTGCTATTGATAAAAGAACCTGCCTGCCATTGTAGGAGACTGTGGCTACCATGCCTGGGTCAGGAAGAACCCCTGGAGGATAAAATGGCAACCCACTCCAGTATTCTCCCCTGAAGAATCCCACAGACAGAGGAGCCTGGTAGGTTATATTCCATAGGATCACAAAGAGTCGGACATTGTTGAAGTGACTTAACATGTATGTATGTATGAATGAAACAATAAAAGTCTCTAAGATGTTTAAATGAATCAGTTGATCAGAGTTCTTTCATCTGATAAATAGTCATCACTTTGCAGGGCAGAGCATTTCCATGGAAGAGAGCACAGATGGTGTTATTGGGAAACAAGAGAAATGGACACAGACTCACTGGGGTCCCCTCTTCTTCCAAGATAAACATTTATAAAATATATGGACCACATTTCAACTAATCAAATGATACATGCAACTTAGTTCTCAAAAGAAAAACTTGGGTGTTATCTTCCTATGAGTGATGTTTATGCTGGGCAAAAGATCATTAAAAATTCAGATTTCAAAGTCTGGATGTCCTTAGGCCTTCAAATCATTTAACCAAACAAAGAGAATTCTCATGCTAATGAGGGCAAAAAATTGGATTCCCCAGTTTACAGAGTATACCAAACTGAACAAAATTGTCAGCATAACATTTAAATTACTTTTTTGATAAGCTTGGCCATTTACAAATCATCAGACAATTACATCTTCCAAAAACTATTTAGCATCAATTCACTCTGCCTTTTCAACAGTGCACTTGACTAATTCCAAATAAATTGAAAAAAATTACCTTGTAGATTGCAAGAAACTGACCAAAAACAATCACTAGAGTTTTAAATTATATATTGTTAAGCAAAAGAGCTTTCCTTCACTTCATTATCTGTGTTCCAGACATTAACCCTTTAAAACAAAGAGAAGGAGAGCAATGAATATGGGACCTAAAACCAAATTTCATCATAAGAATTACTGTTAAAGAATGTTTGTTATAGTTTGTACATTACATTTGATGGGCTACGTGGGGTCATTCTCTATATCTCTTTCTACATGTAAAGTCATACCTTTGTCCCTGCAATGATTGATTATTAACTACAAGCTTCTTAACAGAGGAGAAATTAGAACTTATAAAATGATGCTAACATTGAGGGAATCCAAATCGAGGGTCCTAATAACCATAGCCTTCCCTGCAAAGTAATGAAATCACTAAATTTGGTTCTTCTCCACAGAAACTATCCTAGGACCTTAGGACTTCAATTCTTGAAACACCTAATGGGCTCTCATCTAAAATCTGTTCAGAAGAAAAGATCTAAAATCATAGGTCTTAGACAACAACTCCATCTAAAGAATCCATAAGGTCAGAGAACAGCACTGGCTTCTGTGGATCAAGTTTGACAAATGCTGTTTCAACATATCCATATACATCCATATCTCAGGTATACGTAAGAACTGGATTCAGAATATTTTGTATTCAAACATATTGTGTGTATTTAGTTACTCAGTCATGTCCAACTCTTTATGACACTTTGAACTGGAGCTTGCCAGGCTCTTCCATCCATGGGATTTTCCAGACAGGAATACAGGAGTGGGTTGCCATTTCCTCCTCCAGGGGATCTTCCTGACCCCAGGACTAAACCCGTGTCTCCTGAATTGCAGGCAGATTCTTTACCCACTGATCCATCAGGGAACCTGTATTAAAATAAATATGGGGTACTCCTTAATCAAAATATATTTTAGTTACCCTTACAATAAGTTGGCATTTCATCAGAATAAGTTCATTTTAAAAATTATATTAACTTCACCATTTCTAAATAAGATGAAAAACAGGACTTTTTACTTAACAGTGAGTCAATACATAATATAAACACAAATGTCAGTACTAAATAAACCTATGATTTATTTTTTGTTTGGGCCCTCTTCTGGCATTCTCCATTTGCCTTCAGAAATGATGGCCTTGTTACATGAAGACTGAAATGGCTGCATCAACAAGTCATAACAAGCGAATTTCCCTGATTCAGTGCATGGCCTTCCATGTAGCCTTGTCCTTGAGAATACCTGTCCTTGTGAGCTGGATTCATCTGATGTGGTGTTTGGTGTAAACCATCAAGCTGATGGATTCTTTCTGATTAAAGAGATGGAGATGTCAAAAGTTTTGATAGATATAATGTCCATCAAAGATGTTTTAAAATCCAGAGAGAAAAAGAAATTGACAAGGTATTAAAAACAGAGATATATCTGTGAGAGACAGAGAGGAAAAGGAGGGAGATAAAAATTCACATCCCATGTCAACTTCTATTCTGTTCCCAAAGGAAAAAGGAACTTTTGAGAGGTCATTGGTCTTTGGCTAAAGGATACATAACACTCTCAACCTGTAAATCAGGGTCTTGTAGGGACTTGAGAAAAGTAAAAGGATTGCCATTGTTCCAGTTCACCCCTTCTATCAGGGGGATAACAGTATAGGACAGTGATTAAGTAAAGAGGTATTAACAGACCAGTGACCAAAATTCCTGCACTGAGGACAGGTTGGGACAAAAACAATTTGATTTAAAATAACTATTGGTCCTAGAATAGACTTGAGCCTCCTGTCTCTCTGTAATTGTTAAAAAGAAAAACAGAGACAGGGAGAAAACACAGAGGAACATTTTAACCCTTTGTATAGTACAGCTGTCATTCTTATCTTAGTAGTTATTTTATCCACTCTATGGTCCTAAGTTTAATTTCATTCAAAAGTCATAATAGTCTCTTAGCTGAAGTGCTTTACAACTGATCATTAATTTAGCTTCAAGGCATGAATACAAAAGAAAAGAAGATACCAATTAAATTTCAATTGGCTATTTTTTAAAGCTGCAAACAGCAGAATCCCCATTTCAATTTAATTAACTGAGAGCGAGAGTTAGAGAAACAAAACCCTTGTACTTTCATATTTTGTACTTGTATTTCTATATTTTTTCAAAAACTTGATTTTCTAGATGAACAAGAAATGAACATCAAAAACCAATAAGAAAACAGATATCACTGACTACATCGGACCATTACCACTGCTATTATTACAAGTTTGTATTATATTTTGCCACAAAACAGAAACCTCTGTGAGAGTGGTACTCACTTTATTTTCTTTCTTTTTAAATTTGAAACCACTGGGAAAGACAGAGATCTGTTCTTCCCAGGCAGCCTCAAAATTTATCAAACCATCCCAGAAAGAAACTCAAAATGACATTTTTCAGTGCATGAAAGAGAAACTGTTCCTTATAGATGAGAGAGTATTCCTCTGTTGATAGAAAATGAAGTCCAAAAAGGGGAAGAGAACAAATGTGGAAAATTATTTTCATTTAAGCCATGCAACCCATATTCTTCCTTTATTTTAATGTTTGTATTCCCTCTGGGCCAAAGCCAGCTTCAGTTTAGGTAGACAATTTAGATTAACACAACCACAAGGGTTCTAGATCTCTTCTTTGGCCTAGAAGAGTAGCATGATTTCTACTATTCCTGCTATCTTTTCAGAAGCTCTCTAAATGTGAAAGTCTTCACAAAAATGAGAAGCAGTAATGCCTTTGATTTGTTTATTCAAGTCAGTCAGTTCAGTCGCTCAGTTGTGTCCGACTCTTTGCGACCCCATGGACTGCAGCACACCAGGCTTCTCTGTCCATCACCAACTCCTGGAGTTTACTCAAACTCATGTCTGTAAGGTCAGTGATGCCATCCAAGCATCTCATCCTCTGTCGTCCCCTTCTCCTCCCACCTCAATCTTTCCCAGCATNCCCATGGACTGCAGCACACCAGGCTTCTCTGTCCATCACCAACTCCTGGAGTTTACTCAAACTCATGTCTGTAAGGTCAGTGATGCCATCCAAGCATCTCATCCTCTGTCGTCCCCTTCTCCTCCCACCTCAATCTTTCCCAGCATTAGGGTCTTTTCAAATGAGTCAGTTCCCATCAGGTGGTCAAAGTATTGGAGTTTCAGTCTCAGCATCAGGCCTTTCAAAGACTATTCAGGATTGATTTCCTTTTGTATGGACTGGTTGGATCCTCTTGCTGTCCAAGGGACTCTCAAAAGTCTTTTCCAACATCACAGTTGAAAAGCATCAATTCTTCAGCTTTCTTTATAGTCCAACTCTCACATCCATACACTACTAATGGAAAAACAATAGCTTTGACTAGATGGACCTTTGTTGGCAAAGTAATGTCTCTGCTTTTTAATAAGTTGTTTAGGTTGACCATAGCTTTTCTTCAAAGGAGCAAATGTCTTTTAATTTCATGACTGCAGTCACCATCTGCAGTGATTTTGGAGCCCGAGAAACAGTCTGTCACTGTTCCCATCTTTTTCCCATTTATTTGCCATGAAGTGATGGGACCGGAAGCCATGATGCTAGTTTTCTGAATGCTGAGTTTTAAGCCAACTTTTTCACTCTCCTCTTTCACTTTCATCAAGAGGCTCTTTAGTTCTTCTTCACTTTCTGCCATAAGGGACACATCTGAGGTTATTGATATTCCTCCCAGAAATCTTGATTCCAATCTGTGCTTCTTCTAGCCTGGCATTTTGCATGATGTACTCTGCGTATAAGTNTTTTTCACTCTCCTCTTTCACTTTCATCAAGAGGCTCTTTAGTTCTTCTTCACTTTCTGCCATAAGGGACACATCTGAGGTTATTGATATTCCTCCCAGAAATCTTGATTCCAATCTGTGCTTCTTCTAGCCTGGCATTTTGCATGATGTACTCTGCGTATAAGTTGAATAAGCAGGGTGACAATATACAGCCTTGACGTACTCCTTTCACTATTTGGAACCACACTGTTGCTCCGTGTCCAGTTCTAACTGTTGCTTCTTGACCTGCATACAAATTTCTCAGGAGTTTCTTCAAGTAGTGAGTGAATACTGAATAAACTCAGGATTTTATTCAGGTAAATTTTATTCAGGTACTAAGAATATAATGTGGGCTTCCCTGGTGACACAGATGGTAAGAAATCTGCCTGCAATGCAGGAGACTTGGGTTTAATCTCTGAGTTGGGAATATCCCCTGGAAAAGAGAATGGCAACCCACTCTAGTTTTCTTGCCTGGAGAATCCCATGGACAGAGGAGCCTGGAGGTCTACAGTCCATGGGATCACAGAGTCAGAAATGACTAAGTAACTAAGTATAGCACAGCATGGCACACAAAGTATAAGGCATGGCTGAAACCCTGTCGTTCAGGGTTTTAATTGGGTAGATATTGGAAGTACTGTTGCTCTTTGTAGGATACTGAAAGGGGAAATAAGGCAAGCGTGTTTATAGTTAGAGATAAGGAAACAAGCAAGAGTAGATTTGAAAGGTTCTATTTGTCTATCTGGGCTTCCCTGATGGATTAGTGGTAAAGAATCTGCCTGCCCACACAGGAGACATGGGAGATTTGGGTTTGATCCCTGGGTTGGGAAAATCCTTTGGAGAAGGAAATGACAGCCATTCCAGTATTCTTGCCTTGGAAATCCCCATGAATGGAGGAGCCCAGGAAGCTACAGTCTGTGGGGTTGAACATGACTTAGCCATTAAACAACAACAACAACAACAACAATTTGTCTATCTATCTATTGACTGAAGGGTTGATCAATCATGTATCTACCTATCTCCCTGAGAAAAGACAGAAGAACAAAATTAACTTTGAGATCTTGGCACAGAATTCATACAGAAACCATGCTGGATGAATTGATGTATTTAAATATTAACAACAACAACAACAACAACAAAACGTAGACCCATTCTCAAAAATCTTATACCTTCTTTCACATTTATCAAAATTTCAAAGACATAACTTGATGTTTCTAAGCTGTGTCTCCAGGGTCCACAGCCTGTGGTAGATGGTGAAGGACAAGGCGGCCTGGCATACTGCATGCAGTCCATGAGGTCACAGATAGTTGAACATTCTTCCTCCAAGACCATCCAAAAAGGTAGTATTAGAAGATGGGGATTCTGCTTCATTTCCATCATGGAGCTATGACTGGCTATTGTCTAAGCTCTCCAAGCTTTGCTTATCTTATCCAGAAAGTGAAAGTGAGGTCGCTCAGTCGTGTCCGACTCTTTGCGACCCCATGGACTGTAGCATACCAGGCTTCTCCGTCCATGGGATTTTCCAGGCAAGAATACTGGAGTGGGTTACCATTTCCTTCTCCAGGGGATCTTCCTGACCCAGGTATCGAACCCAGGTCTCCCGCATTGGAGGCAGGCGCTTTAACCTCTGAGCCACCAGGGAAGCCATCTTATCCAGACCACTCCACAAATATCTATNAGGCAAGAATACTGGAGTGGGTTACCATTTCCTTCTCCAGGGGATCTTCCTGACCCAGGTATCGAACCCAGGTCTCCCGCATTGGAGGCAGGCGCTTTAACCTCTGAGCCACCAGGGAAGCCATCTTATCCAGACCACTCCACAAATATCTATGGAGCCCCTTTAGTGCTGGTTCAACTCCAGATGCTGGGACTAAACCAAGGAACAAAGCAAAGTCTCAGGTGGTCAGGGAGAGATAATAAACGAATCAGCATGTAAAGATACATCAACAGGAGAAGATTTTGGAGTAAAGAAAAGTAAGGTGGTGAAAGAATTGGCTGCTAGGGTGGGGCCTGAAGTTTCCCTTAGGGAGATTTACAAAGGTCTTTCTAACAAGGTTTGATGTGGGAAAAGAACGGAAGAATTGGAAGAAATGCAGTGTGGGTGAACACTGAGGTGTAAACAGACTTGGTAAGCTCTGTGTATTTTAAGAAGACAATCACATCCAGAGCATGGGGAGCTGGGAGTGGGGGGGACAAGGATCAGGAGGGAAGGACTTAGCAAGGATGTGGAAGAGGAGGATTGAATTCCAACCAACAGGCTTTATAGCCATTGTAATAATTCTGCTACTAAGGTGCCTGAGAAGAGAAACTATTGGCAGGTTTTGAGCTGAAGATGGTCTTGGCTGTGTTCACATCTGATATGAACTTGATTGATAATCATATTGATATCTTTGACTGGTTAAAAAAATTGAGATAATGCCTGAAAAATCAACACAGAAAAGTTGTCATCAGGCTCGATCAGTACCTGCAAAGTCTAAATATACAAATTGTAAAACCTATTCTATCAGCTCATCTGTCTTGTCAATGTTCTCTTCTGTGTGGGCTTTGCCTCCCAACTAGTCTTTGAATTCCTTGAAGAAAGGGCCATTTTCTACCTTTTTATCTGTCAGATAATCTAGATTTTCACATGGTGGCTGGCTTAAGATTTTTTTGAATTAATAGGCTACTGTAAGTGTTAATAAAAATATCTGTCACAAACCAACAAAAGTGTCTGTAGGACCTCCCTGTTGGCTCAGCTGGTAAAGAATCCTGTTGCAATGCAGGAGCCCTGGG
Organism: Oreotragus oreotragus; assembly: GCA_006410675.1. Lineage (NCBI taxonomy): Eukaryota > Metazoa > Chordata > Mammalia > Artiodactyla > Bovidae > Oreotragus > Oreotragus oreotragus. The sequence continues at coordinate 226,807 of SJYX01006534.1, forward strand.
TTTGATACCTGGGTTGGGAAGATCCCCTGGGTAAGGGGAAGGCTACCTACTCCAGTATTCTGGCCAGGAGAATTCCATGGACTGTATAGTTCATAAGGTTGCAAAGAGTTGGACGTGCCTGGGTGACTTTCACTCACTCAGGCATCAACTCCCATTGCAAGCAAGTCTTGTGTTCACTGGGAAGGAATATACAAGCAAGTCTGGGAAAACTCTCCTCGTGAAGAATGAGAGTGGGCTATTCCCCAGTAGTTATTCACTCAGACCCTTGTTCCTAAAAGTCTCTCTGTCCAAATTTCCCTTAAAGTATCTAGAAAATAACTGAAAGTGAGAGCTGCTCAGTCATGTCCGACTCTTTGTGACCCCATGAACTATTCAGTCAATGGAATTCTCTAGGCCAGAATATTGGACTGGGTAGCCTTTCCCTTCTCCAGGGTATCTTCCCAATCCAGGGACTGAACCCAGTCTCCCCCATTGTAGGCAGATTATTTACCATTTGAGCCACCAGGGAAGCCCAAGAATATTGGAATGGGTAGCCTACCCCTTCTCCAGAAGATATTCCCAACCCAGGAATCGAACCAGAATTCCCTGCATTGCAGGCAGATTCTTTACCAATTGAGCTATCAGGGAAGCCCTAGACATTATTTTAAACAATATGTTTTAAGATTGTTTAATGAAATTGTGCTGTGAATGAAAGGAAATAATCCCACAATACATATTACTTATTTATAAACTTAATGAAAATGTTCTTTCTGCTGCCCCATTCCAGAACCACAGTCACTGTCTGAGGTTGCTCTTTAGAGTAAAATATATGTTCACCATCCATAATGAATGGATCAGAGGATGCAGCATACATAGAAGTTGTGCCTGTGCCTGGGGCCACATGTGATTATGGGAAAAATACTGAATATTTGTCAGAGAACACAGATCCTGGCCTGGCCTTTGTTTGCTACTTGGGGGAAAAGGAGTCAGACTCGGCTTTATTGCCCAGTTTCTTCAATGACAAATACTGGTGCAGACATATGCTGCCAAAAATATCACAGAGATGTATTGATCCCGAGCATAACAATATAGATAAAATCACTTCTTAAATCGCCTAAAGGAATCAGGGTGTACTATTCCCTAAATAAAGTTTTATAAGTGCATTTTAGGCAAACAAATATCCAGGGCTTCCCTGGTGGCTCAGATGGTAAGGAATCTGCCTATTAATGCAGGAGACCTGGGTTCAATCTCTGAGTTGGGACGATTCCTTGGAGGGGAAAGCAACCCACTCCAGTATTCTTGCCTGGAGAATCCCATGGACAAAGGAGCCTGGGGAGCTATAGTCCATGGGGTCACAAAGAGTCAGACGTGACTGAACGACACATTTTCACTTTCAAACAAATATTCAGGTAGTTAATACTACAATAAACTTTTAAAGAGAGTGGTTAATATGTACTGTAGTAATCAGAGAAAGCTTCTGGAAGCAGATGATCTTTAAGATGAACTAAAAGTCACAATTTTCCAATTTTACTTGGTAAGTCAAAGACAAGCTTCTGGTGAAGTCACACTTTAGCTTCATTTAACTTGCTCACTTTGTCTTCTTTCTTAGTCTGTGTCTTTTAAAATTTCAAGTGCATATTATGTTCTATTTTAAAATTAATTTAGTCATGAAGATTCTATTTGTTCTTTTATTTATTTCTCATATCTCTTCTTTTTTTCCAGACATTCTTGAACTTTCCTTATTTTTCTCCTCCTCAACTGGCTTTCCTAGACCCTACAAATTCAAGGATATACCACCTACCATATGTTTGCTGAGAAATTCTACCAGGAGTCCTGGGTTATATCAAGTCCCGTCTACCTCAGGCAGCCATTTTACACTTCATGCTTCCCTCATTAATGTGCTGAAATTTTGCTGATTGCCTCTGTGGCCCCTTAATTAAAGACAATTAAAAGTTGCTGGGTTACCATGGGGATGACTGATTACCCAGCGGAGTTCACTTTTGAGAAAATGAACCCTCAATAGTTCTTTTGCATGAGAAACAAGGACTTAGCCCTCAGGCCCCTTTATTTCATTCCCACAATATTAGTAAGTTACCTAAGCTCTTATTAAGGTTGGAACTCTGATCCCTTTTGAATGGAGTCATCCCTCAAAACAATTTCTCAAATTTCTCTTTATTCCCCTTTCTTAGGCTCCTTCTTGAATCTGCCACCACAGAATAGGAGAGATAGAAATATGCACTTAAACAGCTAATTAAGCTATAAATAGTTAAGCAAGTCAGCCAACAAAATATCAATGCAGTCTGTTACATATCCCAGGCTTATGGAGGGAGACTTCCAGAGTGCTCCCTGTCCTCTTGCTCCCAGCCCAGTTTTTATGAAGTCATGTACAGAATTGTGTGCACTGTTCTTCTTGGCTGCAGGCCTGAGTTCACAAAGGCAGGCACAAATTATTTTCTGATTGTTATTTCTACCCCCTTGTCTGGTTATTTTAGCCTGGGACACTATCTTCTTCTTCGTCTTCTTTTTTTTTTTTTTCTTTCTTTAATTAACAACAGACAGGAGAGATGAAAAAGCAGAAAAGTTAATTTTTCCATAAGACACTAGTCTGATCTTTTAGAATACCATAAACTGACCTGATCCTTCCTCTTAGTTTCTTTTTTTTTTTCCTTAGTGGACTTTCTAATCCTGTGCTTCCTTTGATTGCCTTCAAGATTTCCATGGGAGGGGATTTTCCTTAAAATATCAGGGTTACCTCAGGAATCAGTGAGCCTGTGCACAGTAGCTTCAGTCCTACCTGGATGGCCCTTCCAGTGCCATCTGACAGGCTGGGATTTCTGCCCCCTACAGCTGCATCTGTTGAGTGATTACCTGTTTGGTCCCTTAATCTGGTTTTCATTCATTCCCAGAAAATGGAACCCCGTAAAGGAGAAATCTCAACATATCCAGGCAGCTCCCAAAAGGTTTTGCCTTCATTAAGTAACTCAAAAGATGTTTAACTGCTTCAAAAAATAATGATAATTAATTAATTTTTGTCTGTGTCAGGGTCTTCACTGATGTGTGTGGGCCATATCTAGTGGCAGCGAGCAGGGGCTACTCTCTACTTACTGCTCTTGGGCTTCTCACTGCATAGCTTCTCCTGTTGGCTCCTGGGCTCTAGAGTGTGCAGGCTCAGTAGTTGGGGCACACAGGCTCAGTTGATCCACAGCATGTGGGATCTTCCCAGACCAGGGATCGAATCCATGGCAAGCAGATTCCTATCCACTGGACCAACAGGGAAGTTCTGGTTTAATATCTTTTGCCTCAAAAGATGACTAGAACTCCTATGGGCTATCTTATGTCTATGAAAATGCACAATTTTCCCACACTTATTTGCCATGTCATTCAATAGATGTTGGTCCTTTCTATTCTCAGAGGATTCTACCCTCAGGAGCTCCAGGACTTCCAAGTAACTTTTTGTATTATGATCATGGTTGTCTAGACTATTAATTGACCAAGATGTCTTCTGAATTGTAGTATTTATCTTCTACTCCTGCAGCCCAGGTCCCCATGTTCGGGTCAGAAATCAATGTTTCTAGGGGCTCCTAAGCCTGGCATTGGGAATATCAATAAGTTTAGAAAAAGATCTTATATTATCTAAACTGACTCCATGCAAAAATTTTATTTGTTAAATTGAACCACAGAATAGAGTGTTTTTTTTTTAATAAACCTCACCCTCTGCTGTAGTTATGATTATTTTTCTTTTTCATTTTTGACTAGAATTTTGAATTTCTATTTAATCCCAGTCACTCATACTATCTAAAATGCCTGGTTTGAAGGAGTTAGAATGGTAACTCACAAATGTATTCAACCCAAGGGAAATAATAGAACAATGTAGTCAATGTATTCCCTATGTTTCTTCCCATTCTTCCTACCTTTGTAAGTTCTTCACAAAAGCACACTGCATTTGTATTCTAAAAAATTTTTGATTATTATTACAGAGAGCTTCTCTAATGCACCCTGCATGTAACGCCCCAGCAATCCTTGATGGATTTGCTACCTTCACAATAAAATAATCTTAATAATTTTTAAAGCCAATAAGCAGAAACTAATTTCAAGAGCCTGCTTTGTGCATGCTAGATCCTAGCCATGGCACTTAGTATTTTCCACAGATAATGGAAGCATAATAGGTGTGAAAGGCTGACAATTTGGACTTTGTAGGTGGCGAGGAAAGGGTCACCGGCGAGGCCACCTGTCCTTTGTTCGTGTGCAGCGCAGCCATGTTTCAAGTAGTCCCAGGGTAAGGTTCCCTCGCACTGTGCTCGCAGCAGGACGCTAGCCTGACCTGTAGAGACCACCTCGGAGAGCATGTGTAGTTCACTTTCCAGGACCGGCTCTGTCCTTGATCTCTGTGCTGTGACTGACATCAAGGTGACCAATTAGTGGGCACCGTGATGGTGTTTTCTGTGATGTTCGAAGGGCGCAGAGGTCACTGTGATTCAAGCCTCGCTCACTCCCGGGAGGCTTCACAAAGCCATGTCTCTGAAGTCTGACTTCAACACAGCATCCCACAAATGAAGGTATGGCTCCTTTTTTGAACTTGACCAGGAACCTGCTCGCTGAGCAGGGTACTGAAATGCAGCCGCTCCAGCAATTTTGAATAGCAAAGATTTGCTGATTGCCAAAACTGAGCTTTACCCGGTGACAAAGTAAACCGGGTCATTCTTAAGGGGAGATGAAGGCAAGAGGACCAGGAAGGAGAGACAGCTTACAGGGTTTTAGGCCCTGGGGGAATAAAACTTTACAGTGAGTAAACCCATATCAATGTTTTCTTTCAACTTCCTATTCCATTAAACAATTTGCCAATATTTGTTTTACATCAGAGTTAACAGTCATGGAATCTTATGTCTCTTTAAAATTTGCAAAGTGCTTTGTCGTTCTAGCAAACCTGTGAGTCAAGGAGATTAATTGCTTGCAAGTATCTGATGAAGCAAAATAAGACTTTTCGAAACCCCTAGTCCTGTGTATTCTTTGCTTCATTTAGTTGGCAACAAGACAGGGACAGTCCAATGAGTCCAGGATGAGGAGATGAATGATTCCCTGCTTAGGAGGCTAAGATACCAGCAGGACAAGCAGCCCTGAGAGAATCAGGCAGAAGGCAGCTCTGATGATCAGAGTAAGATCAGAGACCATCAGCTTGTACAACTCAAGGAGCAGCCCAGAGGTGAATGTTTAACCTGTAAACAGATCATTGCTGTGATCTGTTTTATCCTACTGGGATGTGGTTCTGGTAGGATTGGCAGATTTAGCAAATAAAAATATAGGCCATCAGTTAAGTTTGGATGTCAGATAAAGAACACAAAATAATATGCACCAATATTGCATGATATATATGTATATCTTTACTTGAAATGAAAATTTAGCTTGGCGTCCTATGTTGCAGGTCCACACTGGGGTGGGTAGCAGGGCTGGAAGGATTCTGGAACCCAGTCAGTAAAAATGTCAGTCAATGGTTGAGAGTAAGTAAAATCAGGATCTGGATATATGAAGACTCTGAAATTTCTAACTGTGCTTTAGTCACACAGTATTTTTTTTTTTTCTTACTGTGTTTTTTTCTTGGTAAAAAGTATATAGAAATACACAACCAAGCTAGTGTTGATATGGAAGCCACTTGGCTTCCTAAGTTGTCCAAGCCAGTTTAAACAACTTTCTACTTCCTGTTTGCCTCACTTTTTCCTCTCAGGACCAGAGCCCTCATAGTTCTTTTGAATCCCACTACCCCAACCATGTTTTGGGCATCCCTCTCCCCATCAACTCACATACACATACACACAAAGGCATACACACTTTTGAAATCTTCTCATTGTTCCCTATCTTAATTTCCTATAATGTGACTGAAGCAAATTCTGTAGACTACATTATGCTGTCATAATTGATTATACATTGCTAAGGCACAGGAATAAAGCCATCCAGAGGTTGTTCTTGAAGTAAAAAGTCAGACTCCAGTAGCCAGTGATATGGTGTTTCAGGTTAGGGAGACTTTCCTTGATTCTGAAATCAGGCCATGTTGGAAACTTCTGGGAAGCAAGGATGGCTCTGCCTCTAGGGAAAATCTTTGGGCTCTGCATTTACATTTAGGCTGACTTCCAAACAGGAGTCTCTGCTTCCTAAAGAGCCAATACATAGCCACCATACTCTGATATTTTGACCTGCTTTATAAGCTCTTATCTCAGATATTTTCTCAAATTCTGATACTGCCTACCCAAATGACAATATTATAAACAACTGCCCCCTCCTCACTCCAAAAAAAAAAAAAAGGGGGGGGGGGAATGAAAGAAAGAAGGAAGAAGAGAAGAAAGAAAGCACCATTTTGCTTGTATGGACCCTTAAGGGACACATTTGAAACTGGTTATAATATAAAAAGAACTCCATGATATTCAGATGAGAAAGACTACAAAATGTGCAAATGCCAAGTGTCATTATAATCACAGAGTTCATCTTGCTAAAGAAGCTCATAATTTCTCAGACATTTACCACAGCTCTCTCTGCCCCCATGGAGATGAGTTATAATCAGATGCAACCACAGGCCATTGTCTCTGAGCCAGACTCAAAGGGACTCTCCATTAAAAAATACTAACATTATTCATTTGTCTTTATTTGGTGTGGTGATTATATCTGGGGAGCGAGACACCAGACCAAAACATTACACTACTCTTTGAGGCAGGGCTGCTGCTGCATTTTAATCTAAAAGCCCACTGCTGCTATGATTGGCATTTGTGTGAAAAAGAAAGAATAACAGCTGAAAATCTCCTTATCCCTCTTGGCTATTGACTCTCTCTCTCTCTCTCCCTTCCTCACTGTTAATCTTCTCTTCCCGAACAGTCTTCCCTCCCTCATCCTCTCCCTCCTCCCAGCCCTCTCCCCTCCTCCTCTCCCCTTTCTCCTCCCTCCACACCTTCCTTCAGGGTTCTAGTGCTGCGGCCTCATCTGTAATACCAGGGGACTGTCCTCTAACTGACAACCGAATTGCCCCTGTGAGTTTTCAGGGCTCCAGTTTATTTCCAGTCTGGGTTGTTTTGGGTAAGATTTCAAACTGTATTTACAAAAAGGAAGAAAACGAGCTCATTAATCTCTTCTGCTTTCTCATTCCTGCTTGCTCTATTTCTTCAAACTTTTTCTTTTTTTTTTCCCCCTTTCTCTTAAATAGACTTTGAAAATAGAGTTTGGTACCAATAAAATTAATCTGATAAGTCGTGCCAACTGGAATTCTAAAATGTGCACAGTCCAGTTATCACCCCAGTCCCTGTTAAGGGACTGCTCTGGTGTTTCTCTTATAGGTGAGGACCTCTGGGAAGATGAGAGGGGAGATTTTACAGGACAGTCCCCAGAGACATAGATTTCTACCCCAGCTATATGCCCTTACATTCCTGTGACTTCATATTTTGCCTTCCTCTTTGGCACTAGATCTCTTTCACTAATTTGAAGATTTCATTACTGTATCACCAATATTCTCCTTGCTTTGAGATCATTTCCATCCATCCCAAGACACATGATATGTGATAATCTTAAAAAGCAAATAGGAACAACAACAAAATGATCTGGTTTATCCATTTACCACCCTAGTTATTGTCCTATTTCTCATCCCCCTCTTCGAAGCAAAATTTCTGAAAGCATTGTCTATATTGCAATTTTTATGTCCTTTATGCATGTGTTTTTATGCTATTCTGAGTAGACAGTCACCCAACACATCCAAAACTATTCTCGTCAAAGTTGCAGATGACCAAGTTGCTAAATTCCAAGGTTAATACTTTAAGTCTTTGATTATCTGTAGAAATGAGGTTAGGGCTGGCAACTGAAGACTGCTGACAAGGAATCAAACTTTTCCTAGGAAAGAAGGCTTGATTCAACATTAATGTGCCAGCCCTGGAGGCAATGAGGTGAGTTGATGAGACCAGGACTGCAGATCATACAATTGAAAGAATCAGAAGCTAAAATAACAACCTGTCTGACATAACCATGGGGTTTAGGAATGTGCTGTAGAGAAGTGGCACTAAAAACATTTTTATAAGAATAATGATGGCATCATTATATTGGTGATGGTTGAATATGGTCACAGAAGTACTGGAGGAATTGGATTGCAGGATACAGGTTTTCTGCCCATTTTCTAGTTAGTTATGTTATTTATGGTTCTCAGTATTCCCTATTGGTTCAGATGATAAAGAATCTGCCTGCTACATGGGAGACCTGGATTTGATTCCTAGGTTCAGAAAATCCCCGGAAGAAGAAAATGGCTACCCACTCAGATATTCACCTAGAGACTTCAGGGACAGAGAGGATCCTGGTGGGCTAGTCCATGGAGTTGCAGAGTCGGACATGACTAATACTTTTACATATGACCTATCTTCTTATTCAAAGTTGGTTAAATAACATATAAAGCGGGTTCTTGCAAAATCAGGTATTGGCACTTCAGAAAACGTTGCTTTCAGGGCTGCTGGGCTGTGAGGTGTGTTTTCCCCACAGGGATGGCCCTAGGCTGGGAAGCTGCCTCTGCCCTTTGCTCCCTCCCCACCACTCTTATCAGGCTGTGACTTCATATTCTCAGCTTTCCTATTGCTTCTAATCTGCTGTGAACTGAGAAAACAAAAACACGTGTGCTGAAATTGTACCTAAAATAAGACCAGAGAGGGTCTCAGTGAAGACGATGAGAATGACAGGAGAAATCTTGCATATTTAGGAACTCTAGCTTTCCCAGTCTGTTTTGCTAGAGTTACATCCCCTTCCTGAGTATTGTCACGTGTACTTGCATGCCTGGGTGTTCCTGTCCCACTCAGAATCGTATAACTGACTAGAGATCCAGTATGTAGATTCCATCCTAACTATTAATTTCCCCTGAGTCCTACAACCCAGATTAATCTCCCATAGTCTCAGGTACTATTGCTTTATGTGTCTCCAATGTATTGGCACTCAGTATAGACCTCCTTATATCTTTATCTTTCTCTAAATTTATACAGTCCCCACAACTAGTTTAAGGGCTCTTTGAGGTCAGGGACCAATTGTCTTTTGTTTTACTTTATTTATTTTCAGTATTTGTATCTACCTTGTTCCAAAAAGGATTTTAAGTGACTCACAAAATAATACAAGATAAATGGATAAAGAAGTGAAAAATAAAGACATGAAATCTTAGTAGAAAGTAAGATGAAATCAAGGAAGATATTAATGCACATTTATGTTTGCTGTGATGTTCTCTGCAGCATTTTAGATGGATTGTTGTGTGTCTTACCTAACAAGGAACCCAAAGATGGATTCATAATCAATTACTTAATTTATAGTAGATATAACACAGACAAACAGATAACCAACCAAACAAAAAGTCCAGTTGTTCAGGGAGAGCCTATTTATTGAAAAAGCAAACAACAAAAAAGTCTCCAGGGGTCTTTATAATCCTGAGGCTGTGTCAAGTAGTAAACAAAGTTTTTTTTTTTTTTTTTTTTATTATGTAGCACCTACACAATAAACATGAGCAAAAGAATTTCATCTAGCAATTCTGTATAATGTCCAACAGTTTGGGCTGAGGCACCCAATCAAGAATTAGGTTTTCTACATTGTTATACTCACATTGATTCAAAACCATAGATATGAACAATATTCAAAGGATAAACAAGCTGCCTTCTGCCCCTGGAAGAAGCCAGCACCAATTGAACACACACATATATGCACCCTGCAAATGTTCATTTTAGATTAGTTTGTGCTTTTATTTGGCTCTGAGAGTAAATGGGACATTTCTAATGAGTGCTCATCATTTTGGCAGCCAGACTACACAGAGATGATATGAACCGCTAACCACCAGGGACAATGTTTGCCCAGATGTGACTCTATCTTATGCTACAAAGCATTGTAAATGTCAAACCCCTGGTTGGTATGCAATTCTCCATTTACCATACACAAAGCCTGCTGGAGAACAAAAGGGCCCAGATAGGGATGTGTAAATCATTATAATGGGACCAACAGATCAACAACATCACCCCTTAGAAATAGGATGGCCTGAGGTCACGCTTCTTAGATCACTAGCCGCTTTTCAAAATGTCCTTTTTTTTTGTTTGTCCTGTTTTTCAAGAGGCATCATGGGCTTTTTGTAATTAAAGTTGTATTGATTTTGTATTTTTAAAAAAGGATTATAAAAAAACTAGCATGAACCAGAACAAAGGCAGATAATGGATAGTAAACATGAGGAAAGATAACAGTCCAGAAATGTGCTCATAATACCTGCTCCCTAAAATTGATTCAGATACCATTTGTTTCAAATGCCAGCCCACGTACCAACAGTTTCCAAGAATGATCCTAGTCAGTGACTTAACATTTACTATAGCAATTATGATTATAGGCTTTCTATGCACAAGACCTTTAATTCATCTTAAGGAAATACTTGTTCCAGGGTCACAAATCAGTGGCTGAGGCCTGGGGCATGATGATAAAAAGCTACTTTAGAACATCAGGAATCTCCTACATTTTAGCACTTCTGCACACCCACAGAATGCTCAGGCTGACAAGTCCTCAGGAAGCATATTAAGGTGATGATTAATTTTTTCATAATAGCAACAAAGGTAATTGGAACCATTTAAGAAGAAAAACCTGACCACTTCTATAGCTCTGTTCTCCAGAATAGAGTTAGCTTACTTTTTGAACATTAATTTTAGGGTAAAAATGCAAATTCTCTAAGTGTCTTGAACCTATGCTTAGAAAATAGTTACCAGAATGAATACATCAGAAATTTCCCCAACTCCGAATCCCTAAAAATGTCTACTGAGATACATCTACACTTCTGCTTAGTGCTTCAATGGTCTGCTCATTCTGCAGTATGATGACTGCCGTGTTCTTTCTGCCTTTCTTATTGTATCTCACCAGAGTCATTTTGCATGTCTGGAGAAGACTGAAGAGCTTTACTCCTGCTGTCAATGAGAATGCCATATTTTGGAGGACAGGGCTATTTCTTGCCACTTTCAACATCATTGAATTGTACAGTTCTTTATCTAGACTACTTTTCAAGAGAATGAGATCATCCTTCTCCATCACACTTCATCAACATTTCCTGTTTTGACCCTCACTGGATTGCTGGTCCTCATGTGACACCGCTATAGCAGTGGCTCAGCTGGTAAAGAATCTATCTGCAACGCAGGAGGCCTGGATTCATTCCCTGGGTTGGGAAGATCCCCTGGAGAAAGGAATGGCAACCCCCTCCAGTGTTCTTGCCTAGAAACTTTTCCATGGACAGAGAAGCCTGGCAAGCTACAGTTCATGGGGTCGCAAAGAGTTAGACATGTCCGTCTAGTCAAGGCTATGGTTTTTCCTGTGGTCATGTTTGGATGTGAGACAGGTAAAAATGCAAATTCTCTAAGTGTCTTGAACCTATGCTTAGAAAATAGTTACCAGAATGAATACATCAGAAATTTCCCCAACTCCGAATCCCTAAAAATGTCTACTGAGATACATCTACACTTCTGCTTAGTGCTTCAATGGTCTGCTCATTCTGCAGTATGATGACTGCCGTGTTCTTTCTGCCTTTCTTATTGTATCTCACCAGAGTCATTTTGCATGTCTGGAGAAGACTGAAGAGCTTTACTCCTGCTGTCAATGAGAATGCCATATTTTGGAGGACAGGGCTATTTCTTGCCACTTTCAACATCATTGAATTGTACAGTTCTTTATCTAGACTACTTTTCAAGAGAATGAGATCATCCTTCTCCATCACACTTCATCAACATTTCCTGTTTTGACCCTCACTGGATTGCTGGTCCTCATGTGACACCGCTATAGCAGTGGCTCAGCTGGTAAAGAATCTATCTGCAACGCAGGAGGCCTGGATTCATTCCCTGGGTTGGGAAGATCCCCTGGAGAAAGGAATGGCAACCCCCTCCAGTGTTCTTGCCTAGAAACTTTTCCATGGACAGAGAAGCCTGGCAAGCTACAGTTCATGGGGTCGCAAAGAGTTAGACATGTCCGTCTAGTCAAGGCTATGGTTTTTCCTGTGGTCATGTTTGGATGTGAGACTTGGACTGTGAAGAAGGCAGAGCACCAAAGAATTGATGCTTTTGAACTGTGGTGTTGGAGAAGACTCTTGAGAGTCCCTTGGACTGCAAGGAGATCCAAACAGTCCATTCTGAAGATCAGCCCTGGGATTTCTTTGGAAGGAATGATGCTAAAGCTGAAACTCCAGTACTGTGGCCACCTCATGAGAAGAGTTGACTCATTGGAAAAGACTCTGATGTTGGGAGGGATTGGGGGCAGGAGGAGAAGGGGACGACAGAGTATGAGATATCTGGCTGGCTGGACGTGAGTCTGAGTGAACTCTGGGAGTTGGTGATGGACAGGGAAGCCTAGTGTGCTGTGATTCATGGGGTCGCAAAGAGTCGGACACGACTGAGCCACTGAACCGAACTGAGCACTAACACATTCACTTTCATGTGACATCAATAACTTCATTGGCTGCACTCAGCCGTCAGGCCATGAACTGAACCAAGTTCAGAGTCATGCTGCCCTGTTTTCCCTTTCCCCTGCTCTTTTACTGCAGTCCCTTCCATTATTCCTTAAGGGGCCATTCCCTTCCCATTTCAGTCAAAACCCAAAAGCTTTTGCAACTCTATTTAGATAAATGAATTGTTGTTATTTGAATCTCAGTTTGTTAGGAGATTGAAACTAAAGAGAAAATGAGATGTTAGATTAGCTGTGGTTTCCATATAGCTATTTGTTGTTTACCAGCTAGCATGCATAATGCGGGTTTGACTAAGACAATCAGATGGATACCTGGAATAGTTAAATGAAAGTGATTGACATTATACTTGTGAAAATTACAAAGGAAAATGTTTGTTTCAGAGTCATGACGCCTGTGATCTAGCTATAGCTCTGTTACTAACTAGTTGTGTCACCCTGGGAAACATCATTTAACTTTCTGGGAACAGATTTCTTCTTTCTATTAAATGTAGGGAACTGTAATCTCTAAGTTAGCTCCAGTTTTCTCCTCCAAGGAGAATGAACTTCTATTCTGGTTCTTTATTATCAAATAAGCATATATTTTCTAGATGAATATTTGAAAATTTGCTAGGTCCTAGTGAGGAGGGGGAGGCCAAAAGCAATCACTAAATCAATAGTTAAGGAATATCCACCTTAAGAACTTATGCAAAACACATTGAAAAATTCAAAGCTTTTGAAAACATGATCTTCTCTGTAATGTGATTTTAAGAGATAAAAATGTTGTGAATGTAAATAAAGTTAACATAATTTGTTAAACCAAATGTGAGACACACAGTCACCTGAAGTCAGATGGGATGCAGCAGAAGGCTTTCTGGGATCTTGAAATGGGACACAGGGGGATTCTGGGTAGAGGAAAAGAATGAGCACATATATTGGTTGGAAAATGTCAAGAGAACAAATTTTCTGGTTTGTAAACTGGACATGATTCTTTAAGAGAAGTGAGTACCATTGGCTTGTGGCAGTCTTGGAATTCCAAGGGGAGACATTTGGAATGTATCCCATTTTATCTAATGAGCAGTTAGAGGGATCTGTTCTTTCCAGAGATAGTGAACTGTGTTCTCGAGATAAAGATTTCTCTGTGAAGATAGAATGTTGATTCCATTTTAAGCTTTAAAACGTGAGGTAAAATTGAAAAAAAAAAAATCTGACTTAAAAGAATGACATCACCAGAATATTTTTAAAACATCTATGAATGTCTGTGGTTCGAAAGAGCTCATGGGGGGCATCTTCTGGGCAGAGAGAGATGAAGAAACAAACATGAATATAAACTCTACATTTGGTTTGTGCCTTGAAGCCATTGGCATTAATTAAGATTCTATGGCTTCCAAACAATTATGACATAATTAAAGTAAGATTCTTTCTACAGTAAAACGATAAGAAATGACTTTTAGAAACCGTGGGAACCATTAAAACAACACATCAGTATCAAAATGAGCAATATTTACTAGTATTAACACTATTAAAATGCCTTTTGAAGACAAACTTGGGCAATTATTACTCAGAAAAACTCACATTTGGAGATATAGAGCAGTGATAATTAAATCCCACACTCTATATATCTCTCTTTTTTGTGTTTGACAGGACAGAGTCTTTAAGAGAATCTATTTTAATGGCACTGAATTAGCAAGAAATTCAAACAGAGAAAGGGCACTTAGCAGGAGGCTGGTATTTGAGGAGACACAACTCTCATTATTATTATTGTTATTTTTATTATTATTCATACTCTTTTGGAGGTGCTAAAGTTCCATTTGTGGGATTGGTACATGCACAAATAAGTTCAGCCTCTGGCTCATAAACTTTCTCTAATGGGCAGAGCACACCCTTAATTAAAATGGACAATGTGCAGCTAAACTGGATGATTATGCAGGTCTAATAGATAGAGCACTTGAGACTTGGGTCATTGGTTCAAATCAAATGGTGAGCCCATATCCAACTGATCAAAAGCATGTACAAAATAAAGTCAGGACTTCCAGGGAATTTTGAAGTTTTTTATGTTGGACAGACAAACATGGTCAAACATGGTTTATTTTTCTTTCTAGGACATCGGAGTTCCAGCACGTGCACAGGAGGCATATTTGTTGGGATAGGGAGTAATTAAAGTGAGAAATAGAACGGAGATAGTCAGTGGTCAATTGCTTTCACTTTGCTGGAAAATATGATTAAATCATGGTGGCCCTAAGTGGAGATTTATTTAAGAAAGAGAACTCAAATGTCATAAAGCACTATCTGTATACCATTTCCACCATTTTTTAAAGGTCTTACGTGATGTAGCTGTTTCTGAAAGAGAAAATGAATGCATTTTCTCTGAAAACATTAATGTCCCTAAATAAATGTGAAACATATAAGACATGAGAAGAAGGGACCAAGAGATCATTTGAGAAGGGACCAATGTCATTCTTAAAATTTTTTTACATGGAAGGAATGAGATGATATACATATAAACTAGCTTCAGTGTCAAGTAGTGAAGTTTACACATGAATTTTTCTGATTTTTAAATTTTTTAAAATTCTGAATTTAGTTCAGTAAGTCCAAACTATTACATATACAATTATAATTTCCATTATTCTATACAATATGAGAAAGAAAACACACTTCTAGAACTATTTTCTGTAATTTGAAGAGAAATCGGACTTTTCAACTAAGATCCTCAAAGTTTTAACTTTAGTAGATTTTAAGTAATTGTTTTCTGTACTTTAAATATTGTTAACAGTTATCGAAAAGATGATAAGGTTGTAGAAGAAAAAGTCTTAGGCCATTCAAACCCGGATGCATGCCTGAGCTAAGGCAGTTACCAGTGGTGTGATCTTCCAAAGGTTTGGAATCTCCGAGTCTCAGTTCCCTACATCTATAAAATGAGTTTAAAGGAAAAACAAGCAAACCCACCTAAAGGAACAGTTACGGTGAGTCCAGGAGTGTGGTTCTGACTCTGAGTGGGTCTCACTTAGGACTCCTTTCCTGGACCCTTTGGGGCATGTGCTAGCGAGCTGGTTAGTTGCACTCCCCCAGGTTTTTACGGAGGCCCAGTGTCCCACAGTTCGACCACAGGTCTTGCCTTCTGACCCCAGCGTGTCACACCTTTACATACTCACAGTCAGTTGAGATGCACCTGCCAGGATGTAAAGCAGGTGAGACGGTGACTGCAGCTTGCTGGCCACAGAAAGGCCCAGAGGAGCTCCAGCCATGTTCTGCAGAAGAGAGGGAATTGCTCATGTGCCCAGCACCTTTTGAAAGAGAGTTTAATTTCCTGTGGATGACAAGATAATGGGGTTTTCTAACCGCAGAAGCCGTCTTGTGACCAAATTCAAGAAGCTTGAGGGGAAATATCTTTGAAAGGAGCCCGCGCGGGGAGCGGCAGACACAGCCAAGAAAAGAAGGCCCCTGTGACTCCAGCCTCCAGAAACTCACCTGAGAGGGTGGCTCCTGGGAGAGAGAGGGGCCAGAGTGTCCCTCCTGAGACAGGGGACAGTCTGCCTGGAAACATGTCTCTTCTCTGTCCTCGATCCTGGCGTGAATGATTCAGTCATTAATCAACCGGGCGGATAAGCCTGATGTGGTGACACTCAGGTCCAGACCATGCAGCAGCTCTATACTGTGGGCCTGCCTCCTAAGGGGTGGGTCCCCCCTTTGCCAGAGCCGCTGAGCTGCTCAAGTTCAGAGAGCTCTTCCAGCAGTGAGGACACAGGAGAAAGCAGAGGTCTTTGGATGCTTCCTGGGCCTGCCAGGGATTCTGATACATACTTTGGACTGAAGACTGCTGGCTTAATTACTAGATATTTGCATCAGGTGGAGGCAAACTCTACTAGTCTGAAAGTTATGGCGGCGAGACAGGCGTGAAGCTGGAACGTGGATGTAGGTTTTTTGGCTAGTGACCTGAGCTGCTGAGTTGTGACAACAGCTAACCCTACCTGCAGCAGAGAGGTCCCTCTGGTGTCAGCCAGGACTTGTGAGCCTGTCCCACCTGAAGGTCCACATCTCTGAGAGTCATCCTTCCTGGAGCAAGAGAGAAGAAATCCAGCTCCACCCACCAGAACTCCAACACAAGCCTCCCTAACCAAGAAACCTTGACAACCCACTGATACAACCCCACCCACAGTGAGGAAACTCCATAGTAAAGAGAACTCCACAAATTCCCAGAATATAGAAAGGCCACCCCAAACGCAGCAATATAACCAAGATGAAGAGACAGAGGAGCACTCAGCAGGTAAAGGAACAGGAGAAATGCCCACCAAACCAAAC